>JAMPIV010020569.1:67500-500275 GCA_024509875.1 Oreohelix idahoensis
AGACAGACAGATAGATAGATAGATAGATAGATAGATAGATAGATAGATAGATAGATAGATAGATAGATAGATAGATAGATAGATAGATAGATAGATAGATAGATAGATAGATAGATAGATAGATAGCTGATGATGTTGTTGTTTTTGTGATCCTCTTCGGAATCTTCTTTGCCTTACTCATGAAACATGCATTCAGAGATGCAACTGAAGGAATATGCCTTCACACTAGGTCAGGTGGCCGTCTGTTTAATCTCGCAAGGCTGAAGACAAAAACAAAAGTCAGTAGGGTCACTATAAGAGACTTTTTATTCGCTGATGACGCTGCAGTCGTCCCTCAAAACCAACAGGAGCTTCAGAGCTTGATGAATCACTTCACCCGATCATGTAAGGACTTTCGCCTCACAATAAGTCTAAAGAAAACAAATGTGCTGAGACAGGAAGTGGGTGCTGCACCAGTTATCACTATCGATAATTATGAATTGGCAGTGGTGCACCACTTCACATACCTTGGGTTTACCATCAATGATTCTGACGGATAGGATGAAATTCAGCTGTCCCTGAATTGACGGATGATAATAAGAGTAGCCTTGAATAGAATCGAGGCCCCTGAATTTGTGTGTAGTTAAATCGCAACGTGTTTCCCACGTTGAATTCTACCACGCGGGTTAATTAATATGTAAACATTTATCATGCGAGGATCCAGGAGTTTCGTTTTGTCTTAGGTTTAATTAGCCACACCTACTGCCTATCTCTAGAGCGATGAAAATCAAGCATTTCCCTACCTTCTTCTGTCATCCCGACTAGAAGGCGTTGCCAGAGAATCGGCAAGCGGTCAGTTGATCTAAGACGGTGGTGGTCCCAGAAGAACGAAGCCGTTTGTCACACCTATGGTTTACACGTTTAAATTTCTGCCGGACCGAGAGATACAGGGGGAAATCGAACGAAGGAGAGACGGGGAAAGTCTAGCGGCAAAACAGAAAAGTTTCCTGAATCAAATAAGGTGTGAAACTTAGCATGTAGCTATTACTTTTCATTGCATTAACTAAATATTGATATCGCCGAAAATGCAGTTTATCATTCGTGCCCAGAGAGTTGAAGTAACTAGCTTATACGAGAATCTTACAAGATTTATTTGGAGTTCTTATATATTGGAGTGAATTCATTTTGGTGCTACGGTAAAATATTAGTCTTGAGTGATTTAGTCGTTTAGTTTCTTCATTTATTTCACTGGATTTTTTTGTTAATTTAAACCTATTAAATAAACCCATCACAAAGTTTTCCAGATGTAAATTAAATAATATAACTATCCGTTATTTCCCGAGATAATAGATGTGCAACATAATCTTAAACGCTAGGCGAGCGAAATTGGCTATTAACCTTTTATTTCTATTTCATCTTGTGTAAATTTTGAGTAATTAACTGTTCATAGCAAGTAGTAATTAAATCGATACATTAGCTAGTCACTTGAGTAGTTCTTTAATATAAATAATTAAATACCAGAGTGATTTGTACAGGTCTTACCTAAAAAGCGCGGGTGTTAGATTTTATAATAGTATATTACCTGTTATCCATCTTCTCTTTTATACAGGTGATCATACCTTGCGATCCAACGGTTTTTAATATATAGAGAGTCATGTTTAGATGGCTTATGGCATCCCTATTTATATGTTCCTAACAACATAAAAAGAACATTGACAATAACAAATCTGATGTTAAGAGACCTTTTTAAGTCCATCGTCTAACCCCAGTAGAGCGGTTAAATAACCAGAACGGTCAATTGTTCACTTGTGTTAAAAATTTAACTGGAACGGGACAATGCCAGATATATTATATTAAATCATATAAAGTTCCCTGGCCTGATGAGGCAGAACTTTCTGCACGAATTTATTTAATTAAACCCAGATGACAGTAACCAGTATTTCTACCACCAACTTCTCAGAGAACCTTCACGGCTATTTCTTTTCCAAGAACAGCCTGGGAGTAACATTCTGCTGTGTGAGATATTTTCCAGTCATTACGACAGAATCCTAGAACAAAACAAACTTATTCCCAAATTTAATACCTGCAAATCCGACGAAGAAGACCCGCCAGGGAAAAATTATCAACCAACGCACCCATCCAGCGAAAACTCCGAGAGAAAATAGCAGTGCCTTTACGGAGGTTTCTGGGGCTGTACGGGACAAAGTTAGCAAGACATATAATAGTCTTTAATTCATGTTGTGTTTTGATAAATTCCTTGGACGTATGCTGTGTCGGCAGAGGGTAAGTTTGCCTGTTGTGAACGCTCACTGTATGAATGTAGAGCGTGGAAACTGAACGAAAGAATTTATTTCTACAGCAAATACTAATATAACACCATTCTCTGTTATCTATCTCTCACTAAGTCTGAAGGCCCAAAGGGATAGTAAAATTACAGACATACCTTGTACCCATCCTGACTACCCCACTCCCCATTGTTAATCACTAGTTTTGATCTTTTGGGTAAATAAACCCCGGGTTTGATCATTCCTAGGTTTTCCATATCCCAGAGGGAGGGTCGATGAGAGTATATATTTTGTCTTTTTCTCTTATGTAACTTTTATTCATTGATGTAATGTTAACGATGTATTTTATGTTGTGATCTATATTTTTTCCAAAAGGTATAATAAACTAAATAAACATTAAGCTATTAGTTTTGGTCAAAACCTCCCCTGCCCCATTATATATGTGCCCATAGTTACCTGTTCGTTTCTACGTATGTACGTTGTTGATGTCACAAAATTGTTTGTGTGTGCGTACGAGAGGATAGTGTAATAGAATCAGTATCTAGTGGAAAAAAATACGTCTCCATTTAAGTGTGTCGTACTAGATAGGTTGGGCTGAGCAATTACTCAATCCAAGACTGTAATTTTTCCTACACTCTGTAATCCTCGTAAACAGGACTATTTCTCACACCTTTCTCTCACCTAGATTTCACCATCTCACCTCTGCTCGATTGGGACCATAACAATAAGGCCTATCTATAAAACTTACAACAATGATAAACTCTCTGGACACAGAAATTGGCAGCTGCATTGGCAACGCTGCAGCTACCTTTGCTCGCCTCACATCACGTGTTTGGGGAAACTCCAAACTCACAATGAAGACCAAAGCTGAGGTATATAACGCTTGCGTTACCAGCACACTTTTGTATGGTAGCGAGACATCGACAACCTATGCTAAGCAAGAAAGAAGGCTCAATACCTTCCATCTAGGATGTCTGCGCCACATCCTCGGCATTTCGTGGAAAGATAAAGTGACAAATGTTGAGGTGTTGTCATGTACTGGCCTTCAAAGCATGTATACACTACTTAGACAGCGCGGACTACGCTGGCTTGGCCATGTCAGCCGCAAGGAAGATTGTCGCATCCCGAAAGATATCTTCTATGGACAACTGGCAGTTGGCAAAAGAACAGTTGGGCTACTGCAGCTGAGATTCAAAGATGTGTGCATGAGAGACATGAGGGCACTGGACATAAATCGAGCAACCTGGGAGGATGAAGCATCCGATCGCACCAAGTGGCGATGCTATTTGCGGCGCCACCTCAGTCTGGGTGAAAAGAAGCTCACACAACAAGCAGAAGAGAGAAGAAAAAGTCGAAAGTAATACCAGGAAAGTAAACAGCTGAGGGCTGTCACCTCAGGGGCGCATTCCCATAGTCAGTTATGACTGAAAGGACTATTATTATTATTATAAAAAGTAGTAAAGGAAGTCATAAGGAGTTCTCGTGTGTTCTGGGAAGCCAAAGAATGAATAGAGTTTATACTTTCTAAGGCATATCGTGTTAGACGACTTATATAAGGTTTTACATGAGGGCAGGCACTCTCACCATAGAAAACAAATTCCCACATAAACCACAGCTGAACACATAAACGCTTTAAGTCAGGCTCCCTGCACATGAGACAGCTGCAGTCGTGGCTCCATGCCTCATTGAAGCGAAAAATGAAATGATGATGAAAATGCCACCGACGAGTGACAGCATTGTGGAAAATGGAGAGCAATGCAGTAGGAGTGGGAAGAAGAAGAAGAAAGAGAAGAAGAAGAGGAACAAGAAGAGGCAGAAAAAGAAGTAGTAGAAGAAGATGGAAAAGAAGAAGAAGATGAGAAGAAGAAGTAGAAGAAGAAGAAGATAAAAAAGAAGAAGATGAAGAAGAAGAAGATTAAAAAGTATAAGAAAATGATGATGATGAAAAGGAGGTCCTAGAAAATCTAGGTATGAAAAGAGAACTAATGAGGGAGGTCAAAGTTCGGCAGCTAAAATACTTTGGCCACATAAAAAGGCATAACACCTTGCAGAAGACCATAACAGAAGGGAGAGTTGAAGGCAAACGTGCAAGGGGAAGGCAGCGCTATAAGTGGGAAGATAACATCAAGAGATGGACAGGAAAGAGTCTATCAGAGTGCACCACCAAGGCAAGAGACAGAAGACGTTGGAGATCCATTACAGCCAACCTTCGTTGTGGAGATGGCAGCTGATGATGATGATGAGGAAAAAGAAGAAGAAGTAGAGGAAGCGAAGAAGAAGAAGAAAACAAAAAAGAAGAAGGAAAAGAAGAAGAAGAAGAAGAAGAAGAAGAAGAAGAAGAAGAAGAAGAAGAAGAAGAAGAAGAAGAAGAAGAAGAAGAAGAAGAAGGGAAAAAATACGACCAAAAATATAGTGAGAAAGTCTTATATAAAAATATACAGAAGAATAACGATTTTTTTAGACAACACAGATAATAATCAAACAATCGTTTTTATTTTCCATTTTGCTTTGACAGACAAACAAATGAATGGACAGATAAATAATGCTCAGACTTATTAGTCTGTTTAATATCCACTACCAATAAACATTTGATTACCATATTTACCTTGACAGTAAAGTCTACTAATAACTTGGGAGAGTCATTATTAAAGTCTGCTGAGCCAAATCATAAATGTCCGCTTAGCCGAATCGTAATATGTCCGCTCAGACGAATCGTAATATGTTAGTGACGCCCCTGACTAGCTTGTATTTGCAAGTCGTCATTACTTGCCATAAGGCACCGCGATATGATTTGTTGACAAGAGACGGACGAACGTATGGGATTGATTTTGAGAATTTCTGAGGTTTTCAGCAACGCTAGAAGACAGCTCAGACCAGATGGCTGAAATGCCTTCCTCAGTGTAAGCTGGTGTATTTTGATAAAGTATATTAACGATGGTAGCTAGGACTATTTAATTGTTCGGGAAAAGGACAGCCGCTTTTTTAAACCGAAAGACTAAAAAGTAGGACGAAATAAGACCAATAACACTAGGATATACAGGTGGTTCTTTGTTTACGCGATATATGCGATCCCGAGACCCTGGAGTAAACGTAAATCGTGTACATGGAATATGATTTTATCAATCAAAAACATTTAAAGTAAGTTAGTGCGTTCTGCCAACATCGCACATAACAGTGTAAATAAAGGCATTAAATAATAAATAGTTTAAATAAATATGTACCATTCATATTAAGTACTTACTTACTAAGCAGTTCCTCTTCTACCTTGAGGTGTAGACGTTTGTAAGAGATAGCGCCATACTATTATATTAAATACATGTACAGAAAATAACATTGATAAATTATTCTACATGGACAGCACCATTACCTTCTTCATTTTCATCAACTTCCAATTCAACGAGGGGTGGGATAGTGCGCCATCTGATTGAGAAGCAAGTGATGCAACAAAGAATGGTTTACTGTAGAAGGTATCCTAAAGAGTTAAATTTGTGACTTTCTCTGGTCATGGAAGAGTTATTGGTAGGGAGCAGCACATTCAATCATTTTCGTCCTGACTATAAAAGTCCATGTTAGGATCATCTTGTTTAAAGAGCATAAGGCAGGATTCAAGAAGTTAGAAGGCCTGCTTTAATCTGTTTCACTGTAAGTGGCCGGCCTGGTGGTTGATGCTGGCTGGTGTAAGTAGCTGCGACTTCCTCTTCTTCCATGGCGATATTCTCCTGCGCCAACAACTCCTCATTCCTCAGTTCTACTTTCTGAGATTCAAGCAAATTTACAATTTGATTTTCGTCAATTCCATCTAAACCACCTCTTGAAGCCATTCTGACACCATCCTTAATAGCTGTAATACTATTGTTATCAACAGTTCTTCATGAAGGACAACTTACAGAACCGTTTGGGACAAGAACGGGAGTGCGACAAGGATGCCTCTTGTCTCCATTTCTGTTCTTAATAGCAATAGACTGGGTTATGAAAACATCGACGGCACACAACAGAAATGGAATCCAATGGAATCTGACTAAACAGTTTGATGATCTAGATTTTGTTGATGACTTGGCTCTTTTGTCCCATAACTATAATCAGATGCAAGACAAACTGAAAACACTCGATGAGAGGTCACAGCAATTGGGTCTGAAAATACACAGGGAAAAGACAAAAATAATGAGAATAAATGCAGGAAATGATAACAGCGTTGAACTTGAAGAAACACCATTTCAAGACGTAGAATCGTACACCACATATCTTGGCAGCAATGTAGACAAAGTTGCAGCGACAGACAGTGATATCAAAATAAGAATACAAAAGCAAGAGAAGCTTTCATTGCGTTGGGAGACAAATGGAAATCAAGAGAAATCAAGTCCAACACAAAAATAAGAGTCTTCAACTCAAATGTCAAGTTAGTACTTTTATATGGCTCTGAAACATGGAGAACAACAAAGACAACAACCAAAAAGCTACAAACTTTCATAAATGGATGTTTGCTTAGAATAAAAGAATTAAAATAGTATGACAAGGTTACCAACGTGGAACTGATGACAAGAACTAGACAAATGCCAGTGGAACAAGTAATGAGAAGAAGACGATGGCGATGGATAGGACACACACTGAGGAAACCTGTTGATAGCATTACAAGGCAGTCCTTGTTCTGGAACCCCCAGGGCAAGAGAGGCAGAGGTTGACCAAGAAACACATGGAGAAGAGAGCTGGAAACAGAGGTGAAAATGATGAGGAGAATGTGGAAAGAACTTGAGATGATGGCACGTGACAGGAGGACTTGGCATGTATTTGTTGAAGGCCTATGCTCCTTGTGAGCGGAGGGTAATGAATGAATGAATATTGTCATGAACGCAGAAGAATTCAAAGTAATGACAGTAATGAGTTCAGAGTTTTTTTTTCCACACACCGTTCATGCATCGTCGCGGAACTTCATTCTATGCAGTCTTGATTAGCGAAAGTGCATCTTTAGTAGTGAATGCAACAATCTCTCTAAGAAACATTCAAACTGGCATCATCATGCTCTTGCGCTCCCGGTGACGCGCAAATAAAATACGAACTGTAAAAATGTCTAAACATCGTGTGGCGTAACTTCGAGTCTCGCGCGTAAATAAAACCAAAAATGCCTTAAAATTGGTGCGCGTAAGTTCGAATTTGCGTAAATGAAACACGCGTAAACAGATAACTACATGTATTCAATTTCTTCTTTCTTCATTTCACTCCTTCTGGAAGCTTGGAGTCACTATTGCAGCCTGCATCAAGAATGTTCATGGTCGTTTATGCAGCAGTGTGTTTCACATGATGATGTTGCCAGTATTATCCACAACATCCTATTGGTCGCCTCGTACCACATTCCTGAGGTAGCAGTAGCCCTATTATCTCTTAGTATCATCAGAGACTTGTGTCAACTACAGGAGGCAAGGTTGTATTTGATTAGTAGTTCTCAGCGTAGGTCATACGACCCCGCAGTGTGCCATGCCATATTTATGAGGCCCTGAAGGGGGCCCATGATGAAAAAAAACCTTGAGAACCTCTGTATTTGATAACGGTTATTTTGGTTTGCGTTACAACGCCCATGATGTTCTCTACCTATTCTAGTCTTGTGAGCAAATTGCATCCCCGCAAAAAAAAAAAGGGAAGGTCAAAGGGTTCAATCCTGATCTGATTACTTTCACAACCACCTCAGAACTTTAAGTTGGCAGGATGGTTAAAGCCAGAATTAAATATTTAAGCCAATTTGGAGATTTACACCGAGGCGGATGCGGTTCAAACCTCAGCGCTGGTAAAGAAAACCAAATCAATCGGAAAATTAGCCGTGTGGCCCAGTGACTAATGTAGCTCGCCGGCCCTAGAGTGGACAACAGCTACATAACCAAATATTCTAATAGTGGCGCATTTCTGATGATCAGATTGTCTACCTCACGTTAAAATACTCTTTATGGGTTTTTTTTTTCATTGTATGTTTGAACGTTTCATATTTACTCTTCAACTCTCCAAGCAGCAGAGCCATTAGCACACGTATGTCAAGTAATCCTGTCTCGTGCCATCAGCTGAAGGCTTTTACATGTCAAAATTATCATGTTCATTTTTGTTTCCAGTTCTCTGTTCCATGTGCTTTTCGGGCTAATTCTTACCCTGACGATTCCAGAGCAAGGACTAACGTTTTCTCATTGTGTGCCCTTTCCATCTCCGGCGTTTTTTTCCCATCTATTGTTCCACTGGCACCAGTCTGGTTCTTGTCATCAGTTCCAGACTAGTGACATTATCGTACCATTTTAATCCTTCTATTCATTTCTTTATCGTTTGTTATTATGTTGACTTACTGAAAGAGAAACATATTTTTAATGTAATATTTTTGTTCTGGTTTAACAACTAAATTTGTATTTACAATCCATTATTTCTTTTAATGGCTTACCTCATTATGTTTATTATTATCACAGTCATTACGTTTTAGCTCACTAGGGGGCGCAAGTTGAGTGGTTAGAGCGCTGGTCGCTCACGGCAGAGGTGCCGGGTTCAAATAACGGTATCGACACGCTCCAGTCTACTCAGATGTAAATGGGTACTTGACTTTGATCTTGGGTTTAGAAAGAAAATATAGCGAGAAAGGGAAATGGTCACCCCCCACCTCTCGATGCTGGACCTAGTATGGTGAAGTCTCTAACACTTCACTCCTCTAAGGCAGTATGTGTTATGGGACTACCGTTAACATATGGAGCACAGACCTTCAGAGAATACTCACATCCTTATGTCTTGTTCACAGTGTTTCCTTATCTTCTTTATGTCTGTCTCCAGCTGCTTTCTCCATTTAGTTTTTTCCTCTTGCCCTGCTGATTTCCCCGTGGACTACATTGTAATGATATCATCTAGTTTTCTCAATAAATTTCCAATCCAGCGTCTTCTCTTCACCTTCTGTTTTACTGGGATTTGTCTGATTCTTCCCAGAAGTTTCAAAGTAGTGATTTTGTCATACTTCTATTATTCCAATCCTTCTTTTCTGCAAAAGTACTCATTTATAAAGCGTGTATCTCACTGGTTGTTATGTATTTGTTGTTCTCCACGTTGCGGAACCATTACATTAGACGGACGAATGTGAAATGAAGATTCTGATTTTTGTGTTGGATTTAAGTTCTGGTTAGCAGAAGGTTTTGTAGGGGCTGAAAAAAAACCCAACATGTTTCTGGCACCAGATGTAGAAGGCACGACTACCTGGTCAATGGGACAGAAGATATTGGGGGGAGACTTAAAATACAAACAAACGAATACAGCTTGCTTTGCTTTGCGACCGTTTTCTCTTCAAGAAACATAATGTAGCAGTTCAGATCTTGTTCTATGTTATGGATCACCAGAGGCTGCATTCCATTTTTGGGTCATGCTTCATTATAATAGTAACAGATAAGGAAGGGAAACCCGAGGCCTGTAAACAGTATTCATTATATTAGCAGTGAGAAAGCTGCTTGGCCCTCCCACCACCCTGAACAAACTTGAAAGTTATATTCCTGCCTCCCACAGAAATTTGCGCAAAGTGTAAGATCTAATTTTTTTTAAATCGTATAACGGGCACATTGCATAAAATAGAAACAGCGTTATATCAAAAAAGCACTAATCAAACAGCGTAAGACCAACCGTCGGATTGATGTACTTCTCAATGCCATAAAACGTTCCCTTGCCTTGTGAATTCTTATTTTGATACTACAATCTTTTTTCTCTTAAATGTAATTGAATATTCTTTTCTTCGGTAACTCTCATTCTTTCTCAAAGTACTTTTACTATTGTTACTATCAACTACTAAAGTTTTAGTAAATTAATCAATTATTCAGTTTTTGAACACTCAGCTGCTTCTTTCCAACTTTTAATTGGAGGGGCATACAGTGGCGGCACCAAAGTGGAATATCTGTAAATAATTTTTTGTAGCTTACTGTGTGATTACGTGTGCATGAGCATACAACACAGCAAGGGTTAAAGATGACACTGTCTTACATGCAAAACACTGACATAAATTACACTTTATGAGATTTAGATAAATTAGCTCGCATTTATTCAAATAAAGAGGGGAACCCCGAGGCCTGTAAAAAAAAAAATGGAAAGGATCCCGTTTACACGCCAATTGAGGCATATTGGGAATATGGTGTTAGGCCAATATTGTATCGACCATCGGCACACAAGGGGTGATGTGGTCAACATCACGCCGTAGGCTTGTAAACAGTAAAGAAATACATATTACACACATAAAGGTATGTTTCAGCCACTCGTGAGAAATAAATAAGTAGAGTGCTAGACTACAGAAAAACAACAGAAGTGACAGGCTCACCGGAGAATCGAACCCATGACCACCCGATCGGCAACACCGCCTAGCTACGGAAGCGAATCACATTATTTTCCTTGCCAACTAGTCACCACAAAATAGTGCTTCGTGGACAGTGGTCATTAGCGCGAATTTCCACACGCAACACCGGATCTGTAGCTAAGGCGATCCAGCCTAATTAATGACGCAATCACGTCTGTGGTATTTAGTCACCTGATATAAATGTGTCTTTTTCTTTCCAGCGCCTGACAGCATCTTAGTTGTAAAAATTCGACGAGCCTTTCATTCTTGCAAAATGCTAATTGATTTTAGGGCTGAAGTCTTGGGTGGACATTATTAGTTCGGTACAATATCACTAATTTGGCAGTTGACTTTATTAGTTTTCTCAATTAGGGTACGGGGTGGCTAAGAGGTTTGGCACCCGAGTCGAATTCTAAAGGTACCAGGTTCGATTCACAGTAGAAGGAATATATTTTATGGAAATTATTTTTTTCAGACCATGTGGTCCTCATGATATCATACTCCCCCTGGTCTCCTGGGTAGTGAGATCGGATGCCTAGCCTTCTTGGATAAGGGTGTGAAAAGTAAGAGGTCCTGTGTGCAAGTTGCGCACGTTAAAAATCCCATAGCAGTTGGAAATCATAAAGAGTAGGCCATACGGTAGCTGCTTTGGCAAAATTCAAAAATTAGCATACTACCCATCAAAAAAATATTTATAGAATATGTGATTCATATATACACACACTGGGATTCTCGACTGTGCTACGGAGTTCGTGCACTGTGCTGAGATCCTTTTTGTGTGATCTAAGATAGGAGATCGGAGTACTGATGGCATTGTCTATGTGCAGTTAAAATAGTCCTTAAAACCAAACCAAACCGAATTAATTATTTGTATTCGATTTCTTTTTTGCTACTACAGTTTTATTTACTACTGTTTATTAACTTGTAAACTTAAGTAATTCCTTCCCATCTCAAAATGTGCACTGTGCACTTCCCGTGGGTCTGTATGGCGACACAGGAAGTATATGACTACCGCTCTCAAGCATATCTTACAAGGCGACTAACGTAAGATTGTGCACGGGATAGGTGTCACATGATGACATTCATCCGATTCATTTTGTTTTTGGTCTATTATTATGCTACACTCCTTTCTGCCATTATTTAATGGTCATTATCGTACTCTATCGATATAATCTTATAATTAGGTTGACACAAGGTATTTTACCGGCTTGCCACCTTCCTGGCATGTTTATTTTTCTTTTGTGGCAGGCGGCGTTTAGCAATAACAGGATCAATGCAACCTTTACTTATTTAATTAAGACGCCAACTATAGAGGTATTAAGCCGCCTATCCCCACACTAGATTGCATAATTACTTTAACTCATCAGGTCTAGTAATGGTAAAAACAGATGGTAATTTCAGAGATGACGTAGGAGCGACGTGCCAAAAAAAAAGGGCCTGTGGCTCGTTCTCACACTGTGTCCAGGTTCATATATAATAGGTCCACAAGGTTCAGGACAGCCACAATAATTCATTAACAATAACTTCAATAACTTGAAGTTTTCCACATAACAATCGATATCTCAACTTGAGACTTTGGTAACATTCCATTATTTATTCACGGAGACTATACATCATTACACGGCATTAATAATTAGGTAGATTCAGCAACTTCTATAATCCATATGTCCCAATAAACAATTTCTCATTCCTTTTCCAACTTTTAGTTGAGTCGATAAACATTAATATCTTTCAGGACATTTTCCATTTAACATTTCCCATCTATCTACCATCTGGTAGAAAACACTAAAGCCGCCCCTTCAGGCTAAACACAAGCTCTGTCCATTTTTCCTCCAAACTGCTCACGTCATGTGCGCAATACACCTAGCGACCAATCCTCATTGTGTCGCGCTTATCAGCACCCTAAACTGTGTTTACTTTCTGGCGTGTGGCGTGCAAAGCCAGCGCCACATTACCCCCCCCCCCCCCCAAACGACTGAAAACATGGTTTTCAGACAGGCAAATATAATATGAAGCGAGATTAAATCATTAAGATCATCACTAATGCACTTATGATTACCTACGAAACAATTAAATGATGTCTACCTAGATTGCAATCAAGATTTTAAGAAAATACTAAAACCAGAAATAAAAATATGAATAAATAAGTAATTATTGTGAAATAAGTTTGATCATCACAGTTAACAATCTGGTCTGTGTTCGCATAGTGATGCAACAGTCCATATTGGCCATTGTTGCAAAACACCAAGCACTATTAACCTTGTTACACGTTAAATATGGGAAGCATGAAATATGTCTGTATTCGAGTTATTCGATAACTCTTGAGAGGGTGTCAGCCAGGACATTGTCCTTTCCCGCTATCAGGAGAACGTCAAAATCGTATCCTTGAATTTGTAAAGACCATCGGGTGAGACGTGCATTGGTTGATTTAAAAGTCTGTAAATATGTGAGTGATCTTTGGTCAGTGTATAATGTAAAATTAGTACATACCCGGAATTTATGTAACGTATGTCAAGTACATACCACTATCTCGCTCAAACAAAGAGTATCTGAACTCAGCATCAGATAATGTACTGTTCAGTAAAAAATAGGATGGTATTCGTCATCAAAGTGCCATACATACACCAACGTCATTTATTGATGAAATCTGCAACGAGAAAAGGTTGTCGTAGGTCTGGTTGTCGCAACATTGGACTTGTAATCGTACTATGAAAATTGTGATATTATGTTATGTAAAGCATGGTCGCCCTATTCGTTCTATTCTGTTTTGTCAGGCATACCTTACATAGAGCATATAGGACAGAAGTCAAAGAAGAAAACTTCAATATAAACCTATGATAGAAGGTACAAGCCCCAGCAAACTTCCTACTTGCTTCTCAGTCCTTACTACAGCAATTGTAACAGACATATACACCTCTGCTAAAAACCACGAAGTGTGACAGAAATAACAGAAGTAGCAAAGACCACACCAATCTAAAGGTTGAAATGAACAAAATGAATAAGAAAGTACCAACTTACCGAAAAAAAATAATAAAAATGACTTACCAGAATATATATCTGAACAAATGAAGTCAACTTCCGGAAGAAGGAAACCAGACGCGTGGTGCAAAATCGTGCACCAATCTAACATCGAGACAGTAATACAAACAAGAAACCCTATTCGTAAGACCAATAGCTTCTTGCGTATCGATATTAAGACAAAAGAAAACAAATGCGCATAGAATTATGCACAGGACAAAGATGCGTATAAGGAACATTAGCGGTGTGCAGGAAATATGCACGTGCGCACCAGATTGTGCGATGTGGTAAATGTCGCACCTGCACGGTGCGGGTTTGTGCAGTCTTTCACCACAAGACCAACTTCGGCAAGAGCGAAGGGGTAAACAAAAGTTGTTCCTGGTTATACTGGACTGAATAGAATTGTCCTCAGTCAATTCATTATGTGTTGTGTTGGACTGACGTGCATGCTGATCTTCAATATCATGAATATTACCAGAGCATGCAGTCTTTGGGCATGTCGTACCCAATCTAACAATAGGTTCAGCCTGCATTACCTCATTAAAAGAAGAATTCAACTTATTATTGTCAGTCAAATATATGTCCTCCTTATCATATCTCTCAACCCTTTTTCGACATACATTATATTGATCAGGTTGATCAAATAAATCTTTCTTCTTAATAGACATAGCATGATCCGTCATATCGATAGTACTGTCCATGGCATGTCGCCTCCATGAACCATCATAACAACCATGCTTCCGATATGAAGCACTGGCTGGAGGGAAATTGTACCTCCCTCGAAAAGAGATTTTCCTTTTGTTATCTTGTGTATATGTATTGACATACGTTCTAACATTAGTTAATGGAAATAAATGTCCCAAAAGAAGACTCTTGTTGTTGGTGAGAAATAAATATATTTTTGTCAATGTAATGACAAGTTGCACTGTGTTGTGTGGGAATAGAAGAACTTGATTCATTTGTCTCTGCAGCTTGTTGTGCTCTAGCGTTAGCCAAAGACGGGTGATCTCTCTCCCACTTAAGAATATCATGTTCAGAACATTCTTTAACACCATTTATGTTACCAATAATCAAATCACAACAAGTTCGATCGAGACCACACACTCTAACTTTTCCAGAAAAGAAAGGAGTGTCTATTTCCACATCTGCCAGTGGATAACATTCAACCGTTCCACCGAAAGTTACACACTTCACTGAAGTACCCGTAAAGCAAGAAGAAGGAATTAATGCCTTCCTTAGGCCAATGGTGCTGCATCCGCTGTCACGTAAAATAGACACGGGCGTGTCAAAAACAAAACCTCTATGGATCACGAGGGAGCCAAGCCCATCATTTAAAGCCAAAACTGGAAGAGCATGACCGCATCTCAGGTATGTAGTAGACCCAGGTTGAAATAGAGTCTCACATTCTGTGCAATTCCCACTATTTTCAAGATCAAAACTACATGCATTGGCGTGAGTATTATTCTCATTATTGGAAATATTATCATTACCAACGTTAATCTGACAAGCGTGAGCTTGTGAATTTGCTCTACTGTGACGCCTAGAAAAATGTGTTCCTCTGGAACGGTCAGACCGATAATACTCCTTTTTGTCCGTGCGAGAAGAATCATTACGCGAAGGTGCCGAGAAATGATGTTTGTTAGTGTACCCATTATTTGCATATTGATTATTTCTGTGCCATGCATTTTTATTATGGTGGTTAAAGTTTCGCCTCTCTTCACCCTGTGAGGGCGAGCGATTATGATGGAAATTATATCTACCTCTGTAGGAGTTTTGATAATCGTTCCTATACGGCAGGTCCATGCTACGCGTGCGTGATCTATCATGAGTGCCAGCACACGCAGGAAAAGTTTCCATGACCCTCGTCTTGCTTAAAGGCAAGTTTGGGTGTACGAACAAAAATTGTTAGCTAATTTCTCCATTTCACCTAAATTCATCGGCTTCCTTTCTTGAAGGAATGAGAAAATTTCAGTATTTACAGAAGATAAAATTTTGTCTCTTAAGACGAGATCACATAAACCTTTGAACGATTTAGTAATATTTGACAGTTCGATCCATCAGTTTAGACACATCTTCACTGATGACACAAAGTCTTCGAAATCCTTACCTTCCACAGGACCAATAGATCAAAATTTTAGACGATATCCTTCTTCGTCCAAACAATATTTTCGAAGGAATATTGCTTTTATGGATTCATAGTCATTTCTTTTGTCATCGGCAATGTTAAAAAAAAGTCTGTAAACTTTCACCAGTAAGTAACCCGACAAAATGTTCAGGCCATGAGGCCTTAGATAAATTTAAAGCCGTAACTCTTGATTCAAATCTCAAAAGAAAGAATCCTATATCGTCATGTAATGAAGAAACATTTGGTAATTTTAAATTAATGATCTTAGGCGATCCTGTACCAGAAGATTCCTTAGAACAAGAAGATTGTAAACGCAATTTTTCTAACTCAGACGTTTTTTCTCTTTCAAATTTCGCTTGTTCTGCAGCAATTTCTGCTAAACGAATTCTCTCCATTCTCTCATGTTCCCACTCTTCTCTCTCTCTCTCTGTCTTCTCCATTTTCTTCTCTCTCTCTCTCTCTCTCTCTCTCTCTCTCTCTTTCTTCTCTTTTTTCTTCTCTTTCATTTTCTTCTCTTTCTCTTTTTCCTTCTCTCTCTCTTTCTTCTCTTACTTTGTATTCTGCAATTTCTTTATCTACATAAGATATCAAATCATCACCCGAGAAACCACAGTCCTTCCCATCCTGTATAAATCCTGCTTTCACTTTTACAAAGTCAGCCATTATAAAGTCAAAAGTAATGGGATAGAGATGCAAAATATCGCTCACAATTGTTGCTAAATGACTATACTTAGTCGTAAGGTAATTTAAACCTTTTCAAAACCCACTGTATTTACAGTATTTCTTCGTTTTGTGTGATATACTTTCCTATGAAGTATATGATACTTATCAACCAATCTCCTAATGTATCCATAATAATCTTACATATAAATATGTCAGCAAATAAAATCTCACATAATGACCTGCAAATAATAAATATTGCCATTAATATCTAATTAAAAGCATGCCACAATACCACATTAGACAAAAGACCAAAAGACAAGACCGGAAACAAATAAGGAAAAAGACAACAGTGTAAAAATTCATAGAATTATGCTATATATTAAACAACTCTTTCCACTGCCAATGAACAGTACAGGACGAGATGCAATCACATAGAACTGCTGTACATTATAAAAAGAAAGTCAGTGGAGACCTACGGGTACAAACGTAACCATACTGAACTAAATAAGAAATACACGACAGTATGTTACTTGATAGCACAGCTAAACAAATAAGAAAATATTAATCTCAATCAGAGCAGAAATACTGTAACCGCGTATACCGTAAGTTTTTAGATACAGGCTATATTAACATAAAATAAATTTTTATAGAAACAGAAGATTAAAAAAATCTTGGCGCAGATGTTTAATTAAACCAGGTTAGCTTCCTAACGCCACGCATTTATTTTAGGCTAAGCTTCGCTTCCTTACGCCAAGCATTAATGAGGGTAGCTTCGCTTAAGCTAAGCATTGGTCACGTGATTTTCCACCAATGGTTAAGCTGAGTTCTTTTCCCCGGAATGAACAGGAGAGATGAAGCCATTTTTTTAGTCAGTATGAATTCAGAGCGGTGGAGACAAGACGTAAGTCTCTTTGCTCAGTGATATTCTATAGAGGAGATTGACTTCGCACAATCAATGCAAATGTGTAATTTCGAAATGTGGAATGTGATAATTTGTTTGTGAGTTCATGAAAACTGTAAGTATTGCCAAATACTGCATGCAATAACGGTTAGAGCCCACGGTCATAACTGAAACGGAGCTACGCTCGAAAACTGGGTAAAGAATTGTAAACCCAGGTATATATCTGAACCTTTTACCAAGAATGAAGGTCCTTAAGCTGAGAGAAAGTCAAACCAAGGAATACTAATGAAATAAAGAAAGTTTGGCTCTTCATTGAAATGAAGAGATAAGAAAAACGTGAAAATCTAGACCACATTAACAAATAAACGAAGGAACACTAGAAGGATAGAAGAGCCACGCCATGTTTTAGCAACTTGAAAAGATTACGAGATGCAATAAGGAATATTGCATCATTAAAATAATACATTGACTTTTTATGCTTGTTTATTGAATGTCAACATGCCATTATGCAAATTTGGTGTGGTCACCATTTGATTCAACTCAGTTCTTGTTGGAAATTGAATAAACATTTGTTTCATTGAACACAAATGCTGTTGACGAATCATATGTTTGCAGTTAGCCATCATAGCAATTATTAAAGGTTCATGCCAAAGCTAATCGTTGCAGGTGCAACACAAATAATAACCATATGCTCTAAAAATAAAACATCATAGAGGATTGTCCCCGAACCTGGTAAATTCCTGTAAGTCTGTAGAGAGAAATCATCACCTCTAGCAGGCTAGCTAGTAATCAAGATCTAATACTCTCGATTCAAAACAGCAATCCCCACTACCCTACCCGGCCACACATCTCAATTTGGTGCCGTATGACCAGTCCTCTAAAAAAAAGAGCAGAAGCGAAGATGGATCAATTAATGGAAAATTTTCAACAGCTGGGTGTGGAACAACAACAACAACCACAGAACCAACCCGTAAATACACAACCACTGCAGCCCCAGGACAGACAAAGTATGGAAGGACCAACAATAATAGCGCTACAGAAAATTACTGAAACCCTACAGAAAAATGACAACTACGCGAAATTCACACAGGTTAGATCCATTGTTCAGCCGTTCGATGGAAACAAGAAAAAATTCAGAAGATGGTTGTCTGACATGGAAAAATTTGCGGCACTAGCAGAGGCAACAACGGATGAAGAAAAAAAGAAAATCGCTCTGTTAGGTTCTGATTCGTACGTGACTGATTTTTTAAGAAGGAGGTCCCAGCAGTACCCCACAGAAACCTACGAGTCCCTAAAAAAAGAGCTCACCCAGAGATATGGGGAAATAATAGACAAAATGCATGCTTGGTCAGTCCTTAGAAGCATGAAACAGGAAAGAGATGAATCGGTACAACTTTTTGGAGATCGATTCCTCAATATGGCAGAAGAGGCATTTTGCGGAGAAATCCCTACCACACCTGATGTAGAAATACAGTTAGTGGGGATATTTGCCGATGGCCTTAGAGCGGAAAATATCAGAAGGCATCTTATTAGAAAAGACACCAAGACTATTGCTGAAACAATCCAAGCAGCAATACAGGAGGAAAATCTTCACCGAAGGTTCCAACAAAGAGCAGGTAGGGAACCCCGACCAGAATATAGGGACTATGATGAGCATGAGCCTATGGAAGTTGACCATGCCAGGAGGCAATGGACTCGCCCACGACAACAAGATGATAGGCCTCGCAATTATAGACCCCCCACACAGAGGCAAAACGAAGTCAATAATGTCAATCCGAACGGATGCTTCACATGCGGTAGGCTCGGACATGGGTACAAGTCCTGTAGAGCAAATTACAATAATGCACCATTCAGAAGAGGAGGTTACCAACCACAACAACCCGCACCACCCCCACGTGATTACACCAGAAATCAGTATACCAGAGGCGCACCTCAAACCCTCATGCGTCAGGGAAACGGCCGCGCCACTCACTAAACAGGACCGTTAGTGAGGGCAACAATCACAGAAACTGGTCCAAAACAAAAGAAACAACACAGAACAGAAATTGTCAAGTGGGCCCATCCAGTAAAATACAATATGAAGAAATGTTGCATGATGGAACTAAAATACATCCGGACCCCAGTTCCTGCATCATGTCTATACAGGGCCAACAATATAGGGCACTGGTAGATACAGGAGCATCCATCAGCCTTATTAGGTTCCAGCTGTTCAAGAGGATCCAACACGTAGTACGATTTCAACCGTCCAAAACACACCTAGCTTCAGTCACGGGACAAAGACTAAATTCAGTTGGGACAGCATGGCTAAAATTTTCCTTAGGCGAAACAAATTTTGAACACCCATTTGTCATCACTAAAGGAATGTCTAGAAATCTTATCCTAGGGAGAGATTTTTTTAACAAACACAAAGTTCGAATATACTATGACCTCCACAAAATCAAAGTCAACAATACGTACATAGATCTCCAGGACGATATCCACATAGCGTCTTTGGTAAGGATTACAGCTCCCATAACGGTGGCTCCAAACTCCCTGGTCATAGCAAAAGGCAGAGTAAAAAATTCTGAGTACATAACACCAGGGCAATCAATTCAAGTACAGCCCCTAGCAGAAGAAAGCATTATTGATGACCCATTGTTGCAAATTACAGAGGGAATCGCTGAAGTCTCGAAGTCCAGAGATTTCCCCATCATGATATTGAATATGTCAGGAAAAACTACCACTATAAAAAGAGGCACAGTTGTAGCGCAAGTGGATACGTCAACAATAAGACAAACCAAAACCAATAGAGACCATCCACAAATTGTCTCAACCACCACTGGACATAATGCACGAAATCGCAGTACAAATAACCAAAGTACACGGAAAGTAAACAGTTATAAGGCTTATGCAGAAAAAGGCAGTAACATCAGTCAGAGTTATGTTACACCACAGCATACCCTACCCAGATGGCAGAAACGAACCAGTCCATACATAAGAAGAGAAAGGCCACAGTATGAAAATGACTATAATTACTCATTCTTGCGCCCCAGCACACCAAGAGAAAAGATGAAGTGCTGTATATCACAGAGTAACAGAGAAACAGAAATTGTCTTGCCAGGAGGATATCCAAAGCGACAAGACAGTGATACATGCCCCATGGAGTATCAATATAACTCAAAAACAGGTGGATATGATAAAGTCCCAAAACCAATTGAAATTTCCGAAGAAAAGGAAGAATTCTTATATGACTATACCACAGGAGGATACTATAGCAGCAAAGTTGGAAACAGAAAGAATGAAAAATTTTCGCCCAGGGAAAGAAGACAGCCCTATAGCACAAACAGAAGAAATACAGTAACGTACGCAGATAAGCGCAGTTACGGCAGAAATAATCAGAAAAAATGGCACAACAACGACTACCCCAGAAATATAATAAGAAATGAATATACAGTAAATGCAGTGACAAATGGAAATGCACACAGTACATGGCAGAGGAGACAGTACCAAGCACAGCCCAATGAACGGCAAAGAACTACGCAAAAGAAAGCCACATACCAGGAGCAGAGATTTTCACAAGATGCAAGAAAAATGTCCCAAAATTATGGGAATGAAACGGAGGCATCAAGACAGACCAGAGATATCATAGCAGATCATAAATACAGAGAGAGAATAGCTCAGTTACTTGCAACCCTGAATGCCACAGAAGATAATAAGCAACGTTTGAAAACGTTTGTAGAAAAGCACCAAGATGTATTCGCACTCAATGACATGGAATTAGGCAGAACTAACACTGTCACAATGGACATTCAAACAACCACAGAGGAGCCAATACATATGAAACCCTATCATACGCCCTTGAAAAATAGAGAACTCGTGGAAAGGTCTATAAATGAAATGCTACAGGCAGGAATCATCGAAAGATCCCGTTCCCAATGGTCCTCACCCATAGTGATCGTAACAAAGAAAGACGGCTCCAGTCGCTTTTGCTGCGACTACCGTGCCCTTAACAAAATCACAAAAGTCATTTCCTACCCCCTCCCCAGGATAGACGATCTACTTGCGACGTTAGGAAAGTCTACATACTTTACCACACTTGATGCAAGGTCAGGCTTTTGGTGCATCCCCATGACACCTGAGGCAAAACAGAAATCCACATTCTGTTCACATATGGGAAGTTTTTTTGGAATGTTATGCCATTTGGTCTAAAAGGATCTCCAGCAACATATATGTCACTCATGGATGAAGTGTTAAAGGGTCTACATCCATTTGCCCTGGCATACATAGACGATATCCTGATACATACCGCAGGCACGATGGAAGACCACCTCCGCAAGGTTGAAACAGTGTTTGATAGACTCAGGCATCACCAAATAAAGTTAAAACTGTCGAAGTGTGAGTTTCTAAAGACAGAAACAAAATATTTAGGCTTTGTCATCAATAGACATGGCGTCAGACCTGATGAAGATAAAGTCAAAGCCATAAGAGAAATGCCTAGCCCCAAGACGGTGAGACAAACACGCTCATTTATTGGTACAATAGGGTACTATAGGCGCCACATCATCAATTTCTCCAGAGCAGCAGAGCCTTTGATAGCCCTTACCCGCAAGTATGCACGCTTCAAATGGACAGAAGACTGCCAGAGATCCTTTGAGTATCTAAAAAATGCCCTAACCACCATCCCACTGCTTGGACATCCAGATATTTCTCAGCCCATGATACTATACGCCGATGCCTCAGATAACGCAATTGGTGCTTGTTTGGTCCAACCTGTACTAGAAGATGAAACACCCATCCTACCAAACATTCCAAATGAGAAACCCATTGCATTCCTATCCCACGCATTGTCAAAGTCACAAAAACGGTGGACCACCACTGAGAAAGAAGCATATGCTATTCACTATGCAGTACAAAAGTTTGACTTTTACGTCAGAGGAACTAAACTCATTATAAGAACTGATCATCAACCTTTGGTTAACTGGCTCACCAAAACACAAGAACAGCCAAAGAAGTTACAGACATGGGCAATGAATTTACAGTCCTACGACACCACTATCGAACATATCCCAGGCGAAATGAACACCTGTGCAGACCTCTTATCCAGGATTAAATATGATGATGAAACTGAAGTGAAAACAAATAGAGTCAAAAATGATGGCACATCCTCAGAGATTGACGATAATGCTAAAGAAATTAATGAAATTACTTCATCAAGTCGAAGAAGTACCTCAGATTCCGCCACTCAAGTAGAAGAAGAAAGCCAAGAGATGTTTGACATGAGAGTAGAACAAGCGAAAGATGCAGAAATTGTCAAGCTGCTCACATACGTGAAAGAAAACCCAACAAAAAGTAAAGATTTTACAGTACACCCAACGGATGGAAGTCTATACTATATTGATCAGAAACAAGAAGGGACACTAAGAAAAGTCATTCCAGCACATCTAGTCCCAGAAGTATTGCTACAGTTTCATGATAACAACGGGCACATGGGAAGAGACAAAACAATTGATGTCATAAAGAAAAGGTATTATTGGCAAACTTTCTACAAGGACATTACAGAATATGTAGCCACCTGTAGAACATGTAAATTGAGAAACATGAAGCCACATTTAATTCCCCTTCAAGAAATGCAACCTTCCCATTACCCCATGCAAACAGTGAGCATTGACTTATCAGGTCCTTACCCACTCACCCAATCAGGCAACAAATACCTCCTGCACATAGTTGACCAATACTCTGTTTGGCCAGAAAGTTACCCACTCAGTGATGCCACATCGCAGTCCATCACGCAAATTTTTTTACAAGAATTCATTCCCAGGCATGGCTGTCCAAAACGAATCATTTCAGACAACGGTAAACAGTTTATAGGTAACCCATTTAAAGCCACCTTACACCAGCTGAATATTGAGCATACTACAACCACTTATTATTGCCCAAATGCAAATGGCAGAAATGAACGCATGCACGCCACCCTACATGATATTATTAGCAAATATATCAAGGGGAACCACCAATACTGGGACCTATACATTAACCAAGCTCTTGAAGCCATCCGAGTAAACGTGAACGATACCACAGGAATGTCACCCTTTCTCATGCTATACGGAAGAGAACCAAACTTTCCGTTAGACAACCTACTTCGCCCACAAAGAAAATACATGGGAGAAGACCCCATCGAAATAATCCTTCAAGAAAAGTATAAAGCTCACCAGATTGCACAACGAAATACGCAGAAGGCATTTCACAAGAAACAGAAACAACATGATAAATCAGCCAAGCTACCAACGTACAAAATAGGAGACAGAGTATACTACAAGAAACATGTACGCAGTTCAAAATTCGATGACCGATGGTTAGATGGCTACAAAATCATGAAACAAACTACGCCTGTAAACTTCATTATTTGGAATGAAGAGAAACAACACCAAACAAAAGCTCACGTAAAACAAATAAAAATCGATAATCACCGGCCCATTCCGCCTCTGACGACAAATACAAGACCAGTCAGAAAAGCCACCCTAAATTATAATCCATCCAGCACAGATTCGTCTGACATATCAGAGTCAGAGACGACAGACTCTGAATTTTACCAAGACGACCACATACCCAGACCACCCACAGATGAAATACATCGAGCAAGACAACAACGAGACTCGTCCGAAAGCGAAGAAGATATCCCACCACTTGAATTACGTAATAGACTACAAGACAGAGACCTGCGCATTAGAAATGAAGAAATCATGCCACAGACGTCACACGATGACAACACGAAAACACCTTATATCCACACTCAAACTTACTCCCGCAGTGATAAATCGTCAGCTGATACCTATCACACCCCCAGTTCAGGCAGTTCTAGTTTTAACACTAGTGAAAACCAAACACTGCTATACCACAAGAACAAGATTGCTCGTTCAAAACAATCAGATCCTGAAGAAACTATACCCAAGCAGATTGTTGAACCATATACCAGCGATCTTTATGGAGACGAAACAGAACAAGACAGCATAGCTTTGTCAGACCCCAACGAACATAATGACAGAAAAATGGTAGAATTATACCAACAAGAAACAGACATTGATACAGCTAGTTCCATTGAAACCAGTGATGCGGATAGTACATTATTTGTACCAGTCAGCTCCAGCGTCAAACGCGCCTATAAAACAGAATCTGATGACTCAATCCCTAGCAACAAAATTCCGCGTATACAGCACAACTATATCAGACGAAAGATTCTGAAGAAACGCAATCATGTTCCAAAACCAAGCCGAGAAGTGTTAGCCTCATCTCAACTAGTCAAAAACAACAGTGTGCAAATTACTGTGCCCATTGTAACCAGTGCTAACGTTCAGCACAACCAGGTCAGAAGAAAAATCAAGGCGAAACATATACCTGCCTCAAAACCAACAGATGTTCCAGCCATACAAACCCTAACCACAGTAAAACCATCACCGCAATCAAATGATGTTAAGCCATCACCGCATTCGTCAATGTCCTCAGTGTCCCAACAATCAGCAAATGCAGTGTCGTCGCCTATCACACCCGTCCCCACTGCTACTCAGTATGATGCTCGCCTAAGCAGTCGGGACATTGCAAGGTTAGAGGCGATGAAGGAATTCAAAGAACTAGCGAAGCGGTTCTGAAAAACCCGCCCAGGGGTTTTATGTGTTCGCAAATCCGAACACGGTCATCGCGAATGTGCACTTAATTTTTAACAATGTACTAACTCTCCCCATGTACTCTATTTTCAGTCTTGGACAGTTCAAATGACTTGCTTACAGACTAAGATGTCAAAGCCTCACTGAGAAAGTTATTTTTTCCAGCCTTAGAATAATGATGCCCAGAAAGAAATCAAGACCAGCCCACGGAGGATTCTAGTTAGACATTTTTATTTGGATTATTGAAATAAAGATGACACAGATGATACAATGTTTTTGTTTACAGACACCCTCATTTAGTTACAGACATTTTCTAAATATTTAGAATGTTACACAACCTTACCTATAACACATGTGTCACACTATTTTGTTGTAACATGGATCTACACTTTTGTAACTGATCATATTCCACGCTTCCATTCACCAGACATGTATTATGTTTATATGCCACCCTCACACATTTTGAGGATCATAAGCCAATATTGTAAAACATTGACTGCCCTGAGGTTAGCAGCTGAAGAAGAAAAAAAAAGAGAAAATAAATCACCCCATTACCAGTCATACACCCCACCAGCTTGATCCCTGATACTGCCTATCACAAATACCCCAATGACATTTGCGCATGCTGAATTTCTGCAAATGAAGAATCCCTTGAGAGCATTAGTATATGCTAACCCCTGATTGAACACATTACACCTATTTGTTGATGATGCCTTTGCCCATGTTAAGAAATAGCATTTGCACATGCTGACCTAGCAAATGAACCCCATTACCGCATGATAACCACTAATGACACATGAGATGAAGAAGCAACTGGTTATGTATGATGAAGATGCCATTTTATATTAAGGTGAAACTTTATGTTGTCACAGATGAGATTTTGTTGAAATGTTTATGCACAAAATCCCCCACATTAACATTGGAGGGATAATCTTATTCTTTCGTGGTCACGAGATAAGACAAGGAGATAATAGAATATTGGATGAATCCCATGGAACAAATCAGAGCAGATGATTGTTGCACATACGAGGACCATATTTGAAGTCATTATTGAAGGATTATCAGTAGACAAGAGACACAAATGAATTATGATAATCCCATGGAACCACAGGTACTAAGGACACAAAATAGAGATTAAATAATAGAAAAAAAAATGATGACTGAATAATTGCTACACCCAGAGGTAAAGGAAATAGAGATACATCCGCATTTTTGGAGATATCTTTTTTTTGATTTTTTGCTCATTGCCTTTGTAATATGAACATTGTTGTATAACAAATGACTATTCCTTATCATGAATTACAGAATGTTGTAAGATAGTTAGAATAAATTGACAATGTACTATACTCATAACATACCCATAATTACAGGAGAGAAAATAAATAAATGGTTGATGAAATTGGACATACTGAGATTTGCTCACCCCGAGGATATTGGATAAGAAAATAACGTTATCCCAAGGACAGACATGTCACAGATATAGTACATGGACAATTAATAAGGATATATTTCCAGTACAGAATAAGAGGAATAGGAAGGATCCACATTTTAAAATATTGGAGATTCCTCACGATCAATTGAATATTTTTCTTCCTTTCTATGTCACATTTTTTGAGTGATGATCCCAAAATATTTTTTTCATCTCATATTGTCAAAAGTTCTTACATCTCAGTTAAAATGTTTCCATAAATAATTGTTTGATGTGTTTTGCATAAATGTATTGCTAGATAAGGTACATAGGGAGTTACTAAGGATGAATTCTCAAGATAACAGGAGGACTAGAATAGATACAATGATATTGGTACACCATAAATGATACATTGGTGTTATGAAAAAAAAAAAAAGGAGACAAATATAAATTGTATACAAGGATGCCTCGAGAGTGACAACATGGATACATATTGTCAAAAGTATAAGCAGTTGTCTTAAAAGAGAAAATAAAGTAATACGGAACCCAATGTAGAAAATTCATGATGATTTGGAAACTATATTTTTCTTTTCCCTTATATTTCATAATATGATAGTAACACATTCGTCTGTTGGTTGCTGAATAATTTGATGTTTGAAAATTGATGTATGGCAAGTCAAAGAAGATCTTTGAAAAAAAAAAATATATATATATATATAAAATAATATTTCTAGGACAGAGTTCACAAAAAAAAAAAAAATACTGTATTGACAGAAAAGAAGGAATGATTTGAAATAACTGACTAATGGACAGGATCACCACCAGACGTACGGATATTAGAGACAAACATCACATATTTTGAAAAAAAAAAAAAATGTAATATAGAACATTTTCTACAGTGACGGACTTAGAACGAGGTTATACACTTACCATTTGGAAAATGTCTATAACAAGGAAACATTCAGATAAATAAATAAGGATAAGCCATGAGGTTTTAATGCTTTTATTGTGAAAAATGATTACTTATAAAAATGATGCTGGTTGTATTATCGTCTGATAAATATGCATATTATGTTTAGAGATGTTTTCTACATGTAATATTGAGCAAGTGGCTCATTCACTGAAAAAAAGGGAAGATGATGATGATGAGTACCCATGAAAACATTGGCTATTTTATGAAAGTGGATTACCATTACCATAGGAATTAGAGATTTTGGACATTTCTTGGAATATTGCAGAGTACTTGGGAAATAGAATAAATAAGTACACAAAAAAAAAAAAAAAAAAAAAAGATTTGTTAAGTCTTGCAGAATTATATATGGAGCAAACAACAGGAACAGAAAAGAGATAACACCCCCACCATTCCACCATATCCAAGAGAATGTAATCAACTATATTTTTGAATGAAATGTAATAGATTATGATAATCCAGCCAAGTTCTGCAAATAAGATAGTTTATTGTTCATTCACCAGTGTTGCCAATTTGTAAATTTGGTGAAAAATATTATGATGTCATGAATAAGTTACACTTTTTGAAGTTGATGTCCACTACTAGTTTTTTTTACATAGCAGACGACCTCATATAGACATAGGACCCCAGTATAGGAATTAAATTAAATTTTTTTGGAAATATTTTTGGACTTAGAAAAATTTTTGAACTTTAAAAATTTTTTTGAACTTAGAAATTTTTGGGGATGGATTTTTGTTATTGATAGTACTCAAATGTCTCCCTACGGGATACATTTGCAGGGCCCCGGGATCTGTATGTAACCGCGTATACCGTAAGTTTTTAGATACAGGCTATATTAACATAAAATAAATTTTTATAGAAACAGAAGATTAAAAAAGTCTTGGCGCAGATGTTTAATTAAACCAGGTTAGCTTCCTAACGCCACGCATTTATTTTAGGCTAAGCTTCGCTTCCTTACGCCAAGCATTAATGAGGGTAGCTTCGCTTAAGCTAAGCATTGGTCACGTGATTTTCCACCAATGGTTAAGCTGAGTTCTTTTTCCCCGGAATGAACAGGAGAGATGAAGCCATTTTTTTTAGTCAGTATGAATTCAGAGCGGTGGAGACAAGACGTAAGTCTCTTTGCTCAGTGATATTCTATAGAGGAGATTGACTTCGCACAATCAATGCAAATGTGTAATTTCGAAATGTGGAATGTGATAATTTGTTTGTGAGTTCATGAAAACTGTAAGTATTGCCAAATACTGCATGCAATAACGGTTAGAGCCCACGGTCATAACTGAAACGGAGCTACGCTCGAAAACTGGGTAAAGAATTGTAAACCCAGGTATATATCTGAACCTTTTACCAAGAATGAAGGTCCTTAAGCTGAGAGAAAGTCAAACCAAGGAATACTAATGAAATAAAGAAAGTTTGGCTCTTCATTGAAATGAAGAGATAAGAAAAACGTGAAAATCTAGACCACATTAACAAATAAACGAAGGAACACTAGAAGGATAGAAGAGCCACGCCATGTTTTAGCAACTTGAAAAGATTACGAGATGCAATAAGGAATATTGCATCATTAAAATAATACATTGACTTTTTATGCTTGTTTATTGAATGTCAACATGCCATTATGCAAATTTGGTGTGGTCACCATTTGATTCAACTCAGTTCTTGTTGGAAATTGAATAAACATTTGTTTCATTGAACACAAATGCTGTTGACGAATCATATGTTTGCAGTTAGCCATCATAGCAATTATTAAAGGTTCATGCCAAAGCTAATCGTTGCAGGTGCAACACAAATAATAACCATATGCTCTAAAAATAAAACATCATAGAGGATTGTCCCCGAACCTGGTAAATTCCTGTAAGTCTGTAGAGAGAAATCATCACCTCTAGCAGGCTAGCTAGTAATCAAGATCTAATACTCTCGATTCAAAACAGCAATCCCCACTACCCTACCCGGCCACAATACGACAGCACCGAATGCTGAATCCCTGAAAAAGATCAATACAATCAATATCAATAGAACGACGACAACTAAATTCATCCAATTATATAATTCAGTGTCGCCCACAAGAAAACATAAAACACAAAAGATACACAAATCAAGATGTGCCTGACATTGTTAGGACTGGAGACCATGACATTACACAACATATATTCACTTATCTGAATAAAACAATCCACGACCGCCAATCCTCGCTGTAGACAAGAAGCATTCAACCTCGCACTGTAGCCTTGAATTTATGCAATACACCAGGGTCAACGACAGAATGTAAAGTCTGAGTTCCAAAACACGTATGAGCGTTCTGTTCAAGACGTCCCACGTTCCTGATTACGAAATCGAAGTGGTCAGCAAATCTGTTTGATGACGTACGTAAAAGATTAAATCATCCTTCTTGACCATTGCAGACAAACGAAATGATTTCTCGGACATCAGGATTGAAAGACTTGTCAGACATGAAAGACTTGAAAGAATGTTCTGGATACCGTCACGATCCTCACGATTCATATTAATATAGTTGTTATTCGTATAATAAATATCCACTGGTAAGTTTACTTTAGGATGTAAAAGTCCGTTAAGGTGACCTTGATGTAACGGTTCATTACAACGATTCAACGTGAAATGGCCTCGAAATGACAATATTCATCATACTAACTTGTGACCGCAATATATTGTGTCGAAATTTTATATCTTTTCGTAGGCAGTCAAATGCATGTTCAGCGACTTCAATAGAATATATGTTGTTTGGCATTAACGTCTTCAAAACAGTCCAAGGTCTTGGCATGACCTCGCACGAAAACTTGCGATTTATATTGATTCTATAAATTCGTGATATCTTGCGTACTTTCCACAGTACGGCCTTGTATACATTCCAAACAATTATTTCATCTTTAACGGACTGAGCCTCCCATATATGTGGCGTTAAAGGTTTAAATTATTCAGTTGATTAATTATCCTCGTTCTCAAACTGTGTCCAGGTTCATATATAATAGGTCCACAAGGTTCAGGACAGCCACAATAATTCACTAACAATAACTTCAATAACTTGAAGTTTTCCACATAACAATCGATATCTCAACTTGAGACTTTGGTAACATTCCATTATTTATTCACGCAGACTATACATCCTTACACGGCATTAATAATTAGGTAGATTCAGCAACTTCTATAATCCATATGTCCCAATAAACAATTTCTCATTCCTTTTCCAACTTTTAGTTGAGTCGATAAACATTAATATCTTTCAGGACATTTTCCATTTAACATTTCCCATCTATCTACCATCTGGTAGAAAACACACAAGCCGCCCCTTCAGGCTAAACACAAGCTCTGTCCATTTTTCCTCCAAACTGCTCACGTCATGTGCGCAATACACCTAGCGACCAATCCTCATTGTGTCGCGCTTATCAGCACCCTAAACTATGTTTACTTTCTGGCGTGTGGCGTGCAAAGCCAGCGCCACATTAACCCCCCCCCCCTCCTCGAACGACTGAAAACATGGTTTTCAGACAAGCAAATATAATATGGAGCGAGATTAAATCATTAAGATCATCACTAATGCACTTATGATTACCTACGAAACAATTAAATGATGTCTACCTAGATTGCAATCAAGATTTTAAGAAAATATTAAAACCAGTAATAACAATATGGATAAATAAGTAATAATTGTCCGATAAGTTTGATCATCACAGTTAACAATCTGGTCTGTGTTCGCATAGTGATGCAACAGTCCATATTGGCCATTGTTACAAAACACCAAGCACTATCAACCTTGTAACACGTTAAATATGGGAAGCATGAAATATGTCTGTATTCGAGTTATTCGATAACTCTTGAGAGGGTGTCAGCCAGGACATTGTCCTTTCCCGCTATCGGGAGAACGTCAAAATCGTATCCTTGAATTTGTAAAGACCATCGGGTGAGACGTGCATTGGTTGATTTAAAAGTCTGTAAATATGTGAGTGATCTTTAGTCAGTGTATAATGTAAAATTAGTACATACCCGGAATTTATGTAACGTATGTCAAGTACATACCACTATCTCCCTCAAACAAAGAGTATCTGAACTCAGCAGCAGATAATGTACTGTTCAGTAAAAAATAGGATGGTATTCGTCATCAAAGTGCCATACATACACCAACGTCATTTATTGATGAAATCTGCAACGAGAAAAGGTTGTCGTAGGTCTGGTTGTCGTAACATTGGACTTGTAATCGTACTATGAAAATTGTGATATTATGTTATGTAAAGCATGGTCGCCCTATTCGTTCTATTCTGTTTTGTCAGGCATACCTTACATAGAGCATATAGGACAGAAGTCAAGGAAGAAAACTTCAATATAAACCTATGATAGAAGGTACAAGCCCCAGCAAGCTTCCTACTTGCTTCTCAGTACTTACTACTGCAATTGTAACAGACATATACACCTCTGCCAAAAACCACGAAGTGTGACAGAAATAACAAAAGTAGCAAAGACCACACCAATCTAAAGGTTGAAATGAACAAAATGAATAAGAAAGTACCAACTTACCGAAAAAAAATAATAAAAATGACTTACCAGAATATATATCTGAACAAATGAAGTCAACTTCCGGAAGAATGACACCAGACGCGTGGTGCAAAATCGTGCACCAATCTAACATCGAGAGTGTAATACAAACAAAAAACCCATTCGTAAGACCAATAGCTTCTTGCGCATCGATATTAAGACAAAAGAAAACAAATGCGCATAGAATTATGCACAGGACAAAGATGCGTATAAGGAACATTAGCGGTGTGCAGGAAATATGCACGTGCGCACCAGATTGTGCGATGTGGTAAATGTCGCACCTGCACGGTGCGGGTTTGTGCAGTCTTTCACCACAAGACCAACTTCGGCAAGAGCGAAGTGGTAAACAAAAGTTGTTCCTGGTTATACTGGACTGAATAGAAATGTCCTCAGTCAATTCATTATGTGTTGTGTTGGACTGACGTGCATGCTGATCTTCAATATCATGAATATTACCAGAACATGCAGTCTTTGGGCATGTCGTACCCAATCTAACAATAGGTTCAGCCTGCATTACCTCATTAAAAGAAGAATTCAACTTATTATTGTCAGTCAAATATATGTCCTCCTTATCATATCTCTGAACCCCTTTTCGACATACATTATAGTGATCAGGTTGATCAAATAAATCTTTTTTCTTAATAGACATAGCATGATCCGTCATATCGATAGTACTGTCCATGGCATGTCGCCTTCATGAACCAGCATAACAACCATGCTTCCGATATGAAGCCCTGGCTGGAGAGAAATTGTACCTCCCTCGAAAAGAGATTTTCCTTTTGTTATCTTGTGCATATGTATTGACATACTTTCTAACATTAGTTAATGGAAATAAATGTCCCAAAGAAGACTCTTGTTGTTGGTGAGAAATAAATATATTTTTGTCAATGTAATGACAAGTTGCACTGTGTTGTGTTGTAATAGAAGAATTTGATTCATTTGTCTCTGCAGCTTGTTGTGCTCTAGCGTTAGCCAAAGACGGGTGATCTCTCTCCCACTTAAGAATATCATGTTCAGAACATTCTTTAACACCATTTATGTTACCAAAAATAAAAAAACAACAAGGTCGATCGAGATCACACACTCTAACTTTTCCAGAAAAGAAAGGAATGTCTATTTCCACATCTGCCAGTGGATAACATTCAACCGTTCCACCGAAAGTTACACACTTCACTGAAGTACCCGTAAAGCAAGAAGAAGGAATTAATGCCTTCCTTAGGCCAATGGTGGTGCATCCGCTGTCACGTAAAATAGACACGGGCGTGTCAAAAACAAAACCTCTATGGATCACGAGGGAGCCAACCCCATCATTTAAAGCCAAAACTGGAAGAGCATGACCGCATCTCAGGTATGTAGTAGACCCAGGTTGAAATAGAGTCTCACATTCTGTGCAATTCCCACTATTTTCAAGATCAAAACTACATGCATTGGCGTGAGTATTATTCTCATTATTGGAAATATTATCATTACCAACATTAATCTGACAAGCGTGAGCTTGTGAATTTGCTCTACTGTGACCCCTTGAAAAATGTGTTCCTCTGGAACGGTCAGACCGATAGTACTCCTTTTTGTCCGTGCGAGAAGAATCATTACGCGAAGGTGCCGAGAAATGATGTTTGTTAGTGTACCCATTATTTGCATATTGATTATTTCTGTGCCATGCATTTTTATTATGGTGGTTAAAGTTTCGCCTCTCTTCACCCTGTGAGGGCGAGATATTATGATGGAAATTATATCTACCTCTGCAGGAGTTTTAATAATCGTTCCTATACCGCCGGTCCATGCTACGCGTGCGTGATCTATCATGAGTGCCAGCCCACGCAGGCAAAGTTTCCATGACCCTCGTCTTGCTTAAAGGCAAGAATGGGTGTGCGACCGAAAATTGTTGAGCTAATTTCTCCATTTCACCTAAATTCATCGGCTTCCTTTCTTGAAGGAATGAGAAAATTTCAGTATTTACAGAAGATAAAATTTTGTCTCTTAAGACGAGATCACATAAACCTTCGAACGATTTAGTAATATTTGACAGTTCGATCCATCTGTTTAGACACATCTTCACTGAAGACACAAAGTCTTCGAAATCCTTACCTTCCACAGGACCAATAGATCTAAATTTTAGACGATATCCTTTTTCGTCCAAACAATATTTGCGAAGGAATATTGCTTTTATGGATTCATAGTCATTTCTTTTGTCATCGGCAATGTTAAAAAAGTCTGTAAACTTTCACCAGTAATTAACCCGACAAAATGTTCAGGCCATGAGGCCTTAGGTAAATTTAAAGCCGTAACTCTTGATTCAAATCTCAAAAGAAAGAATCCTATATCGTCATGTAATGAAGAAAAATTTGGTAATTTTAAATTAATGGTCTTAGGCGATCCTGTACCAGAAGATTCCTTAGAACAAGAAGATTGTAAACGCAATTTTTCTAACTCAGAAGTTTTTTCTCTTTCAAATTTCGCTTGTTCTGCAGCAATTTCTGCTAAACGAATTCTCTCCATTCTCTCATGTTCCCACTCTTCTCTCTCTCTCTTTCTTCTCTTTTTTCTTCTCTCTCTCTCTCTCGCTCTCTCTCTCTCTCTCTCTCTTTCTTCTCTTTTTCTTCTCTCTCTTTTTCTTCTCTTTCTCTTTTTCCTTCTCTCTCTCTTTCTTCTCTTACTTTGTATTCTGCAATTTCTTTATCTACATAAGATATCAAATCATCACCCGAGAAACCACAGTCCTTCCCATCCTGTATAAATCCTGCTTTCACTTTTACAAAGTCAGCCATTATAAAGTCAAAAGTAATGAGATAGAGATGCAAAATATCGCTCACAATTGTTGCTAAATGACTATACTTAGTCGTAAGGTAATTTAAACCTTTTCAAAACCCACTGTATTTACAGTATTTCTTCGTTTTGTGTGATATACTTTCCTATGAAGTATATGATACTTATCAACCAATCTCCTAATGTATCCATAACAATCTTACATAAAAATCTATGCAAATAAAATCTCATATAATCACCTGCAAATAATAAATATTGCCATTAATACCTAATTAAAAGCATGCCATAATATCACATTAGACAAAAGACCAAAAGACAAGGCCGGAAACAAATAAGGAAAAAGACAACAGTGTAAAAATTCATAAAATTATGCAATATACTAAACAACTGTTTCCACTGCCAATGAAAAGTACAGGACGAGATACAATCACATAGAACTGCTGTACATTATAAAAAGAAAGTCAGAGGAGACCTACGGGTACAAACGTAACCATACTGAACTAAATAAGAAATACACGACAGTATGTTACTTGATAGCACAGCTAAACAAATAAGAAAATATTAATCTCAGTCAGAGCGGAAATACGACAGCACCGAATGCTGAATCCCTGAAAGAGATCAATACAATCAAAATCTATAGAACGACGACAACTAAATTCATCCAAGGATATAATTGAGTGTCGCCCACAAGAAAACATAAAACACAAAAGATACACAAAACAAGATGTGCCTGACATTGTTAGGACTGGAGACCATGACATTACACAACATATATTCACTTATCTGAATAAAACAATCCACGACCGCCAATCCTCGCTGTAGACAAGAAGCATTCAACCTCGCACTGTAGCCTTGAATCTATGCAATACACTAGGTTCAACGACAGAATGTAAAGTCTGAGTTCCAAAACACGTATGAGCGTTCTGTTCAAGACGTTCCACGTTCCTGATTACGAAATCGAAGTGGTCAGCAAATCTGTTTGATGACGTACGTAAAAGATTAAATCATCCTTCTTGACCATTGCAGACAAACGAAATGATTTCTCGGACATCAGGATTGAAAGACTTGTCAGACGTGAAAGACTTGAAAGAATGTTCTGGATACCGTCACGATCCTCATGATTCATATTAATATAGTTGTTATTCGTATAATAAATGTCCACTAGTAAGTGTACTTTAGGATGTAAAAGTCCGTTAAGGTGACCTAGATGTAACGGTTCATTACAACGATTCAACGTGAAATGGCCTCGAAATGACAATATTCATCATACTAACTTGTGACCGCAATATATTGTGTCGAAATTTTATATCTGTTCGTAGGCAGTCAAATGCATGTTCAGCGACTTCAATAGAATATATGTTGTTTGGCATTAACGTCTTCAAAACAGTCCAAGGTCTTGGCATGACCTCGCACGAAAACTTGCGATTTATATTGATTCTATAAATTCGTGATATCTTGCGTACTTTCCACAGTACGGCCTTGTATACATTCCAAACAATTAATTAATCTTCAACGGACTGAGCCTCCCATATCTGTGGCGTTAAAGGTTTATATTATTCAGTTGATTAATTATGCTCGTTCTCACACTGTATCCAGGTTCATATATAATAGGTCCACAAGGTTCAGGACAGCCACAATAATTCATTAACAATAACTTCAATAACTTGAAGTTTTCCACATAACAATCGATATCTCAACTTGAGACTTTGGTAACATTCCATTATTTATTCACGCAGACTATACATCATTACACGGCATTAATAATTAGGTAGATTCAGCAACTTCTATAATCCATATGTCCCAATAAACAATTTCTCATTTCTTTTCCAACTTTTAGTTGAGTCGATAAACATTAATATCTTTCAGGACATTTTCCATTTAACATTTCCCATCTATCTACCATCTGGTAGAAAACACACAAGCCGCCCCTTCAGGCTAAACACAAACTCTGTCCATTTTTCCTCCAAACTGCTCACGTCATGTGCGCAATACACCTAGCGACCAATCCTCATTGTGTCGCTCTTATCAGCACCCTAAACAGTGTTTACTTTCTGGCGTGTGGCGTGCAAAGCCAGCGCCACAGCGCCCACTTAAGGTTATCGTGATTTTAAAAATCTGGACACCAGACTTATCATGAAATCATTTCCGACAAGTCTCTTGACAACCTTAAGCAAGATGCCTTGTTATAATAAACAAATAGGGAAATAGAGTGCAACCTTGGAAGAAATTATCAGATGTAATAATTAAGGGCCGGTCGTGTGAATTAATGGTTTTGGTAAAAATAACACTTAAGGGGCAAAGCCTTTTATAGTCATTCAGTAATGTTCAGAATGAGGGGTTGGGGTAATATTTACTAACAAATACGACTATTTACCTTGCGGTTGGTTTGAAATTAGAAATTAAAATAAACTAAAATTGTTATTGGGTTTCACCCAAAAAGAACCCCACATAGTGTCATTTGTGCGTGGGCAAAATTCAACTTTAAAACTTAGGGCTTTCAAAGACTTTCCCACTGCATTCCTTACCTTCGTCAAGAGATCACAGACAGCCAGAATAAGGAGTAGCACTAAGGATTATATTAGAGAACAGGCCAAAGAATTAGAAGTAGCTTTGAAAAAACTTCAGTGTTAATACTTGGCGCCTAAGTCCGAGGAACCTTCCACAAGTGTTAACAGTTAGGAACCTAACTCACAGAGGGACGACTGCATTTGAAACAGTTTCAGTAGTTACTATGGCCATTTTGTGCAACATTCTGGATAAAATCACACAAATGTATTGAGATAAGTTGTAACATGTACGTTTTATTAACTGGTATTTGTATTTGACTTGCATGAACTACTTTTTAATGTGCAGTTGCATATTAGCCTGTCAACCTCATCGTATAAAAGAACTTGCCATATAAACCACGACTACAATAGCTGGTGACTGCTTCGTCGTGCGGGATTTTCACAAGGAACCAATAGCAGAGGTCGCCTCAGGCTACGTAGGGAGCAGGGAGTGTACGATGATAACATCGTTGTAAATATATTTGTTATGTCAACCTCTTTAATTAAGATTTGCTCTCTCTCTCCCTGTCTCTATAACAGACGGGTCTAAAGGACACTCGAAGATTCCACCTGAAGCAGTTACTCCGACATTAACAGGAACATGTTGTTACTAAACCCCTTGACTCCGGAAGAGAAGGAATAGTCAAAGCTCTACAGGGAACCAGCAGTGACTGAACCACAAGTCAACGACAGCCATTGTCACTATAATGCAAGCTAAGTGCCTAGTACTGGCAGAGCATACGGACTTTATTTCTTTTTTTTAAATTCCACCAGACCAAAATCTCTGTCTGTGATGAAAATGAACTGTGATTTTTTTGTCTATACAAATCAATTTTATTCAGTTTAACCTTGTTGATCTAATATTTCATAAATAAATAAATATCTGGTTATCTATGCAAATATAAATCCAGAGTTGGAGACTATCAATTGTTAAGTCAATTTGATGTCTGCACACGTTCTTGTTAAAAAAAAAAAAAAAACACACACACACATATATTTATACATATATATATAGCTATTAAGTTAACATCTTGCTGAATCCCCTTCAACTGGGGGCTCACAAAATACAAGTCAAAACATATATTTCTCACAGAAGGGGCAGGGGAATACAAAGTTTATAACAAACTTAGATGACTCAGTTGTTATACTTGTCATTCTAGAAATCCCTGTGAGACTCCCTGAAATAGAAGCACCAACCTTCTATTTATATCTCTGCCAAGAGTAATCTTGAGCTAAGGTTGCTACCTTGAAAAAAAAAAAAAAACATTCCTTTTACTCGAATTTTGGCCATTATTAGACCAGTACTGAAGAGCAGTGAAAATGGACTTTTACATCCTAAAGTAAACTTACCAGTGGACATTTATTATACGATAGCAGGTAACCTCATCATGTAAAACAAATTGCTACATAAAGCAGGCAAGAGAACATGATTGCCGTTTGGTACAGGCTTTTTTCAAGGCACACGGCTGCAGTGATGGCCGCATTCTTCAGTGATAGCTAACAGGGAAAATACGAAGAAGTAGATCTTTATAGCTGACTCCATTAATGTCTCACTTATATTTATTTAATGTCTTCTTTGTTATCTTGTTTTCATAATTTAAAAAAAAAATTTAACTTGTAAACTAAATTAATTCTTTCCTATTCTTGCACTGCAAAACCCGAACTCTCATGTTTTTCATGCTGTGATAAGTTTGTTCCGATGTTAGCTGGTATATTGATTTGGAATAAGGTGGCAGAAGAATTGTTGTAATCAAAGCAACACGTTATTCTAAGTCTCGGGTCTAGTTATTTCAGATATTGATATTTGTTCCAGTTATCTATTTTTCGTCGATCGTTACGTCATACTCTTTTTTTACCATCATGTTGATTTTTATCATCATACTTATCTCGTTCATCATCATCATTATCATTAACAACATCATCATCATTATCATTAACAACATCATCATCTTCTTATCTTTCTGTTTCTTAACTTTATTCTTCTTTCTCGTCTTCTTTATGCAATGTTGCGTCATAAATATTTCAGGCAAGGCAAGGTTTCATAATTTTAATTTCATGTGTTTTTTTATATATATTTTGTATCACTTTTAGGATTGCTGATGCATGAACAAATGTCCATATTCATTCCTTACAGTTTGTCTTATACGTGAATGTCAGAATATCGCATCAAAGTTCAGGCAAAGAACAGAAATTTAGACGGGACTGCGTGCCAAATTCTCAATCCGTTTAAAATAAAATTCGTTGGTTCTAATTCTTCAAGCCAAATATCAAATAATTTAGGCTGCCACGTCTCTGTCTCTCTCTCTCTCTCTCTCTCTCTCTCTCTCTCTCTCTCTCTCTCTCTCTCTCTCTCTCTCTCTCTCTTTCTCTCTCTCTCTCTCTCTCTCTCTCTCTTATGTTGCTTCTCCATTTTTCTTCTTTGTCTTCGTACACAAACAATTAACTGGTTCTTTCCTGAAGTTATTAAACCCCTTTGTTACTGTTTTTTCCTTCATCGGCGTTCACATTACAATTTGCATCTCGGTTTCCTTGTCATCTGCTATCTGGCCACGACCAGAATATTCTCAATTTTCAAGCTTTTATCGTTTAGAGCTGTTTTATCCGTAATGCCGAGTTATCTTAAAAGCATATTCAAGATATTAGTTCTATTTTATTCTCATTTCAATTGATTCACATTTCTATTGATTCACATTTCTATTGATTCACATTTCTATTGATTCACATTTCTATTGATTCACATTTCTATTGATTCACGTTTCTATTTAGTTCATGACTTCTTTTACGCTTCATAGAGCGCAGAGCTACAGCCGCCACTGATCGCGCTTTGCGGAAAGCCTGCACCAAAATATGTGTTTTAGTAGTAGTGTTTTCTGTAGTAATTTGCTTCATATGATGAGACTGCCAGCTTAATGCTTTATTCCCGTCTTAGACTTCCCTGAGTGAGCAGTACTCTTAATCTTTCTACATCTTCTCAGACACCAGCAGCAACTACGCGGGGTAAATATTTCTATTGAAATGAATCTCCCAGAGGCGCTTTGTTGCTACAGTCTGCCTATTCTTCTCTCACTCTTCCTCTCTAGGACACTATTTTTGAACTCATATCAAGGTATATGCAATATTTTGTTCTGTTCAGTGTGTCCAATATTTTGTTCTGTTCAGTGTGTCCAATAGTTTGTTCTGTTCAGTGTGTCCAATATTTTTGGCACGTGTTTATTCCAAAACTTAATATGGTAGTAAAATATTTATTATGCCATTGTTTAGAGAAGCTCTTTTAAATATGTCCGGGATGCTAGAGTCTGGAGGGGGCCAGAGATAGGAAGTGATCACTACTTGCTTACAATCAAAAGAACAACTGAAAGAGTTGCTCAGCCTAGGAACTGCCCAACATCACGCAAGAAACTAAGTAAACGAACGGGAGAAATGAGCATTAAGACCTACAAGCTGAAAGAGCCAGAAATTAAGACCAGATATCAGGGGCTTATTGCTGCAGCGGTGAGAAACACAGAAGAACAACCTGATGACTTGGAAACCCTCTGGATTAAATTCAAGGACATCATAAAGACAGCTGCTGCAGAAGCATGTGGTGAAGTCCGACTTGGGAACAAGAGAAAGAGGACACCTTGGTGGACAGAGGAAGTCAAAGAGAAAATAAGAGAGAAGAAAATGGCATGGAAACAATACTTAGGAGCTAAAAACACAACAGGACAAATGGAGAAATAGAGAGAATATGTGACACTCAGAACAGAAGCAAAGAACAAGGTGCTAGCAGCAAGACAGAAGTCCTGGGAAGAATTTGAAGAAAAGCTAGAACAAGATGCGCAAGAAAACCAGAAATTGTTCTATAAGACCTTAAAGAACACGAGGAAGGAAAAACAATGCCCTCTCAAATTTATAAAGGACAAGCAAGGCAAATTGCTTACTGCCCCAAAGGAAGTAATGGAAAGATGGAAAGAATATTTCTCAGAACTCCTGGATGGTGAGCATGGTGAAGCATCAGAAATAATAACCACTAGCACAGAAGAGAAAACCAATGGTGGTGAAGATGACATAAAGATGGAAGAACTGAAGGCAGCACTGGAGAAAATCAAGATGGGCAAAGCAGCAGCGCATGATGGTATAACACCAGAAATTGTTAAGTACATGGGAACATCAAGCGACCTATTACTCTTAAGGGCCCTACAGGCAGCGTGGTGCAACAAGACCATACCAAAGGATTGGGAGATTGCCATCATAACACCAATTTTCAAAAAAGGGTGACAATCGACAGTGTGGAAACCATAGAGGCATATCCCTTCTCAATGTCCCTGGTAAAATCTACTCTAGAATCCTAGAGCAGAGACTCCGACGCCTAGCTGAGCCACAATTGGATGAGGTCCAGTGCGGATTCCGAGCAAACCGAAGTACTCAAGACCTAATCTCACACTCAGACAGCTGAGTGAAAAGGCCCTTGAGTATAAGAGTGAGATCCATCTTTGTTTCATAGATCTGGAAAAGGCGTTTGACAGGGTCCCCTGGAGCAAACTATGGGACTGTTTGGCAAGGAAGAACATTCCAAAACCTCTGATTCATGCTATACAGAGCTTCTACAAGTCTTGCAGAAATTATGTGAGGACAGCAAACCATAAGTCAGAAGAGTTCAGGACCACCACTGGTGTAAGACAATGTGATATCCTGTCACCTTATCTTTTCATACTCCTCATGGACGATGTTATCAAGGCATGTAAGGAGAGAACTAGAAAGTATTCAGTGGGGTACTGGAAGATGAAACAGGTCTGTATTTCAGAGCTGGCATTTGCTGATGATGTTGCCCTGATTGCTAAATCAGAGGCACATCTCCAATCCAACCTGCAAGTCTGGAAGGAAGAGCTGGAGAAGAGAGGGATGGTTATAAGTAGCTCTAAAACAAAATCCATGGTGATATCACGAGAAGAAAGAAGACATCAGATTAAGCTGGGAGAACAGGTCCTGGAGCAGGTCGACCACTTTAAATACCTCGGAGCTATTATAGACCGAAAGGGAAGCATCAAAGAAGAGTTGGCCACTCGAAAAGCAGCAGCTGGGAGACTTTTTCAGGCCATAAATCGAGGATTCCTCAGCAAGAGAGAGGTTGGTAAGAAAATGAAGATGGCTGTATACCGCTCCACCTATGTCCCAGTCTTGACATATGGATGCGAGTCATGGGCAATGACTACAACCCACAAAAGCCAGATCTAAACCTCAGAAATGAGGAAGGTGGTTGAAGTAACAAGAAGAGACATGGTCCGCAACCAGACGATACGTCAAGGCCTTAAATCCCACCCCCTGCAGACCCAAGTAGAACAGTCCCAACTAAGATGGTTTGGCCATGTCTGCAGAATGGGAGAAGATCGGCTACCACGACAAGCATGGGAAACAAAGAGCCATGGATCCAGACCCCCAGTACGACCCAGAGTCCGCTGCGAGGACAACATTAGACAATCTTAGAAGGACCGAGGACTAGAATGGAACCAGGCCAGGAGGAAGACAGCCGATTGGCGCTCTCTCTTCCAAACCTCTACACCTCACGGTAGAAGGGGAACAACTAAGTAAGTAAGTAAGTAAGTAAAATAGTAACGGTCGTTCCATATAAGATAAATGCCGTAGGGGAATGATTGTTGTTTCTGTTTGGCCAGAGATGCCGAGCTTGTCACTACTTCGCAGCCAATACCAGATCGAGCAATCTTTAGCATATTCTAATATTTCCTTCGGCTTTTCTGCCGTTCTAGAACCTTGCCAAGTATGAATCATGAGGTCTAGTTTCATTTTCGTGTATAATCACCTGTTTGTCAAACATTTTGATTACATGTTTTGCCCAGGAGCCTTGTGCTCTTTGGGTCCCCTCTACACCCTGTTTACGGGATAGACGAGGTTCCGATTAATAAAGAAAGAAAGAATTCTATCCTGGCTTGGCATGTGAGGATCCTCACATCTGATTTCAAGTTAGAAGATAGAAGGAGGTGGCATACTGTGCATTCCTCGCCATCCATGGAGGCTCTTCAAATATACCGTACTAAAATGATGTCCTTTGGTTCTGAGCTTCCCAAAGAAATCGTCACTTCCTGCACAGAGCTACCATCCAGCTGCCCCCGACCTGTTACCTATCCATTATGAGATTCCCATGTACACATCCAACCAAGTAAAGGCCAGAGTTAAGTCTGAGGCTCAAATGATTCCCCCAAGCTTAGTGTGCAGTGCTGAATTCTCAACATGTTTCACCGCAGGGAAATACTAATGTTGGGCCTCTCTGTGTTATGATAAAAAAGATAATAGAGAAGAGAAGAGTTATAATAAAACGATAATAGATAAGAGAGAAGTTATAATATTAGGATAATAATATAACAGAAGATACTTAAGGAATACAGAATGCTACATAGCTCCGCGTGCACCGTTTGGAATCTTTCAACATTTTCTGGGTTATAATCGTGATAGCCTAACTCCCGACGTCAAAATCCCTTGTCTATATACTGCTGCCATGATATATGTATGCTTCTACATCTCTTGGTAGTGTTTCGTCAACTGCAATCTTGCTATCTTTTCCTGCATTTATTTCCATAATATTTGTCGTTTCCACTGTGTATTTTCAGAACCAGTTGATGTGACCTCTCGTGTCGCATTTTACTTTTGTCTTGCATCTAGTCACGTTTACGGGACAGAAGAGCCAGATCATCGGACAGATGAATGTCGAGCAAATTTATCAGCATCCATTGAGTTCAATTTCTGTTGGAGAATGTTGTTGTTTTTCCATATCCTAATCTAAAGATACGAATAAGAGACATGGTGACGAGAGGAATTCCCGTCACATTGGATATGGATAAGGGAGATATGCTGATGGCAATTAATGATCGCCCATTAGAGAATGATACTGCAATCGATGAATCATGAAGGCTAATATTGCTGGAATTTGGCAGCACATGTAAGACCAGCAGGGATGGGCATATAACAAGATGCATCCGGCGTGTATTAAACCAGCGCGCAACAGGAACACGTAGCATCCATACCCTTCGACATTAGCCGAGGGAGAGTAAGCTACTATGGGTTTGCCCAGAGTGCGATGACGTCGATTCTGATAAAAAATAATAACAATAACAATTCCCAGTTCTTATCTCAAATAACTCTGTAAACTGTTCTTTGTGAAGAATTATGCATTTCATATCTTAATATATATTTTCTGCATAGTTAACACTTTTGAAGGGGACTCTATAATGCCTCGTTGTGACGTATAATGAAAATATAGCCTACAGTGTCTGACAGTTTTTCGTGACCTCGCAGCGTCTGTGATTCGCTAGCAAAGCCATGCAACTTACAGCCTGCGATTATGTGGTAAAGTGGGATGTTATAAATATTTATAGGGGACTTAGTGTACTGACTGAGATCAGCTGTGAAGGTATCTGTATCTAATAAGTGTGGTGTATTACAGATGACCTTACTTGCTACCACATTTATACCTCAGTCAGAATTATTCTGGAATATTGTGATGACTACGTTGAATGTCTAGGGTTATGAAAATGATGAAGTGTAAGTCACAATAACAACAGACAGATAAACAATTTAATTTATTCCACAACACTTTACAACACTGTGACACTCACACACATATAACACTCTATAAGACTATCTTAACTGAGTCAGGTGTAAAGTTTCAAATATATATGTAATAATTACTTTCAACAAGAGATATCCTGATTCAACTACACAGTGAACCAGGAATCACAATCAAATGTAATCACAATTTATAAATATGATCTTTGTATTGACAGAATTTAGTAGTATTTTTCCTATGTCTGTAAGTTGTGAAGTAGTACTATGAGGTAATACTGGTTTTGTTTTTCAAGCTAGATTGTTGTTTGTCATCATGACTTCACGTGTTTGATTATCGTGGAAATAGTATTGGGAAAAGTTCACAGTTCCTGTCATTTGAACCAATTTATTGTCCCTCTGAGTTTAATATAATGTCACTTTTAGAGGGGGGGGGGGGCACATAATTTTGAGCTGCTCTGGCCACAGAAGCTTATCTTTCGTGATGGCGGCAGGAAAAGACTCCTCTGCTCGATTGCTTCACTGTGTTCTGGAGACACCTCACTGGTCGCTATCTGGACCAAGGAGTATGCTGTCAGCCTCTGGATTCAGCAAAACTCAGACCAGGTGCTGCTTCAATAACTTAGGACCACGGTCCCTGAAACAAGAAGGTTGTACCTCCTACTTCAGAACTAATTTATAATCTATTTCCACACTGAACACAATACATAACAAACACTGAGTTCAGAGCGGTAGGCCAACTGCTAGCTTCATCTGAAACAATTTACACCAGTATTCTCCTCCTAAATGGTTACTACGCCTCTGCAATTCCAGCATTAGTTCTTTCTAGTCAATAAGATAGGTGTCAGTGTACTGTTTGGCAATTCCATGCAGTTTTACTTTTCTCCGACACGTCCTGTTCAGGTTGGAGCACTATCTAGGCCTTGCCTCATGTTTGCTACTGAACCACACACATATACAGACATAAATTATTAATTTACATTCAATTTTCATTAAAAAGATATCAAATATGTCAAGCTTACCACAATTCATGGGAATAATACACAATTACGTTGACTGGCGATGAATATGGCACAAATTCCGATCTGCCTCTGTCCCAGGCTTTTATTTAGAAAAAATATAAGCTGGTTCTCAACGCACTGTTTCTGAGTAAGTTTATTTTAAAATGTGGCACTGAACTGACGCTCCTAATTGACTATATTGGCGGGTCTAACCAATCGGGCCATGTTTACACAGCTTTTCAAAAAAATTTACCCTTCTCACATTTTCCCTAACAACCAAAATTAGTATTTGTAGTCCGACTAATCGTGTTTAGCCTTACATATCATTCCCGCCAATCAAATAGGATTTAACATGGTGACCTATTTCCCGTAAAATGGTGGTTTCAAAACATGCCACTGTGCGATTATTATTTGGTGTTGTCTGACACCCTCACTATTTTCTTTTGGCTATAATTTGTTAATTCCTAGACTATTTGCGTAACACTTAACATATTCTTTGTCAGCAAGGCCTAAGGAACCCAAATATATAAATTTTATGGGGCTAAGGGGCTGCGTTCAAAATATGCATTTTCTTCTACCTCCCGTTTACTTCGATACGATGTGGTGTCTGGGTACTGTCAGGCTTTCAAACGTAAACCAGTATAATGTCATATTTCCTAATAAGCATTTTTCAGGTTTTTAAACCTAACTCGCGTAGTTGTAGTGTGTTTTTTATCACTGTCGATTTGGAAAAAAGTCAGTGCTTCTGGCCTTACGCTTGGGGTGGCATTAATTGTCGCGAGACGCGTGTTAGTGTTGCATGCGTTCCTGCTTTCAGCCCTCACTCTCTTTCTATCCTAAGTCCATCTGTCCTTTCGTTTATGTTAACGTAGTGTATAAAATGAAATTAATGGAAGTATTAATTTAGGTCATTAAGCAGCTTGCGTATCTCAAGGTTTTCTTAGAAATGCAGTACACGTTTTATTGTTTTGTGGAAACGCGTGTATGCTGCTATAGGCTTTATTAGTAAACGCGAAAACGTGAGAATATGCAGACGAAGCAGAAAAAGGGGGATCTCGAGTACAGTCATTGTGATAGCACTGTTCTTTACCATTCTTCCTTTCCTTTTATTGAATTTATGTGTTAGGCTTTACATTTACCTTTTAATTTATATATGTGGATTTAGAATGTTTCACGACAAATTCTCCCCTCTTAAAACAGACGTTATATGTCAGTCTATAATTCTATATACACATAGAGAAATTTATTATTATTTCTGGGGCTTACGGTGATTCTCATCACACGGATGGCGGCTTAAAAAATCCGCTCCCAGATTTGTTTTTCCAGATATATACTCTATGCTAAACTCAAATGGCTGCATCAGTAATGACCATCTGAGTAACCTAGAATTTTCATGCCTAGCCTGCGCTAGAAACGACAAGGGTTTGTGATCCGTTTGCAACTTAAATGCCTTCCCATACAGATAAATATTGAATTTCTTTATCGCCCATATTACTGCAAGACATTCTTTTTCGCTAGTTGAGTAATTGGTTTCAGCTTTATTCAACTTTCTGCTAGCATATGCCACTGGGCTTAATTCCCCATCCAATGCATCTGATTTCTGTAGCAGTGTCGCACCTAACCCAATATTACTGGCATCCGTCCTTACAATGAATTCTTGACTTAAGTCAGGTAATTTCAAAATAGGTTTGCTTGTGAGCTTTTCCTTCAATTCCTGGTAAGCCAATTCACATTGTGGTGTCCATGTAATTCGATCTGGATTTCCTTTACGTGTCAAATCAGTTAACGGTGCACATATGGAATTAAAGTTTTTGATATACTTTTGGTAGAAACCACATAATGAGACAAAGGATCTCACGTCTTTCTTGGTTTGTGGTCTCGGGGCTTTCTTTAGTTTCTCTAAATTCTTGGGGTCAGGGGTCATGTTTCCCTGATAAACTGTGTGTCCCAAAAATTCTAATTCTTTACATCCAACGCAACATTTGGTTGGTCGGGCTGTTAAATTCGCTTCTCTAAGTCGATTAAACAGCATGTTCAGAGAGTCAATGTGTTCCTCAAATGTTTCTGTTGCTATAAGGATATCATCCATGAAATTTGTGATGCATGGATTATTCAGAGGGTCCAATAATTTTCTCATCATTCTAGAGAAGACACTAGGCGCATTCTTCAATCCAAATGGCAATCTGTTAAACTCATAGTGTCCCTCTGAGGTACTAAAAGCTAGGTATGGTCTAACCTCAGGCTTTACTGGAATCTGATAGTATCCTTTACTCAGATCCACTTTTGAGAAATATTTAGCTTTATTTAGCCTGGCAAACAACTGATTTGTATCCGGCAATGGATCCACCTGTCCTTCTGTAATAGCATTCAGTCTCCTGTAATCTATACAGAGTCTATGTTCTCCAGAGGGTTTCCTTAAGAGCACCACACTGGAACTATACGAAGATTCACTGTGTGAAATAATTCCTTCCTTCAACAAATAGTCTATCTCTTCCTTCAAAGCTTTCTCCTTAGCAAAAGGAATCGAATAGGGTTTCATACAGACAGGTGTGGGGTCTATCAGTTTCATATCATATTCCAATAAGTTTGTATGCCCCGGTCGGTCTGTTAACACCTCTGTATGATTATCTAGAACCTGTTGCACTCTCTCTTTCTGATTTTTCGTTAAATGTGTACTGATTTTCACCTGTGCCGCTGTCTCACAGGGGTGTAATGGATATTCAAATGATGAAAGTGGTTCCTTTTTCATCTCCATGGCAATGGACAAGGTCAACAAGTGTGTCTCTTCCTGATTTTCTCTTTCCAAATATTTCTTCAGGAGATTCACATGATAGATTTTTTCTTTCCCCTTCTTATCTATCTTATAATTGGTTCTAGACACCTTCTCTAGAACTGTATATGGACCTTGCCATCCAATTTGTAACTTATTCTGACTACCGGGTAGAAGAAGCAGTACCTTCTCTCCCACAGCCAAATCTCTGTCTTTAGCTTTCCTGTTATAATAGGCAGCATGTTTCTTCCTGGCTTGTTTCAAATTTTCATTGGCAAGTTTCCAGCCAGTTTTTAAACGAGTGGTCAGCTCATTCACATATTGGTATGAGGATGTAATATTTTCCTCTGCCTTTTCATCAGTCCACGTTCTTAACAGCGTTACATATGGACCTTTAATTTTGTGGACCTATTTGTCCATGCACCGGTATGGTCTCTTCCACTCGAAGCTTTATAGTGATGATTTTTCTTCCCAGAATTATCATGCACAAAACGACCGCTACCAATTTTTCTCTTGGGGCTTTCTCCCCACTTAGAATTCTTGATGAGAGATTTCCTCTCTACATCTTCTTCCTCCAGTTTGTTTAAGTCCGATTGAGGGATTTTCGGCTTATCCTGGGGTAAGACATCTTTTTGCACTCTCCGCATAGTGGCCATTGTAAAACAGTTAATTGAAGCTTGTCCGTGAAAAGGGGCTTCCCATTCCATTTGGTCCACTTTATCAAATTTATTTTTCTTTGTATTGTCAGGCCTAAGTTTGCCCCGTGGCGTGTCCAGGTCCTGATCAATGTTCCCACTTGTGGGTGTTCCCTCATGTGCTATGCTACACCTTTCTACAAAATTCTCAATGTCCCACCTTGCCTTGGGCCAATAATAATTGTGAGCCACCTTTTGGATGATGGTACCTATTTTCTCATGGTCCCCATCTTGTTTCACATGTAGGCTCCTTATTAAGTCTGCCCTATATGCCTTTGGAAGAACCAACTGTCCGTGACCATTGGATCTAGTTCCGGCCTTCCTGTAAATCAACTTGTTTTTCATGTAAAAATCTCCCTTGCCTGGAGTTGTATGACAAGTTGACAATTTCCTGAAACAAGGCTTGAGGGTCTTATCCCCAGCCTGTGCCTTCCTCATCTCTTCTGGAGTGGTATCTAACATAATATCCTCCTCCTTTCTTGAGGTCGACCTGACCTGAAGGGTGGCCATAACTATAGGGTTCCTTCTGCAACGGTCAGTGTCATGATTGTTCATCTTACAATTTTTACACCACCTCCTTCCTTGGTTGAAAGATTTTCTTTCATCATATTTCCTTTCATCGAATTGTGGGGTTTTATTTTTATTGTCATACCGTGGCCTATCAAACTGGTGCTTACCTTTGTTTTGATCTCTAGGATCAAATTTATTAAAGTTCTGTGGTGCCCTAAAATTATCTACCTGTTTCTTTTTATTACCTGATACCTCTGCCTGAGCTGCTTGATACCTTTCTGCAACATTTAGTAACTCACCCAGTCTCTCTGCACCTTGTTCCATGAGAAACTTTCTCAGGTCTGGAGCCATGGACTCTCTTAATTGTTCTATAAGGACCATTTCCTTAAGATCTTGGGTTTTCCCCAGAGAAGTCCATTTCTCCAAGTATGTCTCTAACCGTGCAGAGAACTGGTGATAGGTTTCACCTGACAGTAGTTTAGCATTCCTAAATTTTTTCCTATAAAATTCTGCGTTCTTTTCATATCTTAACAAAAGAGCCTGCTTTAGCATGTCATAATTTTCTTGATCACCTCTGCTCATTTTGGCAAAAACTTCATAAGCTGCCCCACGAAGCCCTTGAGATAACTTTAAGCTCCACCTTTCTCTCTCTAACCCATACGTGGTAGCTAATAGTTCATATCTATTTAGATAGCTCTCGATATCATCGTCTTTCTCAACAAAATGATCTAAATGAAAGTTCATAGCTGAGGTTGAGGCTCCCTGACTAGCAGTAGCATCGGAGGCAAAGGGACTGGCACCATTGTCAGGAGCATGGCCTTGAAACTCAAACTCCCTTAGTCGTAACTCATGTTCCCTTTGTAATCTTTTATCTTCTGCTTCCCTTTCTGCAGCTAATCGCTTGTCTTCCCTTTCTGCAGCCTGTCTTCTTTCCTCGGCTTCCCTTTCTGCAGCCAATCTTTTGTCTTCTCTTTCTGCCTCCAATGATTTAGCGTCTTTGTCAGCCTCAATCTGCAACCTCTTAGCCTCAGCCTCAATCTGCAACCTCTTAGCCTCAGCCTCAATCTGCAACCTCTTAATTTCTTTTTCAGCCTCTAACTTTCTTTCAGCCTCTTTTTCTAATCTTCTTTCTTCCCGTTCAATATATTTGTCACATTCAGTAGTGACATAGGCAATCATAACTTGCCCGTCCATTCCTAACTCTTTTGCAGCCTGCATAGCAGCAGATCGAAATTTGGCCAGGTCCGCCATTTTCTAACAGGTAAATTTATATAATGTCTAACTAAACAATACAATCTATAATTAATTATCCAAGGACAACCACAGGCACTGAGAGCTCAACCTTATTTAATTCCACCCAAGGATACCTTTGAATTCTTCTTATTCCCAATATATATATAAAAGGAGAAAGTTCAAAATCCCGGGAGCGAGACCCCAATATATGTGGTAAAGTGGGATGTTATAAATATTTATAGGGGACGTAGTGTACTGACTGAGATCAGCTGTGAAGGTATCTGTATCTAATAAGTGTGGTGTATTACAGATGACCTTACTTGCTACCACATTTATACCTCAGTCAGAATTATTCTGGAATATTGTGATGACTACGTTGAATGTCTAGGGTTATGAAAATGATGAAGTGTAAGTCACAACAACAACAGACAGATAAACAATTTAATTTATTCCACAACACTTTACAACACTGTGACACTCACACACATATAACACTCTATAAGACTATCTTAAATGAGTCAGTGTAAAGTTTCAAATATATATGTAATAATTACTTTCAACAATAGATATCCTGATTCAACTACACAGTGAACCAGGAATCACAATCAAATGTAATCACAATTTATAAATATGATCTTTGTATTGACATAATTTATTAGTATTTTCCTATGTGTGTAAGTTGTGAAGTAGTACTATGAGGTAATACTGGTTTTGTTTTTCAAGCTAGATTGTTGTTTGTCATCATGACTTCAAGTGTTTGATTATCGTGGAAATAGTATTGGGAAAAGTTCACAGTTCCTGTCATTTGAAACAATTTATTGTCCCTCTGTGTTTAATATAATGTCAATTTTAGAGGGGGGGGCACATAATGTTGAGCTGCTCTGGCCACAGAAGCTTATCTTTCGTGATGGCGGCAGGAAAAGACTCCTCTGCTCGATTGCTTCACTGTGTTCTGGAGACACCTCACTGGTCGCTATCTGGACCAAGGAGTATGCTGTCAGCCTCTGGATTCAGCAAAACTCAGACCAGGTGCTGCTTCAATAACTTAGGACCACGGTCCCTGAAACAAGAAGGTTGTACCTCCTACTTCAGAACTAATTTATAATCTATTTCCACACTGAACACAATACATAACAAACACTGAGTTCAGAGCGGTAGGCCAACTGCTAGCTTCATCTGAAACAATTTACACCAGTATTCTCCTCCTGAATGGTTACTACGCCTCTGCAATTCCAGCATTAGTTCTTTCTAGTCAATAAGATAGGTGTCAGTGTACTGTTTGGCAATTCCATGCAGTTTTACTTTTCTCCGACACGTCCTGTTCAGGTTGGAGCACTATCTAGGCCTTGCCTCATGTTTGCTACTGAACCACACACATATACAGACATAAATTATCAATTTACATTCAATTTTCATTAAAAAGATATCAAATATGTCAAGCTTACCATAATTCATGGAAATAATACACAATTACGTTGACTGGCGATGAATATGGCACAAATTCCGATCTGCCTCTGTCCCAGGCTTTTATTTAGAAAAAAAAAAGCTGGTTCTCAACGCACTGTTTCTGAGTAAGTTTATTTTAACATGTGGCACTGAACTGACGCTCCTAATTGACTATATTGGCGGGTCTAACCAATCGGGCCATGTTTACGCAGCTTTTCAAAAACTTTTACCCTTCTCACATTTCCCCTAACAACAAAAATTAGTATTTGTAGTCCGACTAATCGTGTTTAGCCGTACATATCATTCCCGCCAATCAAATAGGATTTAACATGGTGACCTATTTCCCGTAAAATGGTGGTTTCAAAACATGCCACTGTGCGATTATTATTTGGTGTTGTCTGACACCCTCACTATTTTTTTTTTGGCTATAATTTGTTAATTCCTAGATTATTTGAGTTACACTTAACATATTCTTTGTCCGCAAGGCCTAAGGAACCCAAATATATAAATTTTATGGGGCTAAGGGGCTGCGTTCAAAATATGCATTTTCTTCTACCTCCCGTTCACTTCGATACGATGTGGTGTCTGGGTACTGTCAGGCTTTCAAACGTAAACCAGTATAATGTCATATTTCCTAATAAGCATTTTTCAGGTTTTTAAACCTAACTCTCGTATGGGTAGTGTTTTTTATCACTGTCCATTTGAAAAAAGTCAGTGCTTCTGGCCTTACGCTTGGGGTGGCATTAATTGTCGCGAGACGCGTGTTAGTGTTGCATGCGTTCCTGCTTTCAGCCCTTACTCTCTTTCTATCCTAAGTCCATCTGTCCTTTCGTTTATGTTAACGTAGTGTATAAAATGAAATTAATGGAAGTATTAATTTAGGTCATTAAGCAGCTTGCGTATCTCAAGGTTTTCTTAGAAATGCAGTACACGTTTTATTGTTTTGTGGAAACGCGAGTATGCTGCTATAGGCTTTATTAGTAAACGCGAAAACGTGAGAATATGCAGACGAAGTAGAAAAAGGGGGATCTCAAGTACAGTCATTGTGACAGCACTGTTCTTTACCATTCTTCTTTTCCTTTTATTGAATTTATGTGTTAGGCTTTACATTTACCTTTTAATTTATATATGTGGATTTAGAATGTTTCACGACAGTTTACTCATTTTTAATCCACGCCTCTTTTCCCTGAGACGTAAACAAACGGGGTATTTACCAACTTCCGCGACCTGCCAGTCAAAGCAGGGAGCGAACATGGTCGTTTACCTGAGTTTCTCACGCGAACTGATCTGTCAATCATCAGATATCAGACAGATGCACAAGGAAAAAACACCGAACCTCTTTGAAGTAGACGCCCGGGCAGAAATATTTTCCCGAGCGATCCTCTGATGTTCGTGCATACAGTGGGAGACAAATCTTTAATCTCCAGAAACGAGGAAAATCTCGGACGAAAAACCGTTACACGGTTTAAGTCTCTATTGTTGATTATTACGCTGAAACAGAGCGACCATGGAAACCTTTTATCTTGGGAACTCTGTTCTGATTATCTCCACTGTGAACGGTGGTGTGAAAATTAGCATCCTCTAGAGAGTAGATAACAATAATGTATATAAACAAATCAGTTATCAGTGTCGCTCACAATTTTTCGGAAAGTCTAAACACGTAGTATAGAACCATTGTGAAAGGTGCATTAATAGCCTTTGTGGGGAGTTCATTCGGATTTTCTGGTAATAGAAATGTATGCTTAAGGGTTAAAATGTGTTAAGTTTTACCATTATAATTCACTGTGATTTCCTAGCCTTAAAACTAGTGAAATAAAATAACGCGTAAATATTTCTTGCCAGTTGTTCAGTTTAATGTAAATTTCATCACCCGCTTTCTGACACAAGAAGACACGGTTTAGCTGACTGAATTATTATGATAGGTGTGACTGATAGTGGACCATCGAATTTACGTTGTATTTCATTCTGTGTAATTATATAAGTAACTAGTGTTAAATATCATACGACAAAACACCCAGACGCCGACAATGTAATAGCTATTAATAACAAGCGATATTTGTTAAGTGCGCGTAGGGATAATTAAATATAATTGACATTGTGCGCTAATCGTTGACCGGAGCAGAAGGAGGAAAGGCTGCATGCCTCAACTAAACTTGCACTCGCTAAGCTACGCGTGACAGAATAGGCTAAAGACACCGTGTGCCTTTTAACTTTAATCAGGACTGACGGAGAGGATAAGCGATCGTCCTGTCCCCTTCCGTTTATATATATATATATATATATATATATATATATATATATATATATATATATATATATATATATATAGATATATATATATATATATATATATAAAGCTAATACAGATGAAAAACCTATGGCAAGGCACAAGCAAAGAAACAAAGTTACAACTGATCAGAGCATGTATATTCCCAGTAGCAACATACGGCTGCGAGACTTGGACACTCAATAAACAGTTGCAAAAAAGATTACATCATTCGAAATGAAATGCTACAGAAGGATGTTCAGAATACCCTGGACAGAAAAAAAGACCAACAGAGAAGTACTGCACTCACTAAACGTACAGGAACATTGGCTCCTAAATACCATCGCAATAAGGAAGCTGAAATTTTTCGGTCATATAAAAAGACATAATAGTCTGGAAAAAACAGTGATGGAAGGCATGGTCCCTGGAAAAAGGGGAAGGGGTCGACCTAGACGACGGTGGACCCAGGACATCACAGAGAGTCTGAACTTGTCTTTGGCTGATGCAGGTCGACTTGCCCAGAATCGTGATGCGTTCAGAGCAGCTGTAATGGAGACAACGTTCTGGAAAGAATACGTCACATGATGATATATATATATATATATATATATATATATATATATATATATATATATATATATATATATATATATATATATATATATATATATATATGTAGAGATATAATAGTAGCATTTTGTTCATAATGTTTCTCTATTCTTAAGCAGACCTGATCAAAACGGCGACCAGTGGTCTAATTTGGTCCTTTTCTTCAGCTACTGATTGATAAATGTTGTCTCTTTCTTGGCTTACACGTCCCCAAGTTCATTTGTGAACAGTATTGGCCAAAGAGGATAATTGACATTTAAAAGGGTAAATTTAACTGGACTTTTTTTAATAACCCGGAGTTCATTTTGTTCAATTTTATCAGCATACTGGGGTGTGAAAGATATAACAGTTCTCCCGACTTTTGACAGTCGTATCAGCGGATTTATTCAGCAAGTTACGCTGTTTCAAATCAGCACTCACCACAGAGACAGCCGATAGGATTTACCACCATCATCAATTAACAATAATTAACAGTTTTAGCAACCAGATGTTTTCCTTAGTACTGTGAACCCCAGATCTCAGGTTTTTTCTACATTAACTATTCGAAGTGACATTTGTCTAGCCAGGAACCGACCACCAAATTAGGCGTCCCCCTTATAAAAATGTAATTGTTAGAAGGAGGGACTTGGGCCCAATTTGGAAGATAAAAACACTGGAATATATATATTCAGACATTGTACGTCCAAGAGATTTCTTCACCAAGAATAGGGTAAGCGTGATTGAGTGGCCACGTATGTCAGAGAGAGTGAATACTTTCTTTGTTACAGGAAAATTATATTATCTGTATTCTGCTTAAATCTTGTTTATTTTACTGGATAGCTTTTTAGTAGGAACTTTGTTCTTTTCTTTACTGTCTATGCTGTAACATAGTGCTAACCTTTAACCTTTGAGTTTATTTACTTGTTGGGTTCTTTTCTTCTCAATGAGGGGAGGGCACATGTATTCTGTTATTTTTCTACGTATGAATTCTGATTTTATTTGATCTTTCGTGAGATATTCGATGTTGCAAAGTTTAAATGATAATAAACAACAAAAAGAACGTAACTTTGTGTGTTGTTCAGACCCATACCCAATTTACCATAGTTGTTCACGTTTGTGTGTCTTGTTGTCACATAATTGTGTGTGTGTATGTGTGTGTGTGTGTTTAGTTAAACTTATATTTCTAGATATAGGGAGGTGCAAGATTGTCTTATACTAAATTATAGTCGTATAGATAGGCTGGACTAGAGAAACTACTCATTCCAGAGACAGATCTTCTCCTTAAACTATTCACTCGTGAAATCTATTCTCACGCCTTTACTTCTCACGTACTATCACCATCCACCCTACTCAGGCGAGACCATAAATATCTTTCAAACCTATCTAAATTCACGACACTCGTCAGTTTCCAAAGTGGTTCTCTGTTTACAGGGTCAAATGACTTTTCATAGTCCACAATTTCGCAATTTTGCTATCTGGTATGTAAAGGATATGTTTTGCCGAATACCTGCTCATTCATCCTTTTAAACATAAGAAATAAAAAATAATCAAATGGAATTTAAAATGTTATCTGGTTCGGTAATTTTTATATTTGCTTTGGTTTAACGCTTAAAAGAAACGCATGTACATTACAAACATGGGATTTTTTTTTTTTAATTATGAAGTTGCACAAGATTATCTAACCCTTAACCCCAAACGTCTTGATTTTGACATGTCGGAACAATGCTTTGTCCACATGAGGCTTGCCAGGATATGGTTTATCCGGATTACAACATTTTGGGATAATGCCTTTCCTTTCCTTTGACCGTCGGGACTTAGGGTTTCAGGATTATGGCTGTCGGGATTGCGACTGTCGGGATTGGTTAGTTGCGTTCTTGCACTTTCTTCTGTGTTACCTTTTGTTGCTTTCATTGGTCGAACGCCAAGCAGTGTGTAGTTGCTATTATTGATCCAGATGCTTGTGGACCAATGCCCAATGCCATTTAGTGGTTGCATGTGTTGGCTGGTTGTTGTTTTGCTCCTTATTAGGTGTTCCATTTATCTGGCCTCGGAGGAAGGAGCATTTTCCTAACATCATCGAGTGATATGCACTCAAAGAGGTGGTGCCCAACAGTTCATAGGGGTAGATACATAGCTGGCACTCTGGAGTGTGTTGTGGTTGAATTCTATTCAACAAGTAGTGAGATGTGTAGTAATCAAAATTATTTGGCAATGTGAATTCATTTCTTTTATCTTTAAACGTCTCGCCATGTCTGTTTATTTTAAATTTTTAATTCCTTCATGTTTTTCTAAAATTCCTTTCTCCTTGTGTTTTCAGTCTCCATCAACCTTTCACGCGGGGGATTCAAGAACACGTACTGCCTTGTAATGATATCAGCTGGTTACCTTGTTGTCTGCCCCAAACAACGCATGCGTCTTCGTCTATCCTCTTGTTCCACAATGGCGGGGATTGCATCATTAATTAGGCTGGATCGTTCCTAGGTACATATATGGTGTTACGTGGAGAAATCGTGCTAATGACTCTTGTCGACGAAGCAATATTTTTGTGGTGTCTAATTGGCAGGGAGGATAGTCATGATTCGCTCCCGTAACTAGGCGGTGTTGTCGTTCGGATGTTCCTCGGTTAGAGTCTCTGGTAAGCCTATCACTTCTGTTGTTTTTCTGTTCCCTAGGTTTCTACTTCTTTATTTCTCATGAATGCATGAAACATACCTTTATGTGCATTATTTATTAAGAGGCTTCCCATATTTATGTATTCCTGTTCTTATTATTAGTTCCACACTGTCAATGTTGTCATACCATTTCAATCCTTTGGCTTCATTCTCTTGTAACCTAACTACGATAAAAAAATAAACAATACACACCTGTTAACTCTTACTACATGTAAAACACAACTACACCAACAAACATCAACAGACATAGACTTCCTAAGTACAATGTTTGTCCTCCCAATCAACGTCAAAGATCGTATTCAGGAACACATGTCATGCCAAATAATTAGCGACGCCCGTTAATTCTGGAAATTTCACGTCACCGAATTACAGCGCATCCAAGGAAGCAAAAGGAAATGAGTTTTAAAATACAATAATATTCATAGATTCCCAGATAATAGACAACTCCAGCCTAGCGTTTACAGGCACTCAAGTGTAAATGGAGATATCGACAGAGCACGGGAGAGGAAATATACTTTGAAAGCACGGAATAATAAGATAAAATAATATAATAAAGTCAAAAACGCTGCGCGGTTGCCACCCAGCTCAGCGTGCGTGGAAACCGGCCATAGTACAGAAACGCGATGGAGCACTCATCCTGTTAGCCAGTTAGACATGACAAGAACGCTCAGAGTGGTTTCTATACTGTCGCTCTCGCAGGAGAACAATATTTTATCTTCAGGCCTAAGTGGATTTTCTTCTCTCCAGAAATTTCATAGGACAAAGAAACATAGTTAAAAGCTTGAACCGTATGGAAAAAGGGAAAGCTAACCAACATTGAGAAAATTTTGTGAGTACTTCACGTCCACACAACACAGAAGCGGACGGTGAACTAGGAAGTATTCCAAGAACTACTGGGCAAAAATATGGTATTCTAATTTAACAAGCAACGTATGTGAAATAAAGTCAATTCAGTTCAAACTAGACAAGATTAAATCGAAGTTTCTATAAATCCAGCAGCATAAACAAAAAAGGAAACAGCGTTTAAATGTATTTTGTCTGGATATTGAATTAAAGAAAAAAATAAACATACTATCCTCAATTTTAAATTAATTCTTACAAGTAGAATCAATAAATTGGACTTAAGTTTTAAATAAACAACACAGTTATTTCATACAGTCCTATACAGTTAGTGTTTATGTTAACTGAAAAACCAACTACGGACATTTCTGAACTTCGCAAAACGTAGCAGAAGAAATGAGAAACATTTAGGACAAATATGCTTGGAGTTGTAAACAAAGTTTATGAACAACGTAGAATTCTCACAGCGATCTTCGTTAATCTCACTCAACAACAAAAAAAGCAAGTCATTGAAAATAGTTGCAACCTTTGATTATTAGAGACACTGTTCTGATAGCTATAGATTTAACCCTTGGAAAGTGCTGTGAGGATTCTGGATACCAATTGGAAGTAAGTATTTTGTGTATGTGAGTGATGTGTGAGTTACTTTACAACTACAACGGAGTAATTTTAAAGCCGTGAAGATAAGAAATTATTTTGGTAGATGCAAAAATTGTTCACTGTGTTTTCGAGAGGGATGGATGTATTCAGGCTATCACCATCATCATCATCATCATCCTCATCAACATTACCATGATGATGATCATCATCATCATCACCATCATCATCACCATCATCATCATTATCACCATCATCATCATCATCACCACCATCATCATCATAACCATTATCAACATCATCATCACCATCATCATTATCATCATCATCACCATCATCATCACTATCATCATATTTCTTTGCGCTCCCACGGAGCATGGCGCCACCGCTGGTCCTCGAGCAGGAAGCATGCACTAAAACATTCACATTCTCATGCTGTTGTGGTCTCTGTAGCAGTTTGTATTTTTCACGATAAAGTTTCCAACCACATGTACAACCTCTGTATTAGTCGCCCTGTACGACATGATTGAGGTCCTAGAAAACCTAGGTATGAAAAGAGAAATATTGACGGAGATCAAAATTAGACAGCTAACATATTTTGGCCATATAAAAAGACACAACATCTTACTAAAGACAGTAATAGAAGGCAGAGTTGAAGGCTAACGCGCAAGGGAAGACTGCGCTTTAATGTGAAGATAACATCAAGAGATGGACAGGAGTCTATCAGAGTGCACCATCAAGACTGTGACGAAATGGACGATCTCGATCGATCGTTGGTTCTCTCCGGCAGTATCGGTACATTTGTGGAACTGATTTTTATTATGTGCTGTCAATTATCGCACTTTGCTTTTTCTCTTTCTTTCTTTCCTCGCTATTCTCTGCTGAGTAGCAGATATTTGATTTTAATCAAATCACCCTGTAGGTGATAAATATCACATTTGCAGGAGCGTCTGATATGATACATCACATTTGCTTGGCGTTACCAAGATTTGTTGGTATAGGCTCGGCAGATTTAACACGTCCATCGGCCAGCATTATCGACTTAAATCACCGATAAGACACGGAGTTTGCGTACTCATACGACAGATAACGAGATTACTGTCTGTGTGACACCTGTGGGCAGACAAGTGTGATACAATCGCTTCCGGTCACTTGGTTAAACGTAATCATGGATTTATTACATTTTAGACAATATGAGTCTACATATGTGTTGGTGAGAGTGTATGCAAGACATCATATTACCATATATGGGAGACGTGACCTTTTGCAAAATTTTTCCATGTAGGAAATATTTTGAAAGTGCCACACCCGACCTGTTTGAAATGATTGGATCTTTCTGATTAGCTTCACAACAACATTGAGGGGAATATAGCCTGACAATTTTCGCAGTTTTATCTCACTGTGAAGTGCACGCTCGCCAAGACAACACCAGACCTCGCCAGAATGAAGAATAGATTCATAATTCTTATTTGTTAACCGGACCTTTTATTGGAGAACCAAATAAGACTTATAAAGCAAAAGAACTCTTTACATTTTAATAAGGAACACCGGGACTAGGAAACTGAAGAAACACTGAGTCAGAGGGGGATTCTATGGTCAAAATTTAAGACCTCCCAGACGCGTGTAAGAGAACGATTCGTCTCTTTTATTCATCTGAGCAAACAAGTCTGTAGCCGGGATTGACGTAAATTGTGATTTACATTTCATATTTATTACTAACATGTGAACTAAAATATATGTGTATATTACCACGTGAAGTTTAATGTGTGAAACTCGCTATTGGATGTCAAAGTCATTTGGGACTGGCAACCTCAGTATCTAGAATGATGATTCATGAACCACCACTGCACGGGCTGGTGATTGCTTTATTGATAGTTTTGTAAAGAGAACGAAAAGCATAAAGTAATTCCAGGTTCCCTATGTAGCAGGGAGGGAAAGATGAAAGAAATGATGTACATTCTAAGAATAAGACTTACATTTTCAAAGCAGTGTTAATGTCCGTATAACCATATTCACTTAAAAATTAATGTAAGCTTTCAATCTTTAAACCAGTGTAAATGTCTATGTGAAAATATTCATTCTAAATAATACAAGTCTCACAAGTGTAAATGTGAATAAAACATAAAGGAATTTATATTGTGAACACTTTTCAAACAGTTTAGATGCAAATGCAAAACAAATTGTATCTGTACGTTTAACCTTTTCATTTAAATGTAATGTAAAGCTAAAGCTATTCAGTTTAAATGTAAAGAAAGTTTTATCCCAAGGGATTAAATTTAATTCTCATCGAGGGTAAATTCTGACATGGGATGGTAGAATAGAAGAGGGAGGCACATAAATGTGTTGGGAAAACGCCATACTCAGAAGAGCGTTTCGTTTCTATTTCTATTACCAGTTATTGGTGGTACCTGCAGAAAGTACTATCCCTGGAACCAAGTGAAGATAGAAGTGGACTGACATTGTGAGAGACGCCATCATAAGAGGGTCTTATAGACAGACGCAGAACCAACTTGGCCGTTATTCCTTGACGTTCTTGGAACGAGCGGCGCCTGAACTTTGACCAGAGACGAGCGAGAGCAGAGTGAAAGGAACTAACCCAGCGAGAGAAGAAACTACCATTGGCATCTAAGTGAAAATATCCGCTGCCAAAAGTGACCTCCTTTATTCAGTTAAATCCCATTCAAGTGATGAAATACTTTTCATAAATATTCAAATTATTTTTGTTAACTGTTAATTAAACTTAAAGAGATTATTAAATTTTGTTATTTGTAATGTTACAAATTTAACTTCGATTTAATCCTTTTAAATGTACTACATGTTTATCTCAGTCAAAGTTACTGAACTCACACTCTAAACAGAGCTACATATATAGTATAATAATAATTCCACTGATTAAATCAAGGTGAGTGCTTAACGAGCTCGAATAACCAATGCTTAAATTCTTCATAAAAGTGTCGGCAGATTACAGAATTAACGTGCTTAGCGACAGCCAGCATTGTTTTCGCTTATCTGAATATCTTATGAAGACTCCCATGTGATAGAAGCTTTACTGCTCTTCTAACTACATTTCTGCAAAGAGTAATCTTGTGTAAAGATAGACTCCATTGAAGATAGATACTGTTGAGTTTTGGCCACTGGTGGACAACTACTGCAAAGCAGGGGAGGCAATACCGTCACAAAGACAAGAGACAGAAGACGTTGGACATCCATTGAAGCCGACCTTCATTCCGGAGATGGCAGCTGATGATGATGTCGACATAACTGAGGGTGCATTAGTCTTATTCTTTCTCTCATCACAGACTCCCCCTGGCACTACACGTGACATTCAGACTATTATTTCTCTCATCAAAGACCCCCGGCCCCTACACGTGACATTCAGACTATACTTTCTCTCTTCAAAGCCTTCCCCCTTCCCCGCGCCACTACACGTGACATTCAGACTATTCTTTCTCTCATCAAAGACCCCCTTCCCCCCTCCCCCGGGGGGCAACACACGTGACATTCAGTCAGTGATTGAAAAGTGTTCACAATATAAATTGAATATGTTTTCATTTATAGTTACACTGATTGAAAAGTTGGAAGCTTCCATTACATTAAAATGAATATTTTCACTTGGACATTTACACTGGTTTAAGCTTGAAAACTTACATTAATTTTAAAGTGACTATGTTTATAAAGACATTTACACTGCTTTGAAAATGTAAGTATTATACTTAGAATGCTCATCATTTCTTTCATTTTTCCCTCCCTGCTCCATAGGGAACCTGGGACTACTTTATGCTTTTAGTTCTCTTTACGAAACTATCAATAAAGCAATCACCGGCCCGTGCAGTGGTGGTTCATGAACTAATCCTTCTAGATATTGAGGTTGCGGCTTCAAATGACTTGGGCCGTCCTGTAGCAATTTTAACACATTAAAATTCACATGGTAAGATATATATATATATATATATATATATATATATATATATATATATATATATATATATATATATATATATATATATGTGTGTGTGTGTGTGTGTATGTATGTATGTGTGTGTTAGTTCACATGTTAGTAATGAAACAGAATGAAAAATGCACTACTTACGCCAATCTTGGCTACATACTTGTTGCTCTGATGAATAAAAGAGACGAGTCGGTCTCTTACACGCGTGTGGGGTGTCTTTAATTTGACAATAGATTCCCTCTCTGACTTTGTGTGTGTCTTCAATTTCCTAGTCCCGGTGTTCCTTATTAAAATGTAGAGATTTCCTGTGCTTTGTAAGTCTTATTTGGTTCTCCAATAAAAGGTCCGGTTAAAAAAAGGAATTATGAATCTAGTCGTTGTCATAAAATTAACAAGTGATACAACGTAAAAATATCTCCAAAGGATAAAATGTAGGGATAAAAAGAATGCGTAAGTTACTACTAAGGCATGATCGCCCACGCCGCGGGTCACTACCCTCCATAAAAATTGACTTGCTAGACGGGAAGTCAAAACGGTTACCATTTGAACGGGATGAGAACGGCGGATCAAAAAGGAAAAAATATGACTGAAGAATTGCGTGAGACTAGCAAGGCTAAAAAAACGCAATTGGGGAGGGAAACGGAGGAAAAGTCACGTTCCCCAAGTTGACATAAAGTAAGTAAATCGACAGAAGGGACCTTGGATATGATACGCCACAGTCATTTATTGGACGCTTTTGCGATACCAAGCCTTTTATTTGAATTCAGCGGCAAACGCAGATGCTTGAAATATTACAAAATTTAAAAAGTAACTTTTTCTTAATACTAATGTTAGGAATATAAAAATTAGCTGGCCGGATGGCCCATTCTGAGCAGTGAAATAATATGCTTTTATTTATACAGACGGATAGATAATAATGAAGATAATGACAAAAGACTGTGTTGTTCACATCAGCGAAAGACTGCATTGAATCAAACATGTCACTAATTTGCACAAAAACCGCGACCTTGATACTCAAGTGTCCAAATCTAGTTAGAATGAAAGAGAAGGGACATTGGTGGGAGCTGTGGCTAAAAATAACTTTTCAGGCAAATTTGTAGAGGGGACGGATAGGTTGGTTCAAAAACCAAGTACGGTTTTGTGAAAACGCAAGTAGAGACGGACGGACTAACAGATAAAAATCCATACTTGACTGAAGCATGACTGAAATGACTTTAGTGTAGGAAATTTGAATTTAAAAAAAAACCAAGGCATTGATTGGCCACAGACAATCATATTATCCGCGCTCAGACGAGCTTTTTTGCCATTCCTCAATAGTTGTCCAGTGATAGACACAGTAAATTTTAAGTGTGGTGATTTCAAATGAAGTAAATAGAAATAAGTTCAGGGACGCCATACTATAGCCAGCAGCTCAGCTGAGTTTTGCTAGCATTTCTGTGTTCTTTATTCATAATCTGGTAAGATTGAAATTATTTCTTTGTATATTTTGAATATTGTTTAATGTTCGAGTGATTTGATACTGCCATATCGAAATCTAGCCTTACAAACAAGTAAGGATTTGCTCTAGACCCCCCGCCCTAGTTCAGGGTCTAGGGACAAACAATATATATAAACTCCAGCAAGGATTAGGAAGGACAGATCAAGTGTTGAGATCAGTGGAACATATCACCTATCCTATCCTAGGGCAAGAAGTTAATAAACATATTTCTGAATATGTAGTCTGGGAGAACTTATCCTATGGGAAACCAACTTGGTAAGATGTGTTGTATGGTCAGAGAGATCTGACTCTGTCTAAATGGTGTTGTTGTAAATTGTTACGAGTAGAAGTGGCTCCTTAGGTAAGGTTCTGAACCTAAACCAATACTTTATTTCAGAGCTGTGAGTTTTTTATGTTGACACCAAAAGGCGGTGTCAAATGCTGGGTAGATAATTGACAGTGAGGACCCGTGCAGTGTCGCATCTCGGCAGAACAGCCTTGTATTGTCCCAAGCCCGGAGAGGTGGGGCCACCCGATATATTGCCCCCAAGCACGGAGAGGTGGGGCCACCAGATTCCAGCACCAGAACTACTCTTTCAAAGTTACGTAAGCAGGCTGGTCTGCTGGATTTACACCAACTTCATAGACATAGCACCCAAAGTGAATTACTACTAAAACATCCCATTTCCTTCCATCATTAATGGACAATGTTTGGTAGGCTTAGACAGGGAGGGATGAAGCCACCCCAACAGCACATCTATTCATCGTTCTCCCAGGGAAAATAAAATTATGAACTGTAGAAATATTAACAAATCGTGAAAATTATATACGTACACACCTTTTATTTATCATGCCATTTATTCATGCCATTCACTCATAAATTCCAAAATCTTTCATATGTTCTGGCCAAAATAAAACCTTGGTTCAGAACAAATAAATTTAAAAAAGATTTACTTTCTAAAATTTCACCAGCTGAATTTAGTTCATTGTGTTCTAAATTTTATTGATAATATTATATTATTTAATATCTGTGTGTGTGTGTGTATATGTCAATACAACACATTACATTCAGTACCCTAGATTTTAACGTAGCCACATTCATTAAAAAAAAAGATAGGTGTGAGGTCGTAGTGGTAGCAAGAAAGGCCTTCTGAAAATTCACAGCTACATTTTATCTCAGGAGCCTTCACAGCTGACCTCATACATCACACTTAGTAATATCACCATCATACAATACCATCAAAACCACTACATATATTGGGGTCTTGTCCAGGGATAATTAGCATAAACAGTAATATAAGGATCTCCTGGTGGGAGAAATAAAATTAGGGGAACAAAATTGTAAAATTCCCTTAAAATTAAAAGTGTCCCTTTAAATTAAAAGGGCAATTAGAAGTTGGTGAATCTTCACAGCCAGTGTTAGTTAATTAATTAATTAGAATTATTTTAGTCTAGAGTAATTAGAAGTACTTTAGTGGTTGGAAATTTTACTTGTATATTATTATATTGTCTAAAAAGTATGGCGGAGCTGGCAAAATTTAGATCAGCTGCTGTGCTCACCGCGAAGGAGATGGGAATGGATGGTCAGATTTTAATTCAATACGTAACGGCTGAATGTGATAAATATATTGAAAGGGAAGAAAGAGGATTAGAAAAGGGGGCGGAAAGAAAGTTGGAGTCGGAGAGGGTGGCTGAAGAGAAGAGGTTAGAGGCTGATAGAGAAATGAAGAGGCTGCAGATTGAGGCAGAAGAAAAACGACAGCAAAGGGAGGCAGAAGATAAAAAGGCCGAAAGGGAGGCAGAAGATAGAAGGTTGCAAAGGGAGCACGAATTACGACTAAGGGAGCTGGAATTACAAGGCCAGGCTCCTGAAAATGGTGCCAGCCCTTTTGCCTCAGATGCTACGCCCAGTCTGGGAGCCTCAAACTCAGCTATGGGGTTTCATTTAGACCATTTTGTTGAAAAAGACGATGACATAGAGGGGTACCTAGGACGTTTTGAGTTATTAGCTACTACATATGGGTTAGAGAGAGAGAGGTGGAGTTTAAAGCTATCACAGGGATTGAGAGGTACTTCTTATGAAGTATTTGCCAAAATGAACAGGGAAGACCAAGACAATTATGACATGTTAAAGCAGGCTTTGTTATTAAGGTACGAGAAGAATGGTGAATTTTATCGTAAGAAATTTAGAAATGCCAAACTGTTGTCTGGGGAGACATACCACCAATTCTCTGCTAGACTAGAAACCTATTTGGAGAAATGGACGGCTCTGGGGAAGACCCAAGATCTTAAAGAAATGATCATGATTGAGCAATTGAGAGAGTCCATGGCTCCAGACATGAGAAAATTTCTCATGGAACAAGGTGCAGAGAAGTTGGGGGAAATTTTAAATGTTGCTGAGAGGTATCAGGCAGCCCAGGCAGAGGTAAGTGGTGCTAAAAAGAAGCACATAGACAATTTTAAAGCTCCACAGCAATTTAATAAATTTGATAATAGAGAGCAGGGAAATAAAGGTAGGACAAACTTTGAGCGGCCAAGAAATGACTATCGCGACAGAAACTCACAGTTCAATGACCAAAAGTTCAATGAAAGAAAACCGTTGAACCAAGGAAAAAGATGGTGTAAATGGTGCAAGAAGGATAACCATAACACCGAATTTTGTAGAAGGAAACCTTCAAACATTGCTGCAATGAAGTCGGGGACGCAAAGATTAAAGGTTAATCCTAATGGACAACAGGAACCTTATCACCCCCCAGTTTGTGAGGATGTTATTTGTAATGGGGTCACCATAAGGTGCCTTTATGATACAGGTTTGGATTATGATTCAGTTGTGAAGTCTAGCCTAGTGGACCCAAGTCAGTATACCACAGAAACAGTGGAAATACAAGGGGCGACTAAGGACATACCACTCATGACACTTCCCATCGCAAGGATAACGGTGAAAACTCGCTATGTGGAAGGAGAAATCAGAGCAGCAGTGATAGATGAACCAATCTACCCTCTGATATTGGGGTGTAGATACGTCTTCTTGGGGAATCCCGAGAAACCTGTGATCATGGCGACAGTGCAGACCAGGTCACAGAAGAAGGAGGAAGAAGGTGAACCTATAAATGCTCATCCAGAGGAGATGAGGAAGGCGCAGGCTGAGGATAGGACACTCAAGCCATGTTTTAAAAAATTGCCCAAATGCCACACACCTCCGAGCAAGGGGGAATATTTCATGAAGAACAAACTCTTATACAGGAAGGCCGGAACTGGAACAAATGGTCACAACCAGCTGGTTCTTCCCACTTCATATAGAGATAAAGTGATGGAACTCGGGCATGCGATTCCCTTCAGTGGTCACATGGGGATCAGCGCCACAGGACAGCGTATAGCTTGTCATTACTTCTGGCCAGGGATAACGGAGGATATAAAAAGATATGTCAAATCCTGCCCAGAATGTCAAAGGGTAGCTCCAAAGCACTGGACTGCTCCTGCAACTCTAGGGGAAATGCCCATAGTGGGAACACCTTTTGAGAGGGTTGCAGTGGATATTGTAGGACCTCTCACTCGGACCAAGAGGAGGAACAGTTACATCCTTACTCTGGTGGACACTTGTTCTATGTGGGGAGAGGCGGTAGCCCTGCCATCAATTGATTCAAAACATGTAGCAGAGGCACTACTTACAATATTTACCCGATTAGGATTCCCGCATCAAATCTTGACGGATAATGGTTCTCAGTTCAAGGGGAAACTAACGGAAGAAGTTTTTAAGCTATTTCAAGCCAGACACTTTCATTGTAGTCCGTACCATCCACAAGGGAACGGCCAGGTAGAGAGGTTCAACGGGACTCTCATTTCTATCCTGAGAAAGCTGGCACACGAAAAACCGGATCTGTGGGATCAATTCCTGCCCGCCGCATTGTTTGCGTATCGGGAGGTACCACATAGTTCAACCGGGATGGCTCCCGCAACTCTGCTATTTGGGAGGCCAATAAAAGGTCCATTAGAAGCTTTATTAAGGACCTGGACAGATGAGAAGGCGGAAGAGACTGTTACCTCATCTTATCAATACGTGAACGAACTGACCACTCGTTTGAAAGCTGGATGGAAACTGGCAAATGATAATTTGAAACAAGCCAGGAAGAAACATGCAGCATATTTTAATAGGAAGGCAAAGGACAGGGAACTGGCAGTCGGAGAGAAGGTGCTGCTTCTACTACCCGGAAGCCAGAATAAATTACAAATTGGTTGGCAAGGTCCATATACGGTTCTAGAGAAGGTGTCTAGAACAAACTATAAAATTGACAAAAAGGGGAAGGAGAAAGTTTATCATGTAAACCTGTTAAAGAAGTATCTGGACAGACCACTCCAGGAAAGCACCCCCTTATTGACCTTGGCTATTGCAACCCAGATGCAAAAGGAACCACTCACCTCACATGAATACCCATTACATCCTTGTGAAACAGCAGCACAGGTAAAAGTCAGTAAGCACCTGACTAAAAACCAGAGGGAGAGAGTTCAACAGGTTCTGGAGGAACATACAGATGTATTAACAGATAAACCAGGCCATACAAATTTGCTACAGTATGACATGAAACTGGTAGACTCAAACCCAATCTGTATGAGAGCCTATTCTATTCCGTTCGCGAAGGAGAAGGCATTGAAGGAAGAAATAGATTATTTGTTGAAGGAGGGGATTATTTCGCACAGTGAATCATCTTTTAGTTCTAGTGTCGTTTTGTTGAGAAAACCGTCTGGGGAACACAGACTGTGCATAGATTACAGGAAACTGAATGCTGTCACAGAAGGACAAGTGGATCCATTACCAGACACAAAACAGTTATTTGCCAGACTGAACAAGGCAAAATACTTTTCAAAGGTGGATCTTAGTAAAGGCTATTACCAGATCCCAGTGAAGCCTGAAGTGAGACCTTATTTGGCTTTTAGCACTTCGGATGGACATTATGAATTCAATATGCTACCATTCGGACTGAAAAATGCTCCGAGTGTATTTTCAAGGATGATGCGCAAATTGTTGGATCCCCTGAATAACCCATGTATCACGAATTTCATGGATGATATTCTCGTCGCCACAGAGACATTTGAAGAACACATTGAAGCTCTGGAGATGTTGTTTGATAGACTTCGGGAGGCGAACTTAACTGCTAGGCCAACAAAATGTTGTATTGGATGCAAAGAGTTGGAATTCTTGGGACACACTGTATATCAGGGTAATATGACCCCTGATCCTAAGAACTTGGAAAAACTGCAGAGAGCACCTAGGCCACAAACAAAAAAGGACGTGCGATCATTCGTGTCGTTATGCGGATTTTATCAGAAATACATCAAAAATTTTAACGCTATTTGTGCTCCTCTGACTGATCTGACTCGCAAGGGACTTCCAGATAAAATTATTTGGACTGCACAATGTGAACTAGCGTTCCAAGAGTTAAAGGAAAAACTCACTAGCAAGCCTATTCTCAAACTGCCTGATTTGACACAGGACTTTGTCTTAAGAACCGATGCAAGTAATGTAGGACTCGGAGGGGCTTTGTTGCAAAGATCATCTTCACCTGATGGGGAACTGAAACCAGTCGCTTATGCAAGCCGCAAATTGAATAAGGCGGAACAAGGATACTCCACAAGCGAAAAAGAATGTTTAGCGTTAATCTGGGCAATAAAGAAGTTTCAAATCTATCTGTATGGTAGGACTTTTGTGGTGGAGACGGATCATCAGCCTCTCGTATTCTTATCTCAGGCTAAGCATGAAAACGCAAGATTGCTGAGGTGGTCTTTATTGCTTCAACCTTATCAGTTTAGTATCCAATATATCCCAGGCAAATTGAATGTCGGTGCAGATTTCCTCAGTCGGCACCCCTGTGATCAAAATTAGAGTAGTGGCAGACGTGAGGAGTAATTTACCTATGTGTATCGCTGGTTTTGGAACTTGCCATAGGCATGTTTTCAAGTGGGGAGATGTGTAGTGAAATTGACAGAGATACAACGTTAAAATACCTCCAAAGATAACATGTAAGGATAAAAACATAATGCGTAAGCTGCTGATAGTACATGATCGCCCTGACCGCGGGTCATCACCCTCCATAAAAATTGACTTGCTAGACGGGAAGTCAAAACGGTTACCATTTGAACGGGATGAGAACGGAGGATCAAAAGGAAAAAAAATATGACTGAAAAATTGCGTGAGACTAGCAAGGCTAAGGAGACGCAATTGGGGGGGGAAAGGAAAAAGTCACGTTCCCCAAGTTGACATAAAGTAAGGAAATCGACAGAAGGGACCTTGGATATGATACGCCACAGTCATTTATTGGACGCTTTTGCGATACCAAGCCTTTTATTTGAATTCAGCGGCAAACGCAGATGCTTGAAATATTACAAAATTTAAAAAGTAACTTTTTCTTAATATTAATGTTAGGAATATAAAAATTAGCTGGCCGGATGGCCCATTCTGAGCAGTGAAATAATATGCTTTTATTTATACAGACGGATAGATAATAATGAAGATAATGACAAAAGACTGTGTTGTTCACATCAGCGAAAGACTGCATTGAATCAAACATGTCACTAATTTGCACAAAAATCGCGACCTTGAGACGCAAGTGTTCAAATCTAGTTAGAATGAAAGAGAAGGGACATTGGTGGGAGCTGTGGCTAAAAATAACTTTAAAGACAAAATTTGTAGAGGGGACGGATAGGTTGGTTCAAAAACCAAGTACGTTTTTTGTGAAAACGCAAGTAGAGACGGACGGACTAACAGATAAAAATCCATACTTGACTGAAGCATGACTGAAATGACTTTAGTGTAGGAAATTTGAATTTAAAAAAACCAAGGCATTGATTGGCCACAGACAATCATATTATCCGCGCTCAGACGCGCTTTTTTGCCATTCCTCAATAGTTGTCCAGTGATAGACACAGTAAATTTTAAGTGTGGTGATTTCCAATGAAGTAAATTGAAATAAGTTCAGGGACGCCATACTATAGCCAGCAGCTCAGCTGAGTTTTGCTAGCATTTCTGTGTTCTTTATTCATAATCTGGTAAGATTGAAATTATTTCTTTGTATATTTTGAATATTGTTTAATGTTTCGAGTGATTTGATACTGCCATATCGAAATCTAGCCTTACAAACAAGTAAGGATTTGCTCTAGACCCCCCGCCCTAGTTCAGGGTCTAGGGACAAACAATATATATAAACTCCAGCAAGGATTAGGAAGGACAGATCAAGTGTTGAGATCAGTGGAACATATCACCTATCCTATCCTAGGGCAAGAAGCTAATAAACATATTTCGGAATATGTAGTCTGGGAGAACTTATCCTATGTGAAACCAACTTGGTAAGATGTGTTGTATGGTCAGAGAGATCTGACCCTGTCTAAGTGGTGTTATTGTAAATTGTTACGTGTAGAAGTGGCTCCTTAGGTAAGGTTCTGAACCTAAACCAATACTTTATTTCAGAGCTGTGAGTTTTTTTGTGTTGACACCAAAAGGTGGTGTCAAATGCTGGGTAAATAATTGACAGTGAGGACCCGTGCAGTGTCGCATCTCGGCAGAACAGCCTTGTATTGCCCCCAAGCCCGGAGAGGTGGGGCCACCCGATATATTGCCCCCAAGCACGGAGAGGTGGGGCCACCAGATTCCAGCACCAGAACTACTCTTTCAAAGTTACGTAAGCAGGCTGGTCTGCTGGATTTACACCAACTTCATAGACATAGCACCCAAAGTGAATTACTACTAAAACATCCCATTTCCTTCCATCATTAATGGACAATGTTTGGTAGGCTTAGACAGGGAGGGATGAAGCCACCCCAACAGCACATCTATTCATCGTTCTCCCAGGGAAAATAAAATTATGAACTGTAGAAATATTAACTACTCGTGAAAATTATATACGTACACACCTTTTATTTATCATGCCATTTATTCATGCCATTCACTCATAAATTCCAAAATCTTTCATATGTTCTGGCCAAAATAAAACCTTGGTTCAGAACAAATAAATTTAAAAAAGATTTACTTTCTAAAATTTCACCAGCTGAATTTAGTTCATTGTGTTCTAAATTTTATTGATAATATTATATTATTTAATATCTGTGTGTGTGTGTTTGTATATGTCAATACAACACATTACATTCAGTACCCTAGATTTTAACGTAGCCACATTCATTAGAAAAAAAAAGATAGGTGTGAGGTCGTAGTGGTAGCAAGAAAGGCCTTCTGAAAATTCACAACTACATTTTATCTCAGGAGCCTTCACAGCTGACCTCATACATCACACTTAGTAATATCACCATCATACAATACCATCAAAACCACTACAGCTATCGCCTTTTGTTTAAGACGATGGTGCCTGAGACAGGTGTAGAATTCTCAGAATTCATTGCAAAGGCACGTCTCACAGTTGATCGTTGGATTGAGCTTTCCAAAACAGAAAAAAACGTATGAATTACTTATGGATTTGTTGCTCAGAGATAAGATTATGTCATGTGTTAACAAACCATTCCTTGAATTTATACATGAGCGTAAACCCAAATTTTTAAAGGAAATGGAAGAATATTGTTCCCAATATGTCACTGCACACCCCGACGTGACTTTTGGCAACACTAAGATTAAGGAGAGTATGCCAGTTGCTTCAGCAACACCATACAATCCCAATTATTCACACAGATTTCAGGGACCTCAAAACAGATTTGATAAAAAAGGTAACCATAATAGTTATCAAAACCAAGGTAACCAATCATTTCAGGGTTCTTCTTCAAAGAACTGGAGACGAGCTGATAGCTCTCGACACAGGGGTGGTCATAATTATAGGAATTTCCGTAGAGGAAGTAATTATAGAAACTATCAGGGTTATCCGTCTTGGAGTCAACAAGATCATAATTACAGAGATACTCATTATAATGAATATGATAATGGTAACAATAGAGGTAACAATAACTACAGAGGTGATAATAACCGAGGTAGATCTCAAAACAAAAGACATAAACCACATTTTCAGGCAAACTCTGCACAACAAGAGTCCCATGAAGCCTATAAACAGAGTAAAGATAATAATGACGCTAGTAATATGGCATGTGCCGCTTTTGATTTTGGGAGAGCATCTCAGTGCCCCCAATGCAAAACATTATTTGAGCCAACCACAGTGTCTACTTTAAGCTGTGGCCATCCTCTTCCTGCATCAGTCGCGCATGATGGAAGAGGTTCTCTTGTCTTACATAAGGGTTTAGTAAATAACAATCCAGTCTCTGTGCTATTTGATTCTGGATGCACCACAATTGGTGTTAGGCAGTCACTCGTAGATCCTTCCCGTGCCACTGGACAAGTAGTCAAATGTGTAACATTTGGCGGCACATTAGAGAAATACTCTACTGCTATCATTAGGATTGCTACTCCTTTCTTTACAGGAGATGTACACGCATGTCTTCTTCCGAATCCGATCGCTGACCTCATCATCGGTCGCATTCATGGAGTCAAAGAATGCACTCCGCAACAAATTTCCACGTGGGAAAGGCAAAACATGCAGATTGCTAACGCTGTAGTCACTAGAGCTCAGGCTCTTAATATGCCTCAAACTTCACCTACTGAAGATAATGAAGTGCATAACCAAGATAATCCCTTGGTAATTTCTCGTGACTCGTTTATAAAACAGCAAGAAGATGATCCCACTCTGAAGAAATTCTTCATTCTTGCAACTAAAGGTGATCCGAATAAAGACACAAGTCGTAAATCGTGGATTACAAAGAAGAATGGCGTACTTGTACGTATGGTTCAAGACTCCATTACGTCAAGTCATTCTCAAATCCTGGTTCCCAAGAATTTGAGAGTTAAAATTTTGCAGCACGCTCACGACTCTCAGTGTGCTGGACACATGGGTTTTTCCCGTACTAAGTCAAGAGTCCTTGCGGCTTTCTTTTGGCCATTGGTAAACAAGGACATACGGATTTATTGTCGATCTTGTAAAGTATGTCAGGAAGTTAAATCCAAAGGTCCACGGCATGCTGCACCCATTCAGGCGGCGGACATTCCTATTCGGCCGTTTCAAAAAATGGCCATAGACATTATTGGTCCATTTAAGATCAAGTCTGCCAGAGGACATCAGTTTATCTTGACGTGTGTTGATATGTGCACACGTTGGCCAGAGGCTATTCCTCTGAAGAGCATTACTACTGCTGATATTGCAGATGCTCTTTGGCTTATATTTTCTCGTCTGGGGTTCCCCGGAGAGATATTGTCAGACCATGGCACCCAACTAATATCAGATACCATGTCTCAAGTAATGTCTACTCTGCAGATAGATAGATCTTTAAGTAGTATCTACCATCCAATGTCTAATGGTATGGTCGAACGCCTTAATAGAACACTTAAAAACTTACTAGGGAAGATAACTGAGGATCATCCTCAAGACTGGGACAGAGTTTTACCTGCGGCCCTCTTCGCTTACAGAGAGGTACCCAATGAACATACAGGATTTTCTCCCTTTGAACTCGTCTTTGGCGCGCGTCCGCGTGGCCCTATGTCGTTGCTTCACGATCTCATAACATCTGACAATATTGACGATGACACAAAGTCATCCTACGAATATGTCATCGCGTTGAGACAAAAGATTATCGAAGCATGCAAATTAGCAACTTCTTCTTCTGAATTTGCGAAACAGAAGGCAAGGCAATTTGCCAATAAGAAGAGATGCTTACGACAACTTTGTCCTGGTGACAAAGCATTTGTATTACTACCTTGTAGGGAAAACAGATTACTTATTTCTTGGAAAGGTCCGTACGATATAATATCGAAAATTTCCGATGTCGACTATATTGTCGATATTGATGGGAAGCATAAAACCTTCCACATCAATATGCTTACTGAATTCCATGAACGTCCGGATTATTTGCAACCCATTTTCCAAGCAACGGACAATTCTCCAGTACAACATGGTCATTACTCATCACTGTCCGTGATACAGGATGAGGAAACAAGTTTTTCAGATGTAAATCTTCCTCTTCCAATGATCCCACTTCATTCTAGTGAATCATGGAAGAACGTTACTGTCTCTCCTGATTTGTCTCTAGGAGAACAGCGACAAGTTTCAACTATGTTGCAAACATTTCAGGATGTACTCACTGACATCCCTGGACAAACTCATGTCATTGAACATGACATTGTTCTAACTGACCATACTCCTATTAGGGTTAGACCTTATCCTATACCTATACATTTTCAAGCACAGGTCGAGAAAGAGTTGGATGAGATGATAGATTTGAAAATAATCGAACCATCCACCTCTGCATATTCTTCGCCGATGGTTATTGTGCGAAAAAAAGACAATAACATACGTCTTTGCGTTGACTATCGAAAATTGAATCAAGTAACGAAGTTCGATGCCGAACCTATGCCTTTACTGGAAGAGCTACTTACTCGACTCTCCAAATCTCATTTTTTCACTAAACTTGATTTGTCTAAAGGATATTGGCAAGTTCCTTTATCTGAACGCGCCAAACCTCTCACGGCTTTTTCAACACCTAGAGGTTTGTTCCAATGGAATTTTATGCCTTTCGGTCTTATGAACGCACCAGCTACATTCGTACGCATGATGCGCCGAATCCTATCTTATCGGTCAGATGTCATTGCATATCTAGACGACATCTGTCTTTTCAGCGATACTTGGGAAGATCACTATTCAGGGTTAGATGAATTGCTGTCTACTTTGCGTGAGCACAACCTGACAGCGAAACCCTCTAAAGCCTATATTGGTTTTAGCGAAATTTCTTTCCTAGGCCACCGAGTTGGTCATGGTTTCCTAAAGACAGAGGACCATAATACTAGTAAGATACTTAACATCTCAATCCCTAAGACTAAAAAACAGGTGAGAAGTCTGTTAGGTCTTATTCAATTTTATGGCAGATTCATTCAGAATCTATCCTCTATCATGGCACCTCTTTCAACACTTCTAAAGAAAGGTTCGCCTAATGTGGTCCACTGGTCTCAGGAATGCCAATGCTCTCTGGATAAGATTAAAACATTGTTTTCAACACCACCTATTTTAGTGCTACCTACTAAAGATAAGACATTCGTTCTTCGTAGTGACGCTTCATCCACTGGGATTGGAGCGGCACTAATGCAAGAGTACTCTGGAACTCTGCATCCTGTAATGTATATTTCCAGAAAACTTAATGCGGCAGAAAGGAATTATTCGGTTTTAGACCGTGAGCTATTAGCTATGGTTTGGTCGATCCTCAAACTACAGAGATTCCTTCTAGGCGCACATTTCATAGTAGAAACCGACCAAAAAGCTCTTACTGCTATACAGAGTAAGAATTTGAAGAGCTCGAGGTCTACTCGATATGCAATTGCTCTTCAACCTTTTCATTTCTCTGTGCGAGCTATTCGTGGATCAGATAATGTGATGGCAGACATTCTGTCAAGATGCCCACATGATTCCACATAACTATTAGGTCTTAGACTTCTTGATATGTCTAGTTCTATAGTAGTTCCTTTTCTATATCATGATAGATACACATTTGTAATTTAATAATATAATGATTGTATCACTACTTAGCGGTTCATTGATGTTTATTCACCGCTGTGCTTTGATGATTTTTCTTCATAAATCATAAATTTAAGATATCTAATACGAAATTATGGTATGAATTTTTTAGGCATTGTGTAATTGCCAGAATTGTATTATACTTTGATGACACCTTCCTGGAAAAATTAACTTGTAGAGAAATAATTTCTCTCAGTTTATGAGACACATTCTCACCAGTCGCTCCATAAGTCGACTTAGCCTCATATTAGGCGTTATATTTATTCCTGATATTTTCATCTGCGCATTATTCATGCGTTGTGAGCCTATTGTACGTTGCTCCTAGATGTATTTCAAAAAAAAAAAAAAGTTCCATTTTTTTTCCCGGGAGGTGTGGTAAGACTGTTACGTGCAGTCTTTGATATCTTACAATATAATACATTTGTATGCTTGTTATGTTCGCAAATGTTTTGGAAACAAAATAGATACTTTTTAGTGCTTAAGGAAAAGTCATTATTGAGTTACTTCCCTTGAAAGGATTTCGATCGAACTCCGCGGATGAATCCAGTTTTACTACGATTTATTCTTTGTTTGAATAGAAATAGATTGTTCTTGCTTCAGAATATCTATGGCCTGAATTTATGTGTATTGTTTGTCTGGGTAGGACGAGTCTGTCTTATATCTGTATATCTTTACATATCTAAGTCGAACTATATGTTCTTTTGTCTCTAGAGAGGTCAAAGGCTGTTCGGCGGATGTGTCGCTAGTGAGTGGTGTTTTGGATTCGCACTGATGGGGATGGGGCTGTCGTGTTTTCTATATCGGCTTGTCGCCGGAAAAAGTGATCCATATATGTGTAGGGGAAAGTGATAGATGTTTAGACCTATCGTATATGCTTTACCCCAGTGTTTGTTCTTATTGCCAAGGAATGGCAGAATCATATTTCTGATACTAAGGTAAAGAAAACGCATTTCTTACGAACTCTTTCGAAGCCATCGTTGTTCGATAAGCGGACGCACCATTTGTACGTCTGAGAATAATTAACTAGATGAAGATGACAGATTTATTTCTAGCAGCACTATATCTTATATGATGAAATCAATTGCTTCATGATAGAATCTCAGAGTAATGAGAACATGTTATGAATGACTAACTTTGATACAGATTCCAGTTTGTATCCTAAAGTGAGTGATAGCTCACGACAGCAGCCATCTTGTATACACCTATTTAGTGACTATCAAGAAGAGAAAAGGGATGCCCGTACTATCGCTTGATGAGTCCAGAGATCACTGCTACAGATGAGAACCCATTACTAGTGGTTCAATATGATGATATGGAAAATATGTGCTGAACTTTACTTAAAGAAACCTTCGCTAGACGAGGTTAGGTCTAGAAGCCATCTTGAATATTATTTATAAGCTGACGTGCTCAGTCAGTGAAGTCAGATGATATATATGTATGGGCGATACTGAGTGCTTGTCTACTGACAGTCCATAATGCTATTATTCAACATGAGTGCCCATGTATCATTGCAAGACCATTTATCTACTGTACCATGATGTATTATGCCAACCTGTCATCTGTCCCTGTATCCGTGCTGTCGAGTGTGTACGTCAAATTAAACTGTAGAAAAGTACACAGCAGTTGGCGTCGATGACTTCCAGCCATAAATGAGTGAGAGAAAGAACATTATCAACTCTACGAACTCCTGTTATCATTCGCGTATTACACTCTCACTTCATGTCTACACACCACTGCATAGGTCGAGTTGACATTCCCATTCCTAACGACTGTTGCCACAGTGCTCATTGTCTATACTACATCCCAGTCGGGGCTACGACGGTTATTTAACACTGATGTTCTATACACCATTCAACACTGGTAGAACTTGGAACTAATAAGAGGACTTATAGAACTTGGCGCTATATTTAACACTGGGGGAATTCAACGTTAACAACAACAGACATTAACAACAATAGACGAAAACAGCAGAGTTAACACCACCCAAGAGTGACTATGCTCTGACGTGACCTTCCTAGGCCGACGCCTGTAACATTGCTCTGACGTGACCTTCCTAGGCCGACGCCTGTAACATTGCTCTGACGTGACCTTCCTAGGCCGACGCTGTCAACCCAGAAGGGCCCAATAAGTAGTGAATCTGTTTGCGCTGGTGCCCTGCTGACTTACAGAAGACTGTGTAGTCAAGCTGTGTAGCTGAACTGTGAAATAGTACACATTTTCTGTGATTATATAGACAGTGCTGTGTTAGCACCATGGTGTACCGTGGCACTCAGTCTTGACAGTGTACTTATTCCTGGACCATTTTTGTGTGGATCACATATTTTCAAGTGTGGAGTCTTGTTTGTTCTGTTCATCATCTTCGTCAGTGCTAAGGATTCTGCTTACTCAAGCGCCGTTGGAGCTTCAGTTAAGTTATTGTTTGTATGTTTATGTATTATGTCATACATTGAAATTTTCTTGTTTTTCTGAGTATTTAATCTTCTTGGCTGCCTTTCTTACTGATTCTATTTATCAGTTACTTTGTTGTGTTGTATAGTATAGTGCGGTTTTCTTTATCTGATTCTTAATTTGTTGTTGTTTTCTTTCCTTTTGTTTTGTCTTTTCTCATTGTATCAGTATGACTAAGTTTGTTTGATTGTATGTTCATTGTTGGTTAATTTGATTTTGCTCTGTGTTCTTTGTAGTTTGGAGTTATTGTATGTTATATTTTGATACATTATAATATAATTGTATTGATACTTTGCTTAGGTTATTATTACTGAAGGGAAGACAGTGCTTGGTGCAAGAGTTGGCTTCTAGCACCTCATTGTTGATTGTGGTTTTCGTTGTGTGTTTGGTGTTATAGTGTATTGGTGTGTGAGTGTAATCCAGTTTTGGCCTTTCGTAGGAAAAGATTGGATTAGACCAATTCTATTAGGTGGTGGCTGTATTTGTTCTGTGGTGGAGTCTGGCAGACGAATTTCCTGCAGCTGCCCTGCATAACATTCCAGAGCCCTGTTGGTGTTAGCTGTAGTTGTGAAGTGTGTAGTTATATTGTCGTGTATATTTAGTATTTCTTGTTTTCTGTTTAAATGGTGTTTTCTCTTGTCCTATCTTACTATCTTGTAAATACGTTTACAGGTATCCCTTGTTTTCGTTCGTGCTCAGTCACGCATTGTAGATAATTAATCTATCTCTGCTCTTTGTGTTCTATCGTCCTGTTCCTCGTGACTGGAATTTTGTTTTCGTGGTGTGATGTGTATGTTTCCTTAATCTGTGTAGTCCTTATTTGTGTTCATTTTCCATAGATAGTACTTGCATAACAGAGAGTATTTAGTGTAATAATAAGAGGAGTGGTATTGGTTCATAGCGCCAGGGTGGGCGCCAGTAGAGAAGTGTGGAAGTAATACCTATTTTGAACCAGGGTTACAGTATTGTCAAGGTATCAGAAATTTGTGATGATACAACTATTGATTATCGTAAGTAGATACAGTGTTTTCAAGGTATCAGGAAGTTGGTATTAGACAGCTACTGATTATAGAATAAGGGGTCAGAAAGACCTAATTTTTGCACAAGTGGTGATAACATAGCCAAGAGGCTAAGTGTGACTTTATTTATATTATAAGAGGTAAAGATTGATAATATATTTACACTAAGAGGTGAGGTGACATATACGTACACGCAAATATATAGATATATGCATATTGAGAAGTGATATTTTTATTTATTATATTTACTGCACCATTGTAACCAGAGAGTTATCTACTGATATAGGTGAAGAGTTTACAGTACATACAACTGAGTGATTTCATAGTAAATCTATTGTAAGAAATAATACTAAGCATTTTGAGTGACAACATGGACATTGATACTTATACGCGGATGGGCCAAGCAGCCGGGTACACAGGAAAAGAATTAGTGGAGTTTGCTAAGGCTGAATTCCATTCAGTGGAGAATCAAAAAGCTTTGAAAGAGAAGGAAGAGAGGGAGAGAATTGATAAACAAAATGCTCTAAGAGATGCTCGAGCTGGAGAGCTAGAGCTAAAAAGAAGAGAATTCGAATTGCAAGAAAAGAAAATGAAAGAAGAGAGAGAATTGCAAGAAAAGAAGATGACAGAAGAGAGAGAATTGCAAGAAAAGAAGATGAAAGAAGAGAGAGAATTGCAAGAAACGAAGATGAAAGAAGAGAGAGAATTGCAAGAAAAGAAGATGAAAGAAGAAAGTGAGTGGAAACAGAGAGAATTCGAATTGCAAGAAAAGTAGATGAAGGAAGAGAGAGAATTGCAAGAAAAGAAGATGAAAGAAGAGAGAGAATTACAAGAAAAGATGATGAGAGAAGATAGAGAGTTACAGTTAGAGAAGGAGAGAATGAGAATAGCGTTGGAAGAGAAAATGATGGATAAAGAAATACAATTAAAGAAGTTAGAAGTGGGTGCGGCTACCAAATTTTAATGAGAAAATAGACAGTTTAGATTTCTTTTTGGAAAGATTTGAGGCCGAATGTGTGGCCTATAAGGCTTATAGGGATCAGTGGCCATCTCTTTTATCGACACTGCTAGTGGGGCCCGCGATGGAGACTTTTTATAGCCTCCCTGTAGAGGAAAGGGCTGACTATGATAAAGTGAAGGAGAGATTGCTCCGGAGGTTCCGGCTGATTGCTGACGGCTACCGGACGCGTTTTAAAAACGCGATGCCTAGTTCAGACCAGGACTTTGAGGATTTTATCTCAAAGATCAAACTTCTGCTGAATAGGTGGATCGAAATGGAGGGAATAACAAAGGACTTTAATGGCTTGTTGGACTTAATATTACGAGACAAAGTGTTGTCCTCATGCTCTAGTGAGTTGGTGGCGTTCTTCCAGGAACGTCAACCAAAGAACATTGAGTCCATGGCCCAGTTGGGGCACCATTATGTCCTGGCCCATCCGGGCAAACCTATTCAGAAGTCGGGTCTGACAGAAGACATAGTTGCCAGTGTGGGCAAAGTTCAACGCCAAACTAGGCAAAATCAGTCAGATAAGGCAGACAGGGGTCAAGAGCAGAGTTATGAGAGGCCCTCCAGTCCTTATCGGCCATATAGAGGTACTAATACGAATTTTCGTTCCCATAGGAACAGTTGGCCGAGGTGGCAGAGCCAACGTTATGATAGTTATAGCAACGGAGGGGATCGTCAAGCGCGAAAGCAGGTACGATTCGAGGACTCGCGTGACGAAGACCGATTTTGGTATAAAACCAAACATCATAAGCAGAGGAGTGCGTCCCCAGAGAGTCGGTCTTCTGACTCTGATGCGGGGTCTTCGTCATCGAAGGGCTCCAGCAAAGGTACACGCGAGGAAAAAAAGAAAGAGCGCGTGTTTACCAATTGCGGTGGCAGGGGTCATAGTGCTGATAGCTGCACTACTCCGATTGAACACGCAAATTCCGCGGTTGTGTTGGACACAATGAACAACGAGGACTGTGCGGGGTGCCGCCCTCTGTTCAATGCAAACGAGAGATTAGTGCTACAATGTGGGCATGCGGCACCATGTCTATCGGCAGTGCATGAGACTGGCAAGGTGATCCTCCACGAAGGAAATGTGGAGAATAGACCAGTCCGGGTGTTGAGAGACACCGGATGCACAACAATTGGGGTGCGTCGATCGTGCATCGACGACTCATGCCTGACAGGCAAAACGGTAAAATGCACCACGTTCGGGGGCAAAGTTGAGACTTACCCCCAGGCGTGCATTAGTGTGGACACACCATTCATTACGGGTAGAGTCTACGCGTTGGTCCTGCAGGATCCGATTGCCGATTTAACCGTCGGTAATGTACGCGGGGTGCATAGTGCCATAGGTGTAGCTGATGCAGAGGCTCAGCATCACCAAACTTCCAAGATTGATAAACAAAAGGTACATCGGAAGCGTAGTTCGCGGCATGTACCGAAGGACATGACTAGGAGCAGTGGGGACTTATATTCAAGTCCGAAAGTTAGTGATCGCACAGTTTTGGTGCGTAATGTGCCACTGAGTGCTAGTTGGCGCACACTCAGACGAGTGTTTGATGAGGTTGCGCCGGTTAAGTTTGTAGAAGTATTGTCGCTACGCGACAATACCAAAATGGCACGTGTTACTTTTGTGAATAGTTGGGGTGCGCATAGGGCAGTTAGGCAGAAGCATATGTCTTTGCTTCGAAACCATCTGCTAATAGTTCAGCGTTAGCTAGAGCTATATTTTCGGGTTCGTTTTAGTATGATCTTTCGGTTGACGCGAACCGAACCTGATAGGCTCTGACCCGCGCCCCCAGTTCTACTATTATATCAATATGAGGCTGTTGTAAATGTAGTAACAAATGTCTTGTCCAGGTTGTCAAATAATTGAACAGTTATAGTTTCTGGGAAAACTTACATCTGAAAAGAGAGTATTTATTGGAATTTATGTAAGTAAGGCATTATGACTATTTCAGTTGATATTTCATGATGATGTATTTTAATATTCAATGTATGGTATATGATGCCATAAAGGCAAGATCTAGTAGGTGTACTCTATGTGTGGACATACCATATTATATTATGCCTATAACTATGTTGTGACATGATGATTGTGTTACGAGAACTTAGGGTTTGATTGGTGACAATCAGGTATTAGGATTTTGTGTAACATGCATGATGTGTAGACTACTCCTGGGTCAGTACCCAGTGTAGATTGGTGCATATTTCTTTGTATTGAGTCTAGTAAGTGAAAAGGCATGTACGACGAGGGTATAGCACAACTCTGGCATTCTTTATTTGCATAAGGAGGTGCTATCTCGGCATTTGTTCGTCCATACTCCAAAGGGGGGCTGGGCGTGACTCCTCCGGTGGAAGAAAACTGCGTTTTCTTTCTTAAGGGGAGGATGGATGTCACGACATAGACTTTCGCTAAATTGTATATTGGTCACACTGGAGAGCGACAACACTGGTTCGTCTCTTGTAAAAACTTGCTCGGCCAGTTTTCGATTAGACGGAAGCCGGAAGGGAGCTTTTTGGCGCAAAGGGAATGCGAGATATGTCTGCCGGCCTAAGCGGTCGTTGTTGGCCAGTGTCAGCAGTTTTGCTGGGGAATTATTTGGATGCCAATTGTTGTTTAGTGCTTGCCGATTTCCATAGATTCAGGAATATTTGATGGGTGCTAGAGTGAGCTTAGAAAGTTCTAGTGATTTTCCCTTCCTGATTATTAATTGTGATACGTTGGTTGCAATTGTGTATCGCTTTAACCTAGTATTAGGTGCCGCCTCTGAGCGACAGTTCAGTGCCTTCACTGATGAGTTTATGTCGGTAACCATTTTGGTTCTCATGACGAATTTTAGTGTTCGCCAGGATAGGTGGCAGTTTTTCAGTGCATTGTGCTTTGCCTTTGTGCTATTAGGAGAGTTGGTATGATTATCGCAAGTAAGTTGGCTTATGTATTCATTATCTTACGTATTGCAGTTTCATGCATAGTGATTGTTGTGTGTACTTCTCATTAAAGGGATATTACTGTATTTGAGGCGTTATTGTATTACTCATGTCAGCTATTGTGTGCTGTGATACTATTTTGTAGACAATGAGCCGTGAGTTAAATCCACGGTACAAATAGGGTTAAATCCAACAGCATCTATAGATTGTTGTTCTGACATAGTGATTAGTTATTTAAGGGACTTCTGATAATTTAAGTACTGATAGGTACTGTATTGTGCTCTGTTGTATTAGAACAAGTACGTTTCACTTAAACATAACAATGTTATTCATGGGAGCATTACATCATAAAAATTTTGCATCGCAATCCGCTGAATATTTGTATCTGTCCCAACATCATGGGCTCTGGTATGGGCATCGCTACTGCGCAGTGCAGTGTTACTGCGATAAGTATGCTCTACTACTGGCATGTCAACGTGGCATTAGCAGAGGGTTCAATAAGATAGGCGATGTGATGGGTATGGGGAGAGGGGTAAATGTAGTCATGGGGATGTTCTCAGTAACACTCTTCTGGGTGATATCAGGAAGACTCATTTGGTTTTCACTATCTGGAGTAGTGTTAGCAGTACCTTGTTTTTTCTTACATAGTATTCGTCTGTGAACCTTTTACTTATATATCGAACAAATCAGTATGGTGATAATAACAATGCTAATAAATATTGCTAAACCTGACAATCTCGTTGTCTTATCATGGTGGCTGTTGTGTGGATGGTTTTCTTCTTCTTCTTTTATCCTTAGCCGTTGACCGTCAAAGGAGTCAGTGGTCATTACGCCTGGTTGCGTCTTGTAGGGCAGCAACAAATTCATTCTAATTTGCTCGGTCGGTGGCCATCCTTCGTACAGTACCCCAACTCTGGTTCATTCTTTTCATCTCAGCCTCCACAGTCCTCCGCCGAGTTGTTTTCGGTCGGCCTCTCGTTCGTTTTCCTTCCGGGGTCCATAGCAAAGCTGTTCCTGTGATGGCATCGGGGTCTCTTCTGAAGACATGGCGAACCCAATTCCAGCGTCTGCCAGTTACGATGGTGTCCAAGTCCTCTTGCTTGCTCCGTGTAAGCAGTTCTTGGTTGGTGATGGTATTCAGCCAAAAGATTCGGAAAATGTTTCTTAGTCAGGTTGTGTGAACAATTTTCCGAATCTTTACTTAGTAATGTTATGTGTTCTGGGAAGGTTAAGGCGGCCGGCGTGATGCTGACCACATCACCCCTAGAGTGCCGATGGTCAAGAAAATATGGGCCTAACACCATATTCCCAATATGCCTCAATGGGCGTGTAACGGGATCCCCAGGTTGTGTGGACAGATGACAATTTCAACATTTCCTTCTCTGTTACACTCCAACATTCCGCACCATAGAGAAGCACAGAAAGCACACAGTTTTCATATTGTCTTAATTCTTTGTTCGTGCTGTACTGAGAGGACTTCTAGATGTTACTTAGACCAAAAAAGTCTGTTCTTGCTTTATTCATTCTGTTGTTGATGTCTTTGCTTGCCCCGCCGTCTGGTGTTACTATGCATCCTAGGTATGTGAAGGTGTCTGTCTGTACCAGTTGCTGATTCCTTACTGTTATGGGCTCAGAGTTGCTCACATTGAGCGTCATGACCTCTGTCTTCTTTAGATCGATGTTTAGTAGCACCTGCTGGCTATACTTATTAAGGCTATCCATTTTTTCCTGGATGTGTTGATGTGAATGTGCTAGTAGTGCAATGTCATCTGCATATTCCAGATCTTCCAATGTAGAAAATGTAGTCCATCTTATTCCTCTTGGATTGCCCTCTGTTGTCTGGCGCATCACCCAGTCTATGACTGTTAAAAATAGAGTGGTTGATAAGGGGCATCCCTGTCGTACTCCTGTCTTCACCTCAAAGGTTAGGTTGCTCTGCCCAACACAACACGTAAAGTTGGCGTAGAGGCTTTTTATGATTGACACTATACAGCTTGGAATTCCATAAGCTCTCATTATTTTCCATAAACTGTCCCTATGTATACTGTCAAAAGCCTTTTCAAAATTCAACGAATTTAATGTACTGCTGTCTCTGCCATTCTGAGCACTGCTTTGTAATGTCCCTAAGGGTAAAAATATGATCAGCACATCTTTCTAAATCCTGCTTGTTCTTTCCTCAGTTTGTGGTCTACAGCTTTTGAAATTCTCTGTATACTGAATACAAACGTTCACCGAGTGCTAGAACCCTACAGATCCTGAAGGCTACGAGAAGCAAAGTTCAACAAACTGCTCGACGCAGTGCAAATGACTATTGGCTCCAGCTCAGTGAGAGCATCCAGATCGCAGTGCAAACAGGCAACATTAAACAAATGTATGACTTACTTACTTAGTCGTTCCTCTTCTACCGTGAGGTGTAGAGGTTTGGAAGAGAGAGCGCCAGACTATTCTATCAGCTGTCTTCTTCCTGGCCTGGTTCCATTCTAGTTCTCGGTCCTTCAAAGATTGTCTAATGTTGTCCTCACAGCGGACTCTGGGTCGTCCTGGAGGTCTGGATCCCTGGCTCTTTGTTTCCCATGCTTGTCGTGGTAGCCGATCTTCTCCCATTCTGCAGACATGGCCAAACCATCTTAGTTGGGACTGTTCTATTTGGGTCTGCAGCGGGTGGGATTTTAGGCCTTGACGTATCGTCTGGTTGCGGACCATGTCTCTTCTTGTTACTTCAACCACCTTCCTCAGATACCTCATTTCTGAGGTTTGGATCTGGCTTTTGTGGGTTGTAGTCATTGCCCATGACTCGCATCCATATGTCAAGACTGGGACATAGGTGGAGCGGTATACAGCCATCTTCGTTTTCTTACCAACCTCTTTCTTGCTGAGGAATCCTCGATTTATGGCCTGATAAAGTCTCCCAGCCGCTGCTTTTCGAGTGGCCAACTCTTCTTTGATGCCCCCCTTTCGGTCTATAATAGCTCCGAGATATTTAAAGTGGTCGACCTGCTCCAGGACCTGTTCTCCCAACTTAATCTGATGTTTTCTTTCTTCTCGTGATATCACCATGGATTTTGTTTTAGAGCTGCTTATGACCATCCCTCTCTTCTCCAGCTCTTCCTTCCAGACTTGCAGGTTGGATTGGAGATGTGTCTCTGATTTAGCAATCAGGACAACATCATCAGCAAATGCTAGCTCTGAAATACAGACCTGTCTCATCTTCCAGTACCCCACTGAATACTTTCTTGTTCTCTCCTTACATGCCTTGATGACATCGTCCATGAGGAGTATGAAAAGATAAGGTGACAGGATATCGCCTTGTCTTACACCAGTGGTGGTCCTGAACTCTTCTGACTTATATTTTGCTGTCCTCACATAATTTCTGCAAGACTTGTAGAAGCTCTGTATAGCATGAATCAGAGGTGCTGGAATGTTCTTCCTTGCCAAACAGTCCCAAAGTTTGCTCCAGGGGACCCTGTCAAACGCCTTTTCCAGATCTATGAAACAAAGATGGATCTCACTCTTGTACTCAAGGGCCTTTTCACTCAGCTGCCTGAGTGTGAAGATTAGGTCTTGAGTACTTCGGTTTGCTCGGAATCCGCACTGGGCTTCATCCAATTGTGGCTCAGCTAGGCATCGGAGTCTCTGCTCTAGGATTCTAGAGTAGATTTTACCAGGGACACTGAGAAGGGATATGCCTCTGTGGTTTCCACATTGTCGATTGTCACCCTTTTTAAAAATCGGTGTTATGATGGCAATCTCCCAATCCTTTGGTATGGCCTTGTTGCACCATGCTGCTTGTAGGACCCTTAGGAGTAATAGGTCGCCTGATGCTCCCATGTACTTAACCATTTCTGGTGTTATACCATCATGCCCTGCTGCTTTGCCCATCTTGATTTTCTCCAGTGCTGCCTTCAGTTCTTCCATCTTTATGTCATCTTCATCACCATTTGTATCCTCTTCTGTGCTAGTGGTTATCATTTCTGATGCTCTACCTTGCTCACCATCAAGGAGTTCTGAGAAATATTCTTTCCATCTTTCCATTACTTCCTTCGGGGCAGTAAGCAATTTGCCTTGCTTGTCCTTTATAAATTTAAGAGGGCATTGTTTTTCCTTCCTCATGTTCTTTAGGGTCTTATAGAACAATTTCTGGTTTTCTTGCGCATCCTTTTCTAGCTTTTCTCCAAATTCTTCCCAGGACTTCTGTTTTGCTGCTAGCACCGTGTTCTTTGCTTCTGTTCTGAGTATCACATATTCTCTATATTTCTCTATTTGTCCTGCTGTGTTTTTAGCTCCCAAGTATTGTTTCCATGCCATTTTCTTCTCTCTTACTTTCTCTTTGACTTCTTCTGTCCACCAAGGTGTCCTCTTTCTCTTGTTCCCAAGTCGGACTTCACCACATGCTACTGCAGCAGCTGTCTTTATGATGTCCTTGAATTTAAGCCACAGGGTTTCCAAGTCATCAGGTTGTTCTTCTGTGTTTCTCACCGCTGTAGCAATAAGCCCCTGATATCTGGTCTTAATTTCTGGATCTTTCAGCTTGTAGGTCTTAATGCTCATTTCTTTCTTTCGTTTACTTGGTTTCTTGCGTGGTGCTGGGCAGTTCCTAGGCTGAGCAACTCTTTCAGTTGTTCTTTTAACTGTAAGCAGGTAGTGATCACTTCCAATCTCTGGCCCCCTCCAGACTCTAGCATCCCGGACATATTTGAAAGAGCTCCTCCTAACAAAGGCATAGTCGATCACTGACTTCTCATTCTTTGTTGGTTCACACCTAGTGTATGCATGTCTGCGCTTATGGAGGAACTTTGTGTTGGTAATGATCAGATTCTGCTCACTGCAGAATCTGAGGAGTCGCTTTCCGTTGTCATTGAGAGTATCTTCTCCATATCTTCAGATAACTTCACCCCATCTAGCATGGTCATTTCCAACTATGGCATTGAATTCTCCGAGCATGATAATTTCATCTAGGCAGTCATCCACTGTCCTTTGAAGCAGCTCGAAGAATTCTTCCTTGACCTCTGCTCTCTCATCCTCATTTGGCCCGTACACTATGACCAGGTTGACTATGGTTTCTCCTTCTTTTAGTTTTACAACCATAATGCGCTCCGAGACAAAGTTCCATACCTTGATACTATCTTTCTGGTTTTTGGCCACAATGCAACCCACGCCCCCTTTAGCTCTTTCAGATGTGGGTACACCACTGTATAGCAGAGTGTTGCCATCGAGATCCATGACTCCTTGTCCCTTTTTCTTTGTTTCGGTAATAGCCAGGATTTCTAGTTTTGCTTTTCTCATCTCTTCCATCAGCTCCTCTTCTTTCCCATTTATACTTCTTTTGTTCCATGTTCCATAAGTCGTAGTCCGTAGTCCGTTCCAGTTCGTCGCCTTTAGAATCAGTCCGGTTTTCTCTCTTATATTGCTTGTAATCATAGTTTTAGACAAACAGGTGATTGGCCTGTTGTGCCTTTGCATGGTGGAGGGGCTGCCTCCTTACGGCCTCCATGCAGGCCGCCCTCCTCCTTTTTCATCCGGGCTTGGGACCGGCATAGCGGAGTTCAAATGTATGACGGTATAAAGAAAGCACTTGGCCCCCAAAAAAGTAAGACGGCACCGCTAAAAACTATCAGCGGAGAGAAGCTAACCGATAAGGGTAAGCAGATGGAGAGGTGGGTCAAGCACTACTCTGAGCTTTCTTTCTTCTTTGATCCTTAGCCGCCGACCGTCAAAGCAGTCAGTGGCCATCACGCCTAGTGGCGTCTTGTAGGGCAACAACAAATTGATTCCACCTTGCTCGGTCGATGGCCATCCTTCGTGCAGTGCCCCAACTCTGGTTCATTCTTTGCATCTCAGCCTCCACAGTCCTCCGCCAGGCTGCTTCCGGTCGGCCCCTCCTTCGCCTTCCCTCAGGGGTCCAAAGCACAGACATCGGGGTCTCCTCTGAGGACATGACCAACCCAGTTCCAGCGTCTGCCAGCTATGATGGTGTGCACGTCCTCCTGCCCGCTACGAGCAAGCAGATCCCGGCTAGCGATGGCACTCGGCCAAAAGATTCGGTGAATTTGTCTTAGGCATGTTGTGTGAAAAGAGGACAATTTCGACATTTCCTTCTCTGTAACTCTCCAGCACTCCGCACCACAGAGAAGCACAGAAAGCACACAGCTCTGATATTATCTTAACCCTGTGCCTGCGCTGCACTGGGAGGACCCCCAGATGCCGTCTAGGCCAAACAAGGCTGCCCTTGCCCCACCCATTCCGATGCCGATGCCCCTGCCCGCCCCGCCATCTGGTGCCATCATGCCCCCCAGGCATGCGAAGGTATCCGTCTGCACCAATTGCTTACTCCCTACCGACATGGGCCCAGGGCCGCTCACACCGAGCGTCATGACCATAGACTTCCCTAAATTGATGCCCAAGCCCACCCGCTGGCGAAACCCACCAAGTCCATCCGTTTCCTCCCGGATGCGCCGATGCGAATGCGCCAGCAGTGCAATGTCATCTGCACAACCCAGATCCTCCAATGTAGAAAATGTTGTCCATCTCACTCCTCCTGGACCGCCCTCCGCCGCCTGGCGCACCACCCAGTCCATGACTGCCAAAAATAGAGTGGTTGACAAGGGGCATCCCTGTCGCACTCCCGTCCCCACCACAAAGGCCAGGCTGCCCCGCCCAACACCGCACGTAAAGTTTGCATAGAGACCCTCCATGATTGACACCACGCAGCTTGGAACTCCACAAGCCCCCAGCACTTTCCACAAACTGTCCCCACGTATGCTGTCAAAAGCCCTTTCAAAATCAACGAAATCAATGTAAAGCTATCCCTGCCACTCTGGGCACCGCTCTATAATGTTCCCGAGAGTGACTCTGAGCTTTATGCTAGAGAAAATACCGTTACGCCTGCAGCCCTTGATGCTGTCAAATGTCTGCCAACTATGGAGGAGCTGGATGCCGATCCAACATTAGAGTAACTCAGCAAGGCCATTGATAGCTTGACCTCTGGCAAAGCACCAGGCAGTGATGGGATTCCTCCAGATTTAATCAAATGCTGTAATAGCACGCTATTACATCCCCTGCATAGGATGCTGTGCCAGTGCTGGGAAAAGACAACTATTCCTCAAGACATGCGAGATGCCAAGATTGTAACACTGTACACAAATAAAGGAGACAGAAGTGATTGCAATAACTACAGAGGCATCTCTCTTCTTAGTATTGTTGGTAAGGTTTTTGCCAAAGTCGTCTTAATGCGACTACACAAGTTAGAGCTGGTGTTTGTTGTGTGGTTTTAGTTGTTGCTAGGATCGATGTTATATATGATCTTGGAAGTTATCGTAGTCCCAGAAGTGATATTAGTATTATTTGAATACTGGTAGGTTCTCGAGATAGACTGATAATTTCTAGTGCCTTTTGAGTACCTCATAAATATGGCATGTACGAGTTGTTATTATATTATGTCGAGATTGACATTGTCTTTGAGCTCACTTATTTATTGCTATATACAGTGTGGAAACTTGTCCGCTAGACTACGTTGCCGTTGTTGTTGTTGCTGATTGTGTGAGATGAGTGGTAACAGCGATAGTGTCACTGCTTTCAGAGAAAAAGGTGTGCGTGTAAGCACCTTTTTGTCACGTGACAGTAACCAATACAGAGACGATGCTCACCAGTCGCCTTCCTCAGTAAAACGACACTAGCGCTGTACGGCGATTCTGATTTAGCAATTATGTTTTCCTTCAACAGGTAGTCTTTTTCCTCCATCAAGGCTTGTGCTTTTGCGAAGGGGATAGGATATGTTTTCATGCAGATCGGTGTTGGGTCTAAAATTTTCATGTCATATTCCAGTAGGTTAGTGCGCTGCGGTTTGTCCGTTAGCACGTCTGCATGTGTTTCTGGTACTTTTAGAACTTGCTTCCTCTGACATTTAGTCAGATGAGTAGTTACTTTCACCTGCTCGAATCTTTCAGTGGGTCTTAAAGGATACTCGTATGAGGTGAGAGGTTCGCTGTTCATGTCAGTTGCAATGACCGGGGTCATAAGGTGGGCACTTTCAGGTGGAGCTCTATCATAATACTACTTGAGTAGGTTAATAATATAGACCTTCTCCTTCCCTTTCTTGTCTATTGTGTAGTTGGTTCTAGACAGTTTCTCTAGAACAGTATATGGGCCCTGCCATCCGATTTGCAGTTTGTTATTACTATTGGGTAAAAGAAGAAGCACCTTCTCTCCAACAGCAATTTCTCTATCCCTAGCTCTCTTGTTGAAATATTGCCATGTTTCCTTCTGGTTTTTCTTCTTGGTTTTAGTCTTATGGTTCTTTCGTTTAACGGGCATCTCTAAAATGGCTATTTCCACAGGGTGTTTTAAGAGGCTCTTTTCGCATAATCGTAGGGCGCATCTCGACTTGCTGCGGTCAGCATCTCCGTCTTGTTTGGTTTGGTTTTTGCCATCTTGTGGCGAGGCGCGTTACTGTCAACCTATTCGGTTATATCAGAGCGCATTTGCCATTCAAAAATAAGAGAACTCTGTTAACTGAAGCGATGTGTTGATAAATTCTAAGCCCTGAAAAGGACTGCTAGCCAGGTCAGCGTTGATAGATACCAAGTCCTGAAAAGGACTAAGATTTTCCATTTGCTAGCCTGAAGCCCTGACAAGGACTTGCCCTAAAAAGGACTAACCAGCTACGCCAACGTTGCCCGTACTTCCCCAGTGTCCAAATAACAGCCTATTTTCGCATAATGATAGGGAGCATCTCGACTTGCTGCGATCAGCATCTCCGTCCTCCCAGAATCCCGGACTTATCTATTCATGTCTCTCTTGTACACATCTTTCAAACTTCATTTGCGTTGCCTTTTTTTATATTGGAGGGGGGAGAGGGCACGGCGCAAGCTTGAGTTCAATATTAAGTTTAATCCAGTTGAGAGACATTTATCACTTTCGTGCAAATCATTTAGAATTTTTTATTATAGCAGTCACATTAATGATTGTTAGTTACCTCCCTGGCAGTGTTTGGCGGGAGGTCCCTCATATACAACAAGCACGTAAAGACATTGACTTTTAACTAACTTTCAGTATTCGCTACACAACCACACATTGACATTGGGAACTCTTATCAATGTTCCACTACCACCGCATTGTTATATCCCTCATACTAAATATACATTTATGCGTTTTATCTAAGGGACGTAATTTTATTACAAGGGGAATAATATGTGCGGGAAAGCTAATCATAACTTTGACATACAATTCCTGAATATATATTTTCCAGTGTTTTTATCTTCCGCATTGGCCCTAGTCCCTCCTTCTAATAATTTAATTTTTATAAGGGGGACGCTTAAGTTGGTGGTCGATTCCTGGATAGACAAATGTCACCTCGAATAGTTAATGTCGAAAAACCGAGATCTTGTGTTAACAGTAAGCAGTAGAAATACTTCCAGGATAAGACACATCTGGTTGCTGAAAACTGTTATTTATGATGATGATGGTAAATCTTATCGGCTGGCTCTGGGGTCAGTGCCGATTTTGAAACAACATAACTTGCTGGATAAATCCGATGATACAACTGTCAAAAGTCAGATAGTAATGGTATTTGTGTTACGCCACAATGGACGGATAAAATTGAATAAATATTTTCTGGTGTTTATAGTCCAGTTAAATTTGCTAATTACATGTTTATGTGTTTCTTTGGCCAATATTGTTCACAACTGAACTTGGGGACGTGTAAGCCAAGAAGAAGACCACATTAATTCAATCAGTAAATTGAGAAAAAACCGCAATAGACCGCTGGTCGCCTTTGATCAGGTCATGCTTAAGAATAAAGAAACATTATGGAAAAATGCTACTAATATTTATCTACATATATGCACACGGAAGGGGACAAAACGATCTATTATCCACTCCGTCAGTCCTGATTAAAGTTAAAAGGCACACGGTGTCTCTAGTCTATTCCTATCCGGTCAGCTTTTGCTAGCACGGCGTCTCTAGGCCCGGTGAAGGTATGCGCCATGTCCCGCTTCGTTTGCGCGCACGTTAACGATTAGATTAAATGTCAATTATTATTTAATTATCCATACGCGCACTTAACAAATATCGCCTGTCGTTAATAGCTATTAAATTGTCGGCGTCTGTGGGTCGTCGTATGGTATTAAATAACTGTCACTTACTAAAATTACATACAATGAAATATAACGTGAATTCTATTCTGTCACTTATCAGTGCCGCCCAGTGTATTAATTAGTCAACTAAAACGTCTCTTCTTGTGTGATAGAGCGGGTGGTAAATTATCATTAAACTGAACAACTGGTAAACAAATAGCTACGCGTTATTTTCCACTGGTCTTTAACAGCTAGATTTTAAGTGAATTATAATGATAAACTTTAACAGTTTAACACGGTTAAAAACAAATTTCACCCGTGTGTTACCGGGGCCCGAAAGGGGAGCAAAGAATAGTAACACTGTCCCCTGCCAAGCATGTCGTAGAAAGCGACTAAGGAGGGTTGGGCATGGGGCCGGTTACCCCATCCTGTAAAAAATTTAAACCACAAAAAACTTCAACAAATATGGACAAGTCAAATAAAGAAAATAAAACACAGCCATCCAAGACAGGGGAAGGTCCTCTCGTGGGGAGGCGCATGATGCAACACAGAGAAAGCCGAAAGGAGTCTGTGTTGCTGACTAACCTTCTTTCTTTTAGGAGAACTTCCAGATTTGGCACCTGGAATGTTCGGACATTAAACGAACAAGGGAAAGTGGCGCAAGTAGCAGCAGAAATGAGGGAATACAAAATCGAGGTTCTGGGAATGTGTGAAACAAAGTGGAAGGGGGTAGACAGGAAGAAACTCATCACAGGTGAATTGGTGCTGTCCTCAGGACATGAAGACGAAAGTTCACACCACAGTGAAGGGGTAGCTCTTATGTTATCTAAAGAAGCACAGAAAGCACTCATTGAATGGGAAGCTGTTGGACCCAGAATAATAACAGCTACTTTCAAAACAGCTAAAAAGAAAATTCATGTAAATGTCATCCAATGTTATGCACCAACTAATGACAAAGAAGAGTCTGTGAAAGAAGCATTTTATACTAAACTACAGAAAATTATAGATAAAGTAAAAAAAAGAGACATCACAATTTTGATGGGTGACATGAATGCAAAGATAGGTACAGTCAACACCGGATTTGAAGAAGTCATGGGAAAACATGGGCTAGGAGTAATGAATGAAAATGGAGAACTATTCGCAAACTTCTGTGCTTCAAATCAACTGGCTATAGGAGGAAGCATGTTTCCACATAAGAGAATACACAAGGCAACATGGATATCACCAGACCATAGAACAGAAAATCAGATTGATCATATATGCATAAACCAGAAGTTTAGATCATCATTGCAGGATGTAAAGGTATATAGAGGAGCAGATGTGGCATCAGATCACCATCTTCTGATAGCCAAAGTAAAAATGAAACTCAAGAGATATGCAACAATGCAAAATTATAGACAACAGTATAATGTAGGACAGCTAAGAAATCAAGAAACAAGAGACAAATTTGCGGTCACAGTATCCAACAAATTCCAAGTGCTCCAACAGCTGGAAGATGTAGAGAATACAGAAGACTATTGGCAGCAGGTCAAAACTGTATGGAAGGAGACATGTGAAGAAATACTGGGGAAAAGGGAAAGACAACAAAAAGCATGGATAACAACAGAAACCATCAATAAGATAAAAGACAGAAAAAAACAAGAAAGCAGAGTTAAACACAAGCAAAACCAGAAGTTCCAAAGCCAAGGCTCAAGAAGTGTACACAGAAGCAAACAAAGAAGTAAAAAGAAGTATCAAAAGAGACAAGAGGAAGTATATTGAGGAGTTGGCAAGAGAGGCAGAAGATGCTGCAGCCAAAGGAAATATGAGAGAACTGTATAGCAGCACAAAGAAGCTAACAGGGAAATACAAGCAAACAAGTTGCCTCATAAAAGACAAGAATGGGAAACTGCTCAGAAATATACAAGAGCAAATGAAGAGGTGGACAGAATATTTTGGGGACCTTCTCAATAGACCAGCTCCACAAAACCCGCCGGACATCCAGCCAGCAGAAGAAGCGCTACAAATTAACGGTGAAAGAAAAACGAAGGAAGAAATAAAGAAAGCCATAAAGCTTCTAAGAGATGGAAAAGCGTCTAGACCTGATGGCATTCCAGCAGAGGCCATCAAAGCAGATATCGACACGGCTACAGAGATGTTATATAAATTACTTGGTAAAGTCTGGGAAAAGGAAGAGATACCAGCAGAATGGAAGGAAGGATATCTGGTTAAGTTGCCTAAGAAGGGAAATTTACAAGAGTGCACAAATTATAGAGGAATAATGTTACTATCAGTGCCAGGAAAAGTATTAAACAGGATTATCCTTGAGAGATTAAAAGAGTCCATAGACAAGAAACTGAGAGATGAACAAGCAGGTTTTCGACAAAACAGATCATGTACAGACCAGATAGCCACTTTGAGAATAATAGTTGAACAAAGTCTGGAATGGAATTCACCACTATACATCGGATTTGTGGACTACGAAAAGGCATTTGACAGTGTAGACAGAGAATCACTTTGGAAATTGTTGAGGCATTATGGAGTTCCCCTGAAGATCATTAATTTAATAAAGAAAACATATGAAGACATGACATGCAGAGTTCTTCACGAAGGACAGCTTACAGAACCGTTTGGGATAAGAACAGGAGTGCGACAGGGATGCCTCTTGTCTCCATTTCTTTTCTTGCTGGCAATAGATTGGGTTATGAGATCATCGACAACACACAACAGAAATGGAATCCAGTGGACTCTGACTAAGCAGTTGGATGATCTGGATTTTGCTGATGACTTGGCTCTTCTGTCCCATAGCCGTAATCAGATGCAGGACAAATTGAAAACACTCGATGAGAGGTCACAGCAATTGGGTCTGAAAATACACAGGGAAAAGACAAAAATAATGCGAATAAATGCAGGTAATGATAACAGGGTTGAACTTGAAGAAACACCAATACAAGATGTAGAATCATACACATATCTTGGCAGTAATATAGACAAAGTTGGAGGGACAGACAGCGATATCAAAATAAGAATACAAAAGGCAAGAGGAGCTTTCATTGCATTGGGAAATATATGGAGATCAAGAGAAATAGGTTCCAACACGAAAATAAGAATCTTCAACTCAAATGTGAAGTCAGTCCTATTGTATGGCTCAGAGACATGGAGAACAACAAAGACAACAACTAAAAAGCTACAGACTTTCATAAATGGGTGCTTGCGTAGAATAGAGGGATTAAAATGGTATGACAAGGTTACCAACGTGGAACTGATGACAAGAACTAGACAAGTGCCAGTGGAACAAGAAATGAGAGGAAGACGATGGCGATGGATAGGACACACACTGAGGAAACCTGTTGATAGCATTACAAGGCAGTCCTTGTTCTGGAACCCGCAGGGCAAGAGAGGCAGAGGAAGACCAAGAAGTACATGGAGAAGAGAGTTGGAAACAGAGGTGAAAATGATGAGGAGAACATGGAAAGAACTTGAGATGATGGCACGTGACAGGAGGACTTGGCATGTGTTTGTTGAAGGCCTATGCTCCTTTGGGAGTGGAGGGTTATGAAAAACAAATTTATATTACCAGAAAATCAGAATGAAATCCCCACGAAGGCTATTAATACACTTTCTACAAGGGTTCTAGACTACGTGTTTAGACTATCCGAAAAATTCTGAGCAACAACTGATAACTGTTTTGGGAAGACACAGTTTATATACCATCCTGGTTATCTGCTCTCCAGAGGATGCTAATTTTCACACTTGTGCATAGCATAGAAATCAGAAACCTAAATTCCCAAGATAAAAGGTTTTCACGGTCGCTCTGTCGGACATTGCTACTCGACAAAAGAAACTGAAACCATGTAACGGGTTCCCGTAGATTTGGCCCGCTTCTGTAGATCACAGAGTTATCTCCTATTGTATGTACGAACATCAATGGGTACTCGGTGTAAATTTTTGCCCGAGCGTCTCACTTCAAAGGTCCGGTGTTATTCCACGCGCGGTATGTCTGATATCTGATGATTGCCAGATCAGCTCGAGTGAGAAACTCAGGTAAACAAACGTGATTCGCTCCCTGTTATGACTGGCAGGTCGCGACAGTTGGTAAACTTTTAGTTTGTTTACATGTCAAGAAAAAGAGGCGTGGATTAAAAATGAGTAAACGCAGGCTGTCAATGCATGCCTTTGCTAGCGAATCATAGACGCTACGAGGTCACGAAAGACTGTCATATACTGTAGGCTATATTTCCATTATACGTCACAAGCATTATTTTACAGAATAGACAGTAAGAAACAAGTTCCTACGATATGCTTACCCAGTAAAGTAAACAAGGTTAAGCAAAATCCAATGTTGGTAAAGTTCCTGTAACAAAAGAAAAAAATATTCACTTTCTGTCATACAGTGACGACTCAATCACGCTTACCTACTCTTGGTGTTATCCCTTGGAATTACAATGGTTCCTGAATATAAAAAGTCAGGTGTATTTCCCAAATTGGCCCCAGTCCATCCTCTAAAAAAATAACGACTAGCGAGGTGGACGCCGAATTTGATGTGTGTTTTGTCTTGGATGAATAAATGTCACCGCCAATAGTTGATGTATAACAAAACGTGATCTTGGTGTTCACAGTTAAAAGAGGAATTTACATTCAGTATTGGGAAACATCTAATTGCTAAAAATGTTACAAATGATAAATGATGGTAATCCTATCGGCTGTCTCCATGGTAGAGTGCCGGTTCTGAAACAGCGTAAATTCTGAATAAATCCGCATGGATACGACTGTCAGAAGTCGGGGATAATGTTATTTGGTTCACACCCCAGTGGGCTGATAAAATTGAAAAAAAATATTGCTGGTTTTGTAAGTCCAGTTAAATTTACAATGTAAAATATTTCTCAGGTATCATTGGCCTATTCTTGTTCACAAATGAACTTGGGGACGCACAAGCTAAGAAAAAGACAACATTAACCACGTAGTGAATGAAGAAAAAAAAACACCGCTGGACGCTCTTATGATCAGGTCTGCAAGGAATAAAAGAAACATTTATGGAAAAATGCTACTATTCTATATAGCTACATATATGCACACGGACAGGGACAAGACGATCTCTTATCCACTTGTGGTAAAGTGGGATGTTATAAATATTTATAGGGGACTTAGTGTACTGACTGAGATCAGCTGTGAAGGTATCTGTATCTAATAAGTGTAGTGTATTACAGATGACCTTACTTGCTACCACATATTTATACCACAGTCAGAATTATTCTGGAATATTGTGATGACTACGTTAAATGTCTAGGGTATGTATATGATGAAGTGTAAGTCACAACAGCAACAGACAGATAAACAATTTAATTTATTCCACCACACTTGACAACACTGTGACACTCACACACATGTAACATGCTATAAGACTATCTTAAATGAGTCACTGGTAAGTTTTCAAATATCAATATGTATTAAGTACTTTTCATTAATATATGTGTGTCCTGATTCAAATACAAAGTGAACCAGGAATCACAATCAATTTTAATTACAAGTTATATGTACAGAATTTATAAATATGAATCTTGTAGTGACATATTTTCTTAGTACTATACTATGTGTGTCAGTTGTGTAGTGGTACTATGAGCTAATACTGGTTTTGTTTTTCAAGCTATGTTGGTATTTGTCATCATGACTTCAAGTGTTTGTTTCTGTTGGAACTAGTATTGGAGATGTTCTCAGTTCCTGGCATTAAAACAATTAATTTCCCCTCTTATTTGTATACAATGTCAGATTAAAATGGGGGTACATAATGTTGAGCTCCGCTGGCCACATAGGCTTATCTTTCGTGATGGCGGCAGGAAAAGACTCCTCTCCTCGATTGCTCCACTGTGTTCTGGAGACACCTCACTGTTTGCTATATGGACCAAGTAGTATGCTGTCCGCCTCTGGATTCAGCAAAGCTCTGACCAGGTGCTGCTCAATAACTTTTGGACCACGGTCCCTGAAACAATAAGGTTGTACCTCCTACGTCATAACTAGTTTATAATCTATTTACAGACTGAACACATTTCATAACAAACACTGAGTTCAGAGCGGTAGGCCAACTGTCAGCTTCATCTGAAATAATTTACACCAGTATATTCCTCCCTAATGGTTACTACGCCTCTGCAATTCCAGCATTATTTCTTTCTAGTCCATAAGATAGGTGTCAGTGTACTGTTTGGCAATTCCATGCAGTTTTACTTTCCCCCGACACCTTCTGTTCAGGTTGGAGCACTATATAGGCTTTACCTCACGTTCGCTACTGAACTACACATATATATACAGACATAAATTATCAATTTACATTCAATTTTCATTAAAAAGATGTCAAATATTTCAAGCTTACCACAATTCATGGAAATAACACAGAATTACGTTGACTGGCAATGAATATAGCACAATTTCGATCTGCCGATGTCCCAGGCTTTTATTTATAAAAACATGCACTGGTGCTCAACGCACTGGTTCTGTAGTAAGTTTATTTGAACATGTGGTGGTGACCTGACGCCTCTGATTGACTATATTCGCAGGCCTAACCAATCGTGCCATGTTTACCCAATCGTTTGAAAAAAAGTACTCCTACTCCCGTTTCCCCTGACAACAAAAGATTTGCTAATCGTGTTTAGCCTTACAATTATTGCGCTCCAATCAAATCAGATTTAACATGGAGACCCATTTCCCGTACAATGATGGGGTGAAAATCTGCCACTGAGCGATTCTTATTTGGGTGTTGTCTGACATCCCTCACTATTTCTTTTGGCTATAATTTGTTAATTCCTAGACTATTTGCGTAACGTTTAACATATTATTTGTCAGCAAGTCCTAAGGAACCCAAATATATATATTTAATGGAGCCAATATGCATTTTCTTCTAGGATAGTCGTGCTGTTACTACCTCCTCACTTCCAAACTTTAGGGTGTCTGGGTACTGTCATGTTTTCAAACGTAAACCAGTATAATGTCATATTTCCTAATAAGAATTTTGTAAGTTTTTTAAAACCTAACTCTGGTATGGGTAGTGTTTTTTATCACTGTCGATTTGAAAAAAGCTAGTGCTTGTGGCCTTACACGCGTGATGGTAGTAATTGTGTATCGCGCGACTGTGGTAGTATTGCCTGCGTTCCCGCTTTCAGCCCTCCCTTCTTTCTATCTTTAGTCCATCTGTCTTTCGTTTTTGGTAACATAGTGTATAAAATGACATGAATGGATTTTTAAATATAGGTCATCTTGCGTATCTCAAGGTTTTTCTTAGAAATGGAGTACACATTTTATTGTGTTGGGGAAACGCGTGTATGCTGCAGAATGCTTTTACTATCAACGAGAAACGTTACAATTTGCAGACGAAGGAGAAAACAAGGGGATTTCGAGTACAGTCATTGTGACAGCACTGTTCTTTAACAGTCTTCTTTCCCTTTATTGAATTTATGTGTTAGGCTTTATATTTACGTTTTAATTTATATATGTGGATTACAATATTTCACGACATCTCCCCTCTTAAAACAGACATCTTATGTCAGTCCTTTATTCTATATACACATAGATAAATGTAAGTCAACTTGACTTTACTCTGCTGTTGTGCTATCATGGTTTTATGTAGTTGGGTCCATTCAGAGTAGGCACTACTCATGAAATCTGCCTCAGACCTCTACAACCAATAATATTTTTCGGTTATGTTACTGAACAGCCGCAAGTGTGACTGCTTGTCTTAATGCTGCTTCACAACCCGTATTCACCATTTCTCTTCTCTGAGTCTGCGCAATGACATGTCCAGAGAACATTAGATTTTCCTCAAAATGTACGTTATGAGGAGATAACATATACCTGGTGATAGCAGAGTTTTCGTAGTGGATCCCATAATCTTCTTATTAGCCTGTATGAAACATTCGGAATATCCTCAATCAAAGAGGCAACTCAGGGATTCATTACGATCCTCCGAATTGTTTCCATCTAACAATTTAGTCTGATCTCAGGTTTTACTGGAATCTGATAGTATCCTTTACTCAGATCCACTTTTGAGAAAAATTTAGCTTTATTTAGTCTGGCAAACAACTGATTTGTATCCGGCAATGGATCCACCTGTCCTTCTGTAATAGCATTCAGTCTCCTGTAATCTATACAGAGTCTATGTTCTCCAGAGGGCTTCCTTAAGAGTACAACACCGGAACTATACGAAGATTCACTGTGTGAAATAATTCCTTCCTTCAACAAATAGTCTATCTCTTCCTTCAAAGCTTTCTCCTTAGCAAAAGGAATCGAATATGGTTTCATACAGACAGGTGTGGGGTCTATCAGTTTCATATCATATTCCAATAAGTTTGTATGCCCTGGTCGGTCTGTTAACACCTCTGTATGATTATCTAGAACCTGTTGCACTCTCTCTTTCTGAGTTTTCGTTAAATGTGTACTGATTTTCACCTGTGCCGCTGTCTCACAGGGGTGTAATGGATATTCAAATGATGAAAGTGGTTCCTTTTTCATCTCCATGGCGATAGACAAGGTCAACAAGTGTGTCTCTTCCTGATGTTCTCTTTCCAAATATTTCTTCAGGAGATTCACATGATAGATTTTTTCTTTCCCCTTCTTATCTATCTTATAATTTGTTCTAGACACCTTCTCTAGAACTGTATATGGACCTTGCCATCCAATTTGTAACTTATTCTGACTACCGGGGAGAAGAAGCAGTACTTTCTCTCCCACAGCCAAATCTCTGTCTTTAGCTTTCCTGTTATAATAGGCAGCATGTTTCTTCCTGGCTTGTTTCAAATTTTCATTGGCAAGTTTCCAGCCAGTTTTTAAACGAGTGGTCAGCTCATTCACATATTGGTATGAGGATGTAATATTTTCCTCTGCTTTTTCATCAGTCCACGTTCTTAACAGAGCTTCATATGGACCTTTAATTTTGTGGACCTATTTGTCCATGCACCGGTATGGTCTCTTCCACTCGAAGCGCTATAGTGATGATTTTTCTTCCCAGAATTATCATTCACAAAACGACCGCTACCAATTTTTCTCTTGGGGCTTTCTCCCCACTTAAAATTCTTGATGAAAGATTTCCTCTCTACATCCTCTTCCTCCAGTTTGTTTAAGTCCGATTGAGGGATTTTCGGCTTATCCTGGGGTAAGACATCTTTTTGCACTCTCCGCATAGTGGCCATTGTAAAACAGTTAAGTGAAGCTTGTCCGTGAAAAGGGGCTTCCCATTCCATTTGGTCCACTTTATCAAATTTATATTTCTTTTTATTGTCAGGCCTAATTTTGCCCCTTGGCGTGTCCAGGTCCTGATCAATGTTCCCACTTGTGGGTGTTCCCTCATGTGCTATGCTACACCTTTCTACAAAATTCTCAATGTCCCATCTTGCCTTGGGCCAATAATAATTGTGAGCCACCTTTTGGATGATGGTACCTATTTTTTCATGGTCCCCATCTGGTTTCACATGTAGGCTCCTTATTAATTCTGCCCTATATCTTTTAGGAAGTACCAGCTGTCCCTGACCTTTGGATCTAGCTCCAGTCTTCCTATACATCAACTTGTTTTTCATGTAAAAATCTCCCTTGCCTGGAGTTGTATGACAAGTTGACAATTTCCTGAAACAAGGCTTGAGGGTCTTATCCCCAGCCTGTGCCTTCCTCATCTCTTCTGGAGTGGTATCTAACATAATATCCTCCTCCTGTCTTGAGGTCGACCTGACCTGAAGGGTGGCCATATACACAGGTTTCCTTCTGCAACGGTCAGTGTCATGATTGTTCATCTGACAATTCTTACACCACCTTTTCCCTTGGTTGAAAGATTTTCTTTCATCATATTTCCTTTCATCGAATTGTGGGGTTTTATTTTTATTGTCATACCGTGGCCTATCAAATTGGTGCTTACCTTTGTTTTGATCTCTAGGATCAAATTTATTAAAGTTCTGTGGTGCCCTAAAATTATCCACCTGTTTCTTTTTATTACCTGATACCTCTGCCTGAGCTGCTTGATACCTTTCAGCAACATTTAGCAACTCACCCAGCCTCTCTGCACCTTGTTCCATGAGAAACTTTCTCAGGTCTGGAGCCATGGACTCTCTTAATTGTTCTATAAGGATCATTTCCTTAAGATCTTGGGTTTTCCCCAGAGAAGTCCATTTCTCCAAGTATGTCTCTATTCGTGCAGAGAACTGGTGATAGGTTTCACCTGACAGTAGTTTAGCATTCCTAAATTTTTTCCTATAAAATTCTGCATTCTTTTCATATCTTAACAAAAGAGCCTGCTTTAGCATGTAATAATTTTCCTGATCACCTCTGCTCATTTTGGCAAAAACTTCATAAGCTGCCCCACGAAGTCCTTGAGATAACTTTAAGCTCCACCTTTCTCTCTCTAACCCATATGTGGTAGCTAATAGTTCATATCTATTTAGATAGCTCTCAATATCATCGTCTTTCTCAACAAAATGATCTAAATGAAAATTCATAGCTGAGGTTGAGGCTCCCTGGCTAGCAGTGGCATCAGAGGTAAAGGGACTGGCACCATTTTCAGGAGCATGGCCTTGAAACTCAAACTCCCTTAGTCGTAACTCATGTTCCCTTTGTAATCATTTATCTTCTGCTTCCCTTTCTGCAGCTAATCGCTTGTCTTCCCTTTCTGCAGCTAATCGCTTGTCTTCCCTTTCTGCAGCTAATCTTTTGTCTTCTCTTTCTGCCTCCAATGCTTTAGCCTCTTTGTCAGCCTCAATCTGCAACCTCTTAGCCTCAGCCTCAGCCTCAATCCGCAACCTCTTAGCCTCAGCCTCTAACTTTCTTTCGGCCTCTTTTTCTAATCTTCTTTCTTCCCGTTCAATATATTTGTCACATTCAGCAGTGACATAAGCAATCATAATTTGCCCGTCCATTCCTAACTCTTTCGCAGTCTGTACAGCAGCAGATCGAAATTTTGCCAAGTCGGCCATTGTCTAACATACAATTGTAAACAATTCAATCTTTCAATAATTATCTAAGGACATTACAGGCACTGAGAGCTCAACGTTATTTATTTTCACCCAAGGATACTTTTTTAATTTCTATTTATTCCCTGAAGTGAATTACCCCCAATATTTTTAATAGGGAAAGATTCAAAATCCCGAGAGCGAGACCCCAATATATGTGGTAAAGTGGGATGTTATAAATATTTATAGGGGACTTAGTGTACTGACTGAGATCAGCTGTGAAGGTATCTGTATCTAATAAGTGTAGTGTATTACAGATGACCTTACTTGCTACCACATATTTATACCTCAGTCAGAATTATTCTGGAATATTGTGATGACTACGTTAAATGTCTAGGGTATGTATATGATGAAGTGTAAGTCACAACAACAACAGACAGATAAACAATTTAATTTATTCCACCACACTTGACAACACTGTGACACTCACACACATGTAACATTCTATAAGACTATCTTAAATGAGTCACTGGTAAATTTTCAAATATCAATATGTATTAAGTACTTTTCATTAATATATATGTGTCCTGATTCAAATACAAAGTGAACCAGGAATCACAATCAATTTTAATTACAAGTTATATGTACAGAATTTATAAATATGAATCTTGTAGTGACATATTTTCTTAGTACTATACTATGTGTGTCAGTTGTGTAGTGGTACTATGAGGTAATACTGGTTTTGTTTTTCAAGCTATGTTGGTATTTGTCATCATGACTTCAAGTGTTTGTTTCTGTTGGAACTAGTATTGGAGATGTTCTCAGTTCCTGGCATTAAAACAATTAATTTCCCCTCTTATTTGTATACAATGTCAGATTAAAATGGGGGTACATAATGTTGAGCTCCGCTGGCCACATAGGCTTATCTTTCGTGATGGCGGCAGGAAAAGACTCCTCTCCTCGATTGCTCCACTGTGTTCTGGAGACACCTCACTGTTTGCTATATGGACCAAGTAGTATGCTGTCCGCCTCTGGATTCAGCAAAGCTCTGACCAGGTGCTGCTCAATAACTTTTGGACCACGGTCCCTGAAACAAGAAGGTTGTACCTCCTACGTCATAACTAGTTTATAATCTATTTACAGACTGAACACATTTCATAACAAACACTGAGTTCAGAGCGGTAGGCCAACTGTCAGCTTCATCTGAAATAATTTACACCAGTATATTCCTCCCTAATGGTTACTACGCCTCTGCAATTCCAGCATTATTTCTTTCTAGTCCATAAGATAGGTGTCAGTGTACTGTTTGGCAATTCCATGCAGTTTTACTTTCCCCCGACACCTTCTGTTCAGGTTGGAGCATTATATAGGCTTTACCTCAAGTTCGCTACTGAACTACACATATATATACAGACATAAATTATCAATTTACATTCAATTTTCATTAAAAAGATGTCAAATATTTCAAGCTTACCACAATTCATGGAAATAACACAGAATTACGTTGACTGGCAATGAATATAGCACAATTTCGATCTGCCGATGTCCCAGGCTTTTATTTATAAAAACATGCACTGGTGCTCAACGCACTGGTTCTGTAGTAAGTTTATTTGAACATGTGGTGGTGACCTGACGCCTCTGATTGAATATATTCGCAGGCCTAACCAATCGTGCCATGTTTACCCAATCGTTTGAAAAAAAGTACTCCTACTCCCGTTTCTCCTGACAACAAAAGATAGTATTTATAGCCCGACTAATCGTGTTTAGCCTTACAATTATTGCGCTCCAATCAAATCAGATTTAACATGGAGATCCATTTCCCGTACAATGGTGGGGTGAAAATCTGCCACTGAGCGATTCTGATTTGGGTGTTGTCTGACATCCCTCACTATTTCTTTTGGCTATAATTTGTTAATTCCTAGACTATTTGCGTAACGTTTAACATATTATTTGTCAGCAAGTCCTAAGGAACCCAAATATATATATTTAATGGAGCCAATATGCATTTTCTTCTAGGATAGTCGTGCTGTTACTACCTCCTCACTTCCAAACTTTAGGGTGTCTGGGTACTGTCATGTTTTCAAACGTAAACCAGTATAATGTCATATTTCCTAATAAGAATTTTGTAAGTTTTTTAAAACCTAACTCTGGTATGGGTAGTGTTTTTTATCACTGTCGATTTGAAAAAAGCTAGTGCTTGTGGCCTTACACGCGTGATGGTAGTAATTGTGTATCGCGCGACTGTGGTAGTATTGCCTGCGTTCCCGCTTTCAGCCCTCCCTTCTTTCTATCTTTAGTCCATCTGTCTTTCGTTTTTGGTAACATAGTGTATAAAATGACATGAATGGATTTTTAAATATAGGTCATCTTGCGTATCTCAAGGTTTTTCTTAGAAATGGAGTACACATTTTATTGTGTTGGGGAAACGCGTGTATGCTGCAGAAGGCTTTTACTATCAACGAGAAACGTTACAATTTGCAGACGAAGGAGAAAACAAGGGGATTTCGAGTACAGTCATTGTGACAGCACTGTTCTTTACCAGTCTTCTTTCCCTTTATTGAATTTATGTGTTAGGCTTTATATTTACGTTTTAATTTATATATGTGGATTAGAATATTTCACGACACCAGTCCGTTAGTCCCGATTAATGTTAAACGGCACAGGTGTTTTCCCTTATGCCTATACGGTCAGCTTTCGCTAGCGCTGAGATTTCGAGTCGGATGGAGGTATGCACTCTCCCCGCCCCTTATTCTCGCTTAAACGATCAGCGTACAATGTGAGTTATTATTCCATTATCCATTCGAGCACTTACATAAATATCGCCTGTCGTTAATAGCTATTAAATTGTCGGCGTCTGTTTGTCATCGTTGATATTAAATAATAGGCACTTATAATAAATACGCACAATGAAATAAACGTGAATTCTTTTCAGTCACTATCAGTCACGCCTAGCATAAATCAGTCAACTAAAACCGACTCTTCTTGTGTGAGAAAGCGGTTGGTGAAAATTAACATTATAACTGAACATCTGGTATAAAATAGCTACGCGTTATTTTATTTCACTGGTTTTAATCGCTATAACACTAAGTGAATTATAATGGTAAAAGCTTAACACTTTAACACGTAACACTAATTTCTATTACCAGAAATCGTAATGAAAAATCCCCAAGAATGCTATAAACACATTAAGCGAAAATGGTTCTAGAACTGCGTGCTTAGATTATCAAAAAATATTGAGTGACTACCGATAGCAGGTTTGAGAAAACACAGTTTATATATCATCATGTTTCTCTGATCTATAGATGATGCTACGTTTCACACTATTGAGTATACCAGAGAATCAGAAACATGAGTTCCCCAGATAAAGATTTACGTCCGTCTTCCATTGAGCGCTTTCGCCCCGCCATCAAAAGACTTATACGAATAACGGGTCTATCGAAGATTTTGCCCGAACGAATGCCCGCTTCTGAAGATCGAAGAGCCCAGGCCCTGAGTATGAACTTCAAAACGTTCAATGTTATTCACGTGCGGTCTGACAGGTATTGTATGATTGACAGATCAACTCGCGTGAGAAACGTAGGTAAGCAAACCTGATTCGCTACCTGTTATGACTGGCAGGTCACGAAAATTGGTAAATCTTGTGTTAGCTCGTGTTAAACACAGAAAAAGAAGTAGGACTAAAAAGTGAGTAAACACAGACTGTAAATGCATGGTTTTGCTAGCAAATCAGAGAACGCTAACGGGACTACAAAGGCTGTCAGATTACTGTAGGCTATATTTACATTATACGTCACAGACTGGCAACCTCGCCATATGAAAATAGTATATATATGAACCACTACTGCAAGAGCTATGGAGCCGCGGTAGCATAGTGGTTAGTGCACTGGCTTCCTAGCGCAGTGGTCTATGGTTCGATCCCCAGATGAGGCGGAAAATTTTTAGGCCACAAACGGCTCCTGGGTCGACCCAGCCCAAATGGGTACCAGAGCTACTCTGGGAAGGTTAAGGTGGCCGGCGTGATGCCGACCACATCACCCCTCGTGTGCCGACGGTCAAGATAATATGGGCCTAACACCATATTCCCAATATGCCTCAATGGGCGTGTAACGGGTTCCTTTACCTTTACCTTTACTGCAAGAGCTGGTGATTGTTTCTGACTAATCGTGCGGGAAACCCGACAGCAGAGCGACCCCAGACCTAGACGCGAGTAGCGACGAGTAATGAGTGATAATTACATCACATGTGCAAAAAGTGTAACACATTATCTTCTGAGAATAATGTACCTTTTTAAGTGTAATTCAGGCAAATCATTATTCATGCCCTCCAGACGCAATTTCCTAGTTGACACCCAGAAGGATATTGGTGAATTTTCATCTCATTTCCTGAGTTACATTGTGTGCTCGGGAATTTAATTCTTCTGAGAGGTTAACATTGGTGGGTGGATCGCATAAAAATTCGCCTGTTAAAGTGCGGAGAACAAATGTACTCAGCAGAAGGCATTTGTTTCTTTCTATTTGTCACAGTTCGTGGTTACAAGACATCAGACTTAAGTACTGAAATTCCTACGCCACTAGTGTGAGAGAAGAGTATCGCCACCAACCGCCAACAGTGGACAAATTGAATAGAGAAGTGTACTCATCACCAAAATGAAGTGACGGAAACCACATCTGCAGGACTCATCTGGAGCTACGTTTTGTGTAACAGGCTGCAGCAAAAATCAAAGACATTCTAAAGCCCATTCTAAACATCAGTGAGGAAACTTTAATTTCAATTTTCACCCAATTTTCCATATTTATTTTCCCATGTTAAAGACTAAGTGACTATTAAATTTGTTGTGTGTTATTTTAAACTAAACAATAATAGTTGATTCAGTTTATATGTACGAAAGCAAACGTATGAGTCAGTTTTTCTTGATAAGTACACACACATATATATATATAAATATATATAAATATATATATATATATATATATATATATATATATATATATATATATATATATATATATATATATATATATATATATGTCACATAATATCTTTTGTTGCGCACATGGACTTTGGTGGAATAAACATATATTTTGGTGCGCACATCAGCTTTCAAAGAAAATGGTGCAAAGGGGTGCAATGGAATGGAGTAAACAGGAAGCCTGACAGAGAAAGATGTCAGTTGGCCGGCTTTAGAAGCCGCATTGCATATTAATCGTGCTCTCTTTATGGTTGCTGGCTTTTGTACAGCCTTGTTGTATAGTCCAGTGGTAGTAGGACTTGTTGATCCAGTCATATGGTTATTGCCGACAATGTATTGCTATTATTATTGAATTCCTACGTGTTTCATTGTTATTATCAAAAAGGGAGATTGTCAGCACGCCTTCGTGTACGCTTTGTGAATGGCGTTTACAAGTATGATGATTGTGTGACCTCTCGCAGTTTGATACGAGCTTAGAGGACAATGTCATGAAAGTGTAGATATTATACTGTGACATATTTTTGGGGGCTGTGGTCCTCTATACAGGTGTATTTTAGCGTTCCACTTTGTTAGTGACTGCTGGTATCTGGATATTTGTAGTATTGATCTTATTACGGGCTCCCTCATAGCAAGTTTACAGTTGTCGAGGCTTTTGTTGGCGATTGGGTTGCATCCCATTATATGTGCGATTGTTTTTTCTGATGAGGACATTTTGCAATGGGTTTGTTGTCGGCGAAAACAAGCTACAAGTTCCTGCATGGACTCATTGCGCAGTGTGAAGACTATGAAGCTAATGTTTAATGAGTTCCTATCTGGCTGGGGCGACGACGATGCCGTCTTGTTGTTGGATTAGTTCCATTGTCAGTGATTTGGAGAGCTAATTGTGGGTCTGTCGTAATTGTGGTGGAAAATAGGAGGTTTTAGTTCCTTCCAGGCGTAGGCGAAGAGGTTTTAATTTGTCGGTCGTTGCTGTTGCCTGCTAATTTTTGGATTATCGGTGGTCCAGTGGTGGCCTACCTGCTGAGAGCACGAAGACGTCGCCTACATTGGGATTTCTGGTACAACAAATTATCTGGATACTAAACGTGTGTACCTGCCAGTACACATCTTACAGCTCGCCTCCACCGTGAATACGTTGCCTTGCCAGTGCATGCTTATTGCGCGACGCTGCTGCAGTGACCTTTTGTCCGCATGAAAATTAAACTCGTTTGTGAATACTACCGACTATCATTGTCGTGCTGAGAAACTGTTCGTGATGAGGAACTATATGTGATTTGCTGAGCAGCATTATCCGTGAATGCTGATGCTTATATATAGCGTTGGATGAGACGGAACATTGTAGTCGTGCTGATTAATTCTACGTGAATGGCGGATACGACCATGACACTTTTCTGATGCAATGGTATATTTTACGCACCTGATAAAAGACGTGATGTCTTGCTGATGGACTTTATGTCGTTTCTTACTGCAGCCATAGTTCAATAACGAATGATAATTTCTGGACGTCGCTTAGTTACCAGTTATCATTTATTATGCTGGTATAGATTTCTTGGACACAGACATAAGAATGCCAGTTACATTGGTGTGGATTTTTGAGAGCGGAACGGAATGGGAAATACTGAACATTGATGTATTTTCTTATTACTACATCCATTGGTGGCTTCAAGGCTTCAGCTACGAGAATAACTGACGCCGATTGTGGATCTTGGTTTTGAAATTGTTCAGAACATTTTGCCGCAACCGGACAGTGCAGAGTGCACTAAGCGTAACTGATTGTGGCAATAACATTTGTTGGTACTATTCGTGATTTTGTCTCGTGATTCATTATCATCATTCGATTGAGGAGCTGGTATTGGAACTTTGAGGATTCAGTTTACAGAAAGACAGTCATAAATTTAGTTATATTTCTTGTTTTCTTATCTCTTGCTGTTCTACTTTCTTTTTTTGACGTCACTTTATTTTATGTGCTTCCCGTATCGTCATGTTTTTAATTACTGGTCTACTCTGCTCATCCATTTGAATTTTTTTCGTTTAGCTCGTTTCTCCATATGCTGGTAGTTGTAATGATGCTTTTCTGTTACTATTTTATTATCTGTTCTTTTCATTGTCTCTGATACTTTCATTTGCAATTTCATTTGTTTTACATATTTCAATTATTTGTGTGACTTCTTTCTGCCTTTTGATATTGCCTTGCTACAGACCTCGTCGCTTCACCGTCCACTACTGGTTTTCGTGCCGTCTTTGTTGTCTTATTATTGTAATGCATTGGTTTTAAGTGTGGTATTGCTGGCGTGTTAACAGATTTTTTTTCCTTATGGGAAAGGGATTATGTTGAACTGATTTCTTTAGGCAGTAACACTGTCAGTGTTGCAGTGGGGTACAGGCACAGAGAGTTGACCCTGTTGACTGTCCAGCATAACTGACCGTGCACATTTTCTGTGTTGTAGCGGTGATTGTCTTGTTTGTATGCATAGTGTCATATTTTTGCAAGTATTCTTTTTCGTCATGTTTTGCTGTCGTATTCTCCTGTTTTCTTCTTGCTATCTTGTACATAAGTTATATTGACAATCTCCTTGTTCTCGTTTGTTAACAGTACGGTTTGTATATACTTATGTGTTTCTATCTCATATATCTGTCATCACTTTCTTATCGTACTGTTGGTGTTTGTTTGTCAAGTGAGTTCGTGTCTCATCATTATATGTACTGTTCATAGTATATGAATTTTTGATTTCTTGTGTATATGATATGTATTTGTAAAATCACGCATTGGGGAAATAAGAGACGGACATCATTTTTTTAGCCATTATGCAGATGTCCTTGTCAAAAGCTACCACTTTTTGAGCTTGAGATTTATGTCATTGTATCTTGACATTGATTGGGTATAGACAAGCAAGGATTCGTTTCATCGGATTCCTTTATTTGGAACTGTCTTGTCATACTGTATTTTCACCTGCTTGTTTTTTTAATCAGGTGCATTCGTGACTGCAGGTACATCGTACCCATCGTCTGCAAATATGTATTGGTCTTGTGCAACAATATATTTATTATTAATTTTGTAGGGGTATGGGTACAATTTGAGGAATTGGGAACCTTCATACTTTTACTTATTTCTTAGCTTGCCACCGCATTTGTATTTGACATAGATCTATACTATGTCCAGCCTTAAGAATTTTATAGAAATTGGAGAAAAGACAGGAAAGTCGGGGGATTCTCTGCTTGAATGGGCAAAGACCGACCACAAAGAGTATGAGTTACAGAAAAAACAAGAAGATGACAGACGAGAACGCTATGAGGAGCGTCAATTACAAAAATTTAAGATTGAAGCAGATAAAGAACTGAAACAGATTGAAGCAGATAAAGAACTGAAACAGATTGAAGCAGATAGGGATAGGGAACTGAGACAGATTCAAGCAGATACAGAAAATAAAAAAATTGAGGCAGATCTAAGACGGATGGAGTTAGAAAAAATGAAGATTGAGGCGGACAAGGAAATTGCTATAAAAAAGTTGGAGCTTGATTCTGGCAATCTTAGGTCGACTTCTAGGGAGCCAGCTCGCCCTTATAGGCTACGATTACCGAATTTTTGGGAGGAAGTGGATAGCATGGACTTCTTTTTGGAGAGATTTGAATTAGTGGCTCTTGTCTGGAGGGCAAGGAAGGAGGAATGGCCTTCACTATTATCTGCATTGCTTTCCGGCTCTGCTTTAAACACCGTATATAGTTTGCCTGTGTCTGACAGAACTAATTATGATACCGTAAAGGCAACATTGCTGAGAGAATTTAAGCTGACAGCTGAAGGGTATCGCTCTCGTTCCAGAGATGCGATGCCTAGTGCCGACCAAGATTTCGGCTCTTTTGTCACCAAAATTAAACTTCTCCTTAATAGATGGACAGAGCTGGAGGGAATAAATAGGGATTTTGATGGACTCTTTGATCTCATGTTGCGGGACAAGGTGTTGTCCTCATGTTGTTCTGACATGGTTGCATTTTTTCAAGAAAGCAAACCCAGAGACATTACTGCTATATCAGAGTTGGGGCGGAAGTACGTTACCGCTCACCTTGGTAAGACAATTCACAAGTCATTTGTCCCTGAGCCTTTCGCTACATGTGTTGGCAAGGTTATTGGGAAACCTTTCCGGCAGCATAGGTCCAAGAGTGCGGACAGGTTTGCCAGGAGAAGGTTTGATCGGCAATACTCTGGTGGGCATGGATCTCATGGGAACTATGATAATTTTAAGGGATACAGATCTCCGAAAAAACAATCGTTCTACCGTCAGGATAGATCTCCGTTTAGATACACGGGAGATAGGCTTGAGAGGGCTACTCGGAGGCAAGTCCGAATAGACACTACCAGCGATCCCGATCACCGCTGGTATAGAAGAAGTGGTCCGAGTAAAAGGAATGACAGGGATGACAAACGGGAGCAAGAACTCCTCAATTCACCAAAGGGTAGTCCTAAAAAAGATGATGGTAGTCAGCTTCGTTGTGGCGCGTGTGACGGAAGGGGACATGCTGCAAGAGTCTGTCCAAACAATTCAGAAAAGGCTAATGCTGCATGCGTTCTGAAAACCTTTAATAACGAAGATTGCGAGGGATGTAGGCCTTTGTTTGAACCTGATGGCAGACCATTACTAATTTGTGGTCATACTCTGCCTTGCCTCTCTTCTCTTGATGGGAGCGGAAGCTTAGAGTTACACCAGGGCATGGTTCAGAACCAGTTGGTGTCTGTGTTGAGGGACACAGGATGCACTACGATAGGAGTGCGCCGATCATGTATTGACAAATCGTGCCTTATTGGTAAGACTGTCGGATGCGTGACATTTGGGGGAAATGTTGAATATTACCCCCTAGCCATTATAGAGGTGGATACACCCTTTATTTCTGGTCGGGTGCAGGCGTGTGTTCTTGAGGCTCCAGTGGTCGATTTGATTATAGGGAACGTGCGTGGTGTTCGTGACTGTACTCAGGCCGACATCACAAAATGGCAGGTCGAACGGTCAGTTGTGGCAAATGTGGTGGTCACAAGGGCGCAGACCAGATCAGACGACAATTCATTGGCGATACAGCGGGAACTACCGACATCTAACGCGGTCCCATGTATTGCCTCCACGGGTCCCGATGTACCAGCATCGGACTTTGTCCAGCAGCAGCGAGCTGATGGAACATTGCAGAAATGTTACACTTTGGCCCAAAATGGTGATGTAAAGTGCACGAAGTCGGCACGTTACTGGTTTGAGTTGAAAAATGATGTTCTTACCAGATGCTTTTCCAGCCAATTCGAATTCAAGCGCCAGGTGGTTGTGCCTGTCGCCTTTAGATCAAAGGTGTTGCAGGTGGCACACGATTCACCGTTTGCTGGACATATGGGGGTTGCAAGAACTTGCCATAGAGTTCTGTCACAATTCTATTGGCCGGCATACAACAAAGACATTAAGGTATACTGCAGGTCTTGCAGGGTATGCCAGCCAGTGACACATAAAGGTAAATTACCGAAGGCTCCGTTGCAGGTTGTTGATTTGTCGGTTCGCCCCTTCCAGAAAGTTGCAATCGATATCGTTGGTCCTCTTTCTGTTGCATCAGAGAGAGGCTTTCGTTTTATTCTGACAATGGTGGATCTATGCACAAGATGGCCCGAGGCTGTGCCAATGAGGACTATCACCTCTCAGGCTGTGGCGGATGCGTTGCAGATGTTGTTCAAAAGGTTTGGATTTCCCGAGGTGATATTGTCAGATAGGGGACGTCAATTCATTTCTAAGGAAATGGCCGAGATCACTAAATTGTTGGGCATTTCCCAATCGTTCACCAGCCCTTATCATCCCCAGTCAAACGGGGTTTGTGAAAGATTTAATGGCGCATTGAAGGATATGTTGGCCAAGGTCACTGCTGAATTTCCCCAAGAATGGGATAAATTCCTTCCAGCAGTATTATTCGCCTATAGAGAGGCACCTCAGGAGTGCACCGGGTTCTCCCCATTTGAACTATTGTAAGGGGCGAATCCGAGGGGCCCAATGCACATTCTGAAAGATATACTGGTTGGTGGGTGTTCTGATGGGTCTTCCGTCTCCAGTTACGAATACGTCATAAACCTGCGTGACCGTATTGTCAAAGCGTGTGCCGTGGCACGTGATAATTTATCCGTCGCGGGGGCGCGGTACCGACAATACGCTAACCGCGGATCAAAACTACTGTTCTTGGTTCCCAGTGAAGAGGTATGGCTTCTTCTTCCATCAAAGGAAGACCGTTTGAGCATTACATGGCAGGGACCGTTTAAGGTGCTTAAGAAGGTAACGGATGTTGATTATTTAATCCAGGTTCGGAACAAGGAGAAGGTATTCCACATTAATATGTTAAAACCTTATATGGAACGGCCAGAGGCTCTAAAAGGGGTGGACACTAGGTTGTCTGGGGAGACCCCGAAGATGGCATGTTCTGTGGTCATTAATGAATTGGGTGACATGGGAGATGATATTAATCTCCAGCTGTCTCTCGTTCCCCTTGCTCCTTCTGAGTCTTGGGAGAATGTGCAGATATGTAACGACCTAACGATAACACAGAAATCGGAGGCACGATCGGTCATTGGAGAGTTTAAGGATGTTCTCACTGATTTGCCAGGACGTACCGATTTGATCTGCCACAATATCATCCTGACGGACGACCAACCGATCAGGGTAAAGCCGTATCCGCAGCCATTACATTTCAAGTCGGCGATTGAAAAAGAACTAGATGACATGTTACGGTTGGGGATCATTTCTCCATCGGAGTCTACTTACTCCTTCCCTATGGTCGTGGTACGAAAGAAAATGGATCCTTGCGTGTCTGCATCGACTTCCGTAAATTAAATAGTGTCACTGTGATTGACGCTGAGCCAATACCGAACCAAGAGGACCTCCTTACGCAACTTTCCCATGCCAGGTTTTTTAGTAAACTGGATTTATCTCGGGGATACTGGCAGGTTCCTCTTGTCGAATCGGCTAAACCTTTGACGGCATTTTCCACCCCAAAGGGTTTATTTCAGTTTAATTTTATGTGTTTCGGGCTAGTTAATGCGCCCGCAACTTTCGTCAGAATGATGAGAAAGTTACTAGGTCATCGTACGGATGTGATTACGTACATCGATGACATCTGCCTGTTCCATGAAACATGGGAACAACATATGTCGGGGTTGTCTTCCCTGTTGCGTTGTTTACGTAAGCATGGTTTAACGGCACGCCCTAGTAAGATTTGTATCGGTTTTAGTGAGTTGAGTTTTTTGGGGTTTATCGTAGGTAATAATCTATTAAAACCCGAGACTGGCACGGTTACAAAAATTTTAGAACTACAGGCACCTAGGACTAAGAAGCAGGTCAGAAGCCTGATGGGACTTGTCAATTTTTATCGCAAATTCATCCCTCAATTTTCTACAATTTCTGATGCTTTAACCTCTCTTACTATTAAAGGGATGCCTAACAGGGTTGTATGGTCGGCAGAATGCGAGAAAGCATTATCAAAAATCAAGGAGTTATTTTCCAGACGACCAATCCTTCTTTTGCCTGATTTGAGCAAACCCTTTATACTGCGGACCGACGCGTCATCTGTGGGAATTGGCGCATGTCTTATGCAAGACCACGAGGGTACACTACATCCTGTGATGTATGTTAGTCGGAAACTGTTACCGGCAGAGACCAGGTACTCAACAATCGAAAGAGAATGCCTGGCTATAGTATGGGCAGTGTCAAAACTGTCCCGTTACTTGATAGGGTCCCAGTTTATACTTCAGACAGATCATCGACCTCTACTGTTTTTGAAATCTTCGAAGTCGACAAGCTCACGGTTGACTCGTTGGGCCTTGTTGCTACAACAGTTCCAGTTCACAATTATCCCATTAGAGGGTAGACTTAATGTCGTGGCAGATGCTCTGTCTAGATTGTAATTTTTGGGACATGAGATATATGTGTTCGTAGGCACGACGTCTACGTACACCAGTGTAAAATTGTTTTTTTTGGGTTGAACTTGTCTAATATTTTGTTGTTTGGTGTGCAATCTACTACTCTCAGAGAGAAGAAAACTCCGTTTTCTTTTCTGGGGAAGGGGGTAGATGTCACATAATATCTTTTGTTGCGCACATGGACTTTGGTGGAATAAACATATATTTTGGTGCGCACATCAGCTTTCAAAGAAAATGGTGCAAAGGGGTGCAATGGAATGGAGTGAACAGGAAGCCTGACAGAGAAAGATGTCAGTTGGCCGGCTTTAGAAGCCGCATTGCATATTAATCGTGCTCTCTTTATGGTTGCTGGCTTTTGTACAGCCTTGTTGTATAGTCCAGTGGTAGTAGGACTTGTTGATCCAGTCATATGATTATTGCCGACAATGTATTGCTATTATTATTGAATTCCTACGTGTTTCATTGTTATTATTAAAAAGGGAGATTGTCACCACGCCTTCGTGTACGCTTTGTGAATGGCGTTTACAAGTATGATGATTGTGTGACCTCTCGCAGTTTGATACGAGCTTAGAGGACAATGTCATGAAAGTGTAGATATTATACTGTGACAATATATATATATATATATATATATATATATATATATATATATATATATGTATATATATATATATATATATATATATATATATATATATATATATATATATATATATATATATATATATATAGCCATTACTTATAAGAGGGCATTCGTTGGATTACTCCAACTGGGGGCTTGACAGACCAGAATCATTGCATAACCCTTTCAAAAAAGGCGACGGACCAGATAATAAGTTAACAAATTTGCTCAGCCCTTAAGCAGCTTTTGTTCTTGACTTCTGGGAATCTTCTGATCGCTCCCCTACGGTAGATGCACCATTCATCTTATAACTACATCTTTGCCAAGAGTAATCTTGCGCGAAGATAGATACCTTGGACGACCTACTTTTAGATACGCTTGCGTTGTGACCATTAGTGGACCACTACTGCAAAGCCAAGAGAGGCAATCCCGTGACAAGGACATACCAGTGAAACAATAGGTGAAGAAATGATAGAAGTGGACAGGACATATCATTAAAACAAGAAGTGTGGAAATGATAGACGTAGACAGGACATTTAAAAAAAAAAAAATCAATGACAAAATTTACGGACACGATCACAGCGACTTTCCAAAAATGTCCAAGGCAGAAGAAACGAAAGATAACCTATAGGTTGTCGTGAATCCGTTTTTTCTTCCCGTTATTGCTGCTAGACTCACCTTTATTTTTGCGTTTTTTTATTACTCTGTGCATGCACTATCTTTTTCATTTTCTATTTTCTATTGCTCTTCTCGATGGCCGCATTATCTTGCTTGTTATTATTCGTATTTATGTTGACTGTCTTGGTACTGCTGTCTTCTTATCGTTTTCTTAAATCTCGTCTTTCACGTAATTATTCTTGTTGCTTTCACCTTTCTTGTTTTGCTAATTCTTGTTTTTTACTTCTGTCAATTTCTCTTCATCTCCTTCAGTTTGGACGTTTTAATTTTAAGACTTTTCGCCGCTTGTCCCTTTTCCTTTTGCTCTGGATCGTCTCTAAACATAATCACAAGTCGTCTCTAAACATAATCACAAGTCGTCTCTAAACATAATCACAAGTCCTGGTGATCTTATAATTATGGCGTCTTTTTTCAACTATGAATCATATTAGATCTGCCATTGTTCTTGTCGGATTTATGTTTTATTTGCTTTGCCCTGGCCTCCAGCTTTATCTATTTAAGTAAGAGATGATGTCATGAACACAGTCACTTTCTAAAAATTTCATGTATGTTATAATGATACTAGCAAGTAACCCATCAAAGAAATAGGAACGAACTATGGTGTGTTTTTTATGCTTCATGTCTCGAGGACGAACTCCGTCTAGGACGGTCTCAAGCCCGGCTGAAAAAGGAGGAGGGCGCCCTGCATATCCGTAAAACGTTGTCAAAGTTGACTTATATCACACTTCCTGCTCACTCTTCCAAATGTCTTCCAAGATTGCGTTTACCTATAATCATCTGTCCCAAAACAGTCGAATCGGAAGTGATTATGCACTCTTAAGCAAACACTTCATGCTCTCATCTACCTGGAGCCAATGTGGTTTTAACACGTTTAGTGATTCAATTAATCTCTCAGGGATGGGCGATATCCTTGTCTGGACATACGAAGAGAAATAATAGACAAAGGGGGAGTGGAAAATTAAAGAAAAGTTGAACGGTCCAATTTCGTGACACGAGCGCAAAAAGCATCGACGGCTGTTACGTAAGGGGCGCATTCCCATGGTCAGTTATGACTGATGGGGCTATTATTATCATTATATTATTATAAAAAAACAAAACAAATGACAAAGCCCAAACGTTATTTACAAATGTTGCTAAATGTTGCTGGTTTGACAATAAACGTTGATTATTTTTTTTTATAAACAAGACTGGTTTCCTTTATAGTTCAAGGATAAACTGACATTGTTCATGAATTTTAATATTTTCATTTTCTGCTCTACTTCTACGTTTATTCTACATTTAATCTACATTTATTTGCAATTGTGGTCTGTTAATTTGATGAATAGGAGAAGATTTGTGGGATGTGGACACCCTGTATCAGGCGCCATGAACGTGTAACAGTTTTCAGATCACCAGAGCTGATTGATCACAGAAGGTAAAGGCTGGAGATCATAAAACACTTGAGATATATCATGTGAGAGACGGTATTTGAATGATGACCTCATCAAATATATAAACCATGAAGTTTAGAATTCCACATTCATTTATCTTCTTCTCTGCCTTACATCCTTATGCCCCAGCTGTTACAACTCGTATCAAGTTTTCTTCACCTTTTTGAACATATATTTCAAGTTTGCACTTCACAGACAGTAAATTATTGTAACTTCGTGTTCATAGTTTTCTGAATACATTAGACAGAGATTGGGATATTACTCGAGTTTGTTATTACTTTAAGGTGTTCAAAGATGAAGCACGTACCATTTAAAGTGTTCTAACCTTAGAGGTACGAGTCAATATTTATAATTTGCTGTTTCCAAATGGTTTTTGCGTCTGTCTCTATTTTTGTGTGTCTGTCTCTGTTTCTGTATATCTGCCTCTATTTTTTATATCTGCCTCTATTTTTATGTCTGCCTCTGTTTTTTTCTGTCTGCATCTATTTTTTCGATCTACAAGTTGTTTTTAGTCTGCCTCTATTTTTGGGTCAGTTTCTATTTTAGGGGCTGCTTCTATTTTTTGTGACTGTCTCTAGTTTGTTTTGGTCAGTCTCTATTTTTGTCTGTTTCTGTTTCTTTATATCTGCCTCTGTTTCTTTATATCTGCCCCTAATTCTTCATATCTGCCCCTAATTCTTTATATCTGCCACTAATTCTTTATATCTGCCTCTATTTCTTTGTATCTGCCTTTGTTTCTTTACATCTGCCTCTATTTCTTTATATCTGCCTGTAGAAGGGAAATATATTTGTTAGTCTGGTTGGTCTAACTTCTCCCCCGCCGAGTTCTTTTAAAATCATCAATTAGCTGGTTCTTGGCTTCCAGCTTGTCTAGGGTTTAATTTTATAACAGGCCTATAAGTACAACTTTTTAACAGCCTTAGAAACGTGTAAGTAGTCCTCAACAGTCATAAAACTTCATAAGGCTAGTTTGACGTTGAAGAGCAATATTCAAGTTTAATACAGGACGAAGCTCCGTATATATTTCATCCATATAATAATCAATGGCATTCCTAGCCACTCCATGAAACCAGTCTATCGTCACGTAGACTAAGGACAAGATGTATCATGCATATTGCTGAAAAACTTTAATATAATAGTTCCACACTCACTTCTTTCCATTCAGCATTCGCTTGTCCGTTTAAATGTAATCAAGCATAGACTCCATACTGTAGGACGACCTAGCTGATATAAATTCACAAAGACTTTATCACAAGAGTACACTTTCTGGAGCTCGTCAAAAACACGTCTTTCACACACACTGAATACACATCGAAAGAGAGCGACTCGTAGCTCAAATCTGGCACGTAAAGCCGACAAAGAATCGTCTGCCCAATATTAGCAGACTATGTGACGTAATTCAGGAGTAGTACGGGCAACGCAATATCAACCAGAAAGTATGTATACAAGCCACGTCGAGAGCGATAAAACCTGTAATGATTTTACTTATAACATCCCCCCCCCCCCCCCCCCCCCCCCTCAACCCCTTTCCGGCCAATAATGGCAACGCAGTTGTCACTATTGCTATTTGAGAAGACACCACTAAGGTGAGCAAAAGGTAACATTACATGTCACTATTGCTATGACTATGCATAGACCTATGTTTATGCCGTAATGTAGGCAATTTAACACACAAGGTGTGGAAAACCAGCATGAAATGCTAACATCACTGTCTAAAAACAGCTCAAAGCAATTTCACATAATAATGAGGTACTATAGCAAACGTCAGTCAACATATAACATTAATAATGATAATATCGCATGCATTCTCACACTTCCGTGTTTCAGAAAACACCTACTGTTCATTGTCATATCACCTAGTCGATTAATGTCACTTGAAATTAACATTAATGCTAAGTGTATATAATAATCTTATTCAATAACAGAAGACGTAAGACAGACACTTGACACACACAAAATGTTCGACTGTTACACATTGTCAAATACATAAGTTTTGTGTGAATGTTATGTAAAATTGTATCATATACATAATATGAACAACGAATCACAAATTGATTTTATAATATTTATAATAACTTACAAAGCGCCTTCATATCTAACTCTTAAGTGTTTAAGTAATATTCTTTTGTGTTGAAAAGTCAATTAATACAGTAAATATGTCTTTTCCACTCCTGTATGGAAAAAAAGCTTTTATTTCCAATAAAGTTGTTAAATTCTGTTTAGTTGTTAACTCATACTGGCTACTAGTTGTTGAATCACGCTTTATTTGTTAAATGACGTGAATGTCCACCAGATGATAAATGTAGATGTTGGGACTGGTGTAGTAAAGTGTAACGATTGTCAACTCATTAAACCCAGCACAGTTTTGGTCATACAGGTCATCTTGTCCTGGAACGTGATGAGGCTCCGACAAGAATGTGAGTGTAAACAATGAGTGTGTATGTGAATGTCAGAACGCGAATGGTAGCATGATTCGATAGAGTTGACAGGTTGGTAGTACATCACTCATACTCACACTGTTCGAATTCAAGAAGTACTGGAACTACGGTGGTCTTTTTATAACATTTAATGGGACGCACACTTGGACAGTACGTGTATGGTTACAGGAACAAATGTCGACATAGACAGCATAATGTTGATCACAGGAATATCATCTTAAGTTAGCATTCATGCTTGGCAAATATCATAATGGAGCATTCGTAAATAAGCATTCAGAGTTCCATCATGTAAATCATCTGGCTTTACTGACTGGGCACGTCAGACCATAACCAATATATAGGAAGGCTCCTAGACCTAACCTCGTCTAGCGAATATCCCTTCACGTAAAGTTCAATATATATATTTTCCATAAAGATATAGGAATCCCAGACATGGGTTCTCACATGTAGCAGTGATCTCTTGGTTCATCGAGCGATAGTACAGGCATCCCTTTTTCTCACTCGATAAATACAAAGTATATGAATTTCAACATGGCTGTTCTTCTCTCGTGAGTTTCACTCACTATAGGACCCAGACCAAAATTGGTCATTCGTTAAATGTCCTCATTTCTTCATAGCTTCTCTCATAGAGGTAATTGAATAATATCATACAATCTAGTGCTGATACATAGGAATGTCGTCTTCCTTTGAATAAATATTCTTTTCAAAAGTACCACTGTGCATCTGTTTATCGACAACGATGGCGAAGCCCAAGTTCATAATAAATTGTGGTTTTACCTTTCTATGCGAAATATAACTTTGCCATTCCTTGGCAAAAGAGAATAAACACTGGGGTAAAGTACATACAACATGTCTAAATGACTATCACTTTTCCCCATTGACTTATAGATCACTTTTTCGGCGATAGGCCTGCTACAACAAAATTCGACATCCAGACAGGATGACAGCCATGAATCACACCCCTTGCTAGCGATACTTCCGCTGCATAGCCTTTGACCTTTTCTAGCGACAACCAACATAGTTCGACTTAGAAATGTAAAGATATCCATATATAAGACAGACTCGTCCTACTCATACAAACACTACGTATAAATTCAGGCCATAGATATACTGAAGCAAGAACAATCTATTCCTACCCAGCCAAAGAATAAATCGCAGTAGGCCTAGACTCGTCCGCGGAGTCCGATCGAAGATGACGGAACTACTTTCAAGGGAAGTAACTCAAAAATGACTTCTCCTTAAGCACTTAAAAAGGAAATACTTTGATTACAAAATATTTGCGAACATAATAAGTATATAAATGTATTATATTGCAAGATAGTAAAAATTGCCCTTTACAGTCTTACCACACCTCCCGGGAAAAAAAAAATAAATTTTTTTTTTTTAAATACATCTAGGAGCACGTAGAATAGGCTCACAACGCAAGAATACTGCGCAGATGAAAATATCAGGAATAACTATAATTCCTAATATGACCGGTGAGAATATATCTCAAAATCTGAGAGAAATTGTTTCTCTACGAATAAATGTTTCCAGGAAGGTGTGATGTACGTATAATACAATTCTGGTAATTATACAATGCATACCAAAAATTCACACTATAATCTTAAATTTATGATTTATGAAGAAACAATCATCAAAGAACAGCGGTGAATAAACATCAATAAACCGCTAAGTAGCGATACCATCATTCTATTATTAAATTACAAATGTGTATCTTAGTAAAGAAACAAAAAATAACTGTTGTAAAGTTATACATATTAAAAAGATCCAATATTTAACAGTTAAGTGGCATCATGTGGGCATCTGGACAGAATGTCCGCCATCACATTTTCTGAACCACGGATAGCTCGTACCGAGAAATGAAAAGGTTGAAGAGCGATTGCGTATCGAGTTGATCTCGAGCTCTTCAAGTTCTTACTTTGGATAGCCGTAAGAGCTTTTTGGTCAGTTTCCACTACGAAATGCGCGCCCAGAAGGAATCTTTGGAGTTTGAGAATTGACCAAACCATTGCCAATAATTCACGGTCTAAAACCGAGTAATTCCTTTCTGCAGCATTAAGTTTTCTGGATATATACATTACAGGATGCAGAGTTCCAGAGTACTCTTGCATTAGTGCCGCTCCAATCCCAGTGGATGAAGCGTCACTACGAAGAACAAATGTCTTATCTGTTGTAGGTAACACTAAAATAGGTGGTGATGAAAACATAGTTTTGATCTTCTCTAGTGAAGATTGGCATTCATGAGACCAGTGAACCATGTTAGGCGACCCTTTCTTTAATAGTGTAGAGAGAGGTGCCATGATAGAGGACAGATTCGGAATGAAACGTCCATAAAATTGTATGAGACCTAAAAGACTTCGCACTTGCTTTTTAGTCCTAGGGATAGAGATGTTAAGTATCTTAGTGATATTATGGTCTTCTGTCTTCAAGAAACCGTGACCTACTCGATGGCCTAAGAAAGCAATTTCGCTAAAGCCAATACAAGCTTTAGATGGTTTTGCTGTCAGGTTATACTCACGCAGAGTTGATAATAATTCAACTAACCCTGAATAGTGATCTTCCCAAGTATCGCTGAAAAGACAGATGTCGTCTAGATAAGCAATGACATCTGACCGATACGATAGGATTCGACGCATCATGCGTACAAATGTCGCTGGTGCGTTCATAAGGCCGAAAGGCATAAAATTCCATTGGAAAAGGCCTCTGGGAGTAGAGAAAGCGGTAAGAGGTTTGGCGCGTTCGGATAATGGAACTTGCCAATATCCTTTAGACAAATCAAGTTTAGTGAAAAAATGCGATTTAGAAAGACGAGTAAGTAACTCTTCTAGTAAAGGCATAGGTTCAGCATCGAACTTCGTAACTTGATTCAATTTGCGATAGTCAACGCAAAGACGTATGTTATTGTCTTTTTTTCGAACAATAACCATCGGCGAAGAATATGCAGAAGTGGATGGTTCGATTATTTGTAAATCTATCATTTCATCCAACTCCTTTTCAACCTGTGTTTGGAAATGTATAGGGATAGGATAAGGTCTAACCCTAATTGGAGTATGTTCAGTTAGAACAATGTCATGCTCAATGACATGAGTTTGTCCAGGGATGTCAGTGAGGACATCCTGAAATGTTTGTAACATAGACGAAACTTGTCGCCGTTCTCCTAGAGACAAATCAGGAGAAACAGTAACGTCTTTCCATGATTCACTAGAATGAAGTGGGATCATTGGAAGCGGAAGATTAACATCCGAAAAACTTGTTTCCTCATCCTGTATTACAGACAGTGATGAGTAATGACCATGTTTGACATGAGAATCGTCCGTTGCCTGGAAAATAGGCTGTAGATAGTCAGGACGTTCATGGACCTCCGTAAGCATATTGATGTGGAAGGTTTTATGCTTCCCGTTAATATCGACGATGTAGTCAACATCTGAAATTTTCGATATTATATCGTACGGACCTTTCCAACTAATAAGGAGTCTATTTTCACGACAAGGTAGCAAAACAAATGCTTTGTCACCAGGACAAAGTTGTCGTAAAGTTCTCTTCTTATTAGCAAATTGTCTTGCCTTCTGCTTAGCAAATTCAGAAGAGGACGTTGCCAATTTGCATGCTTCGATAATCTTTTGTCTCAGCGCGATGACATACTCGTAAGAAGATTTTGTGTCATCGTCAATATTGTCAGCTGTTATAAGATCATGCAGCAAAGACATTGGGCCGCGCGGTCGCGCGCCAAAGACAAGTTCAAAGGGAGAAAACCCTGTATGTTCATTGGGGACCTCTCTGTACGCGAAGAGGGCCGCGGGTAAAACCCTATCCCAATCTTGAGGATGATCCTCAGTTATCTTCCCTAATAAGTTCTTAAGTGTTCTATTTAGTCGCTCGACCATCCCATTGGACATAGGATGATAGATGCTACTCAAAGATCTCTCTATCTGTAGAGTAGACATTACTTGAGACATGGTATCCGATATCAGTTGGGTGCCATGATCTGATAATATTTCTCCGGGGAATCCCAGCCGAGAAAATATAAGCCAAAGAGCATCTGCAATGTCAGCGGTAGTAATGCTCTTTAGAGGGATAGCCTCTGGCCAACGTGTGCACATGTCTACACACGTTAAGATAAACTGATGTCCTCTAGCAGATTTGATCTTGAATGGACCAATGATGTCTATCGCCATTTTCTGGAATGGACGAATAGGAATATCTGCAGCCTGAATAGGCGCAGCATGACGAGGACCTTTGGATTTGACTTCTTGACATACTTTACAGGATCGACAATAGATCCGTATGTCCTTGTTCACAAAAGGCCAAAAGAAAGCCGCAAGAACTCTTGACTTTGTACGGGAAAAACCCATGTGACCAGCACACTGAGAGTCGTGTGCATGTTGTAAGATCTTAACTCTCAAATTCTTGGGTACAAGAATTTGAGAGTGACTTGACTTAGTGGAGTCTTGCACCATACGTACAAGTACGCCATTCTTCATTGTAATCCAAGATTTACAATTTGAATCTTTATTCGGATCACCTTTCGTTACAAGAGTGAAGAATTTCTTAAGAGTCGGATCTTCTTCTTGTTGTTTTATAAACGAGTCACGAGAAATTACCAAGGGATCATCTTGGTTATGCACTTCATTATCTTCAACAGATGAAGTTTCAGGCATATTGAGAGCTTGAGCTCTAGTGACTACCGCATTAGCAGATTGCATATTTTGATTTTCCCAAACGGAAATTTGCTCCGGAGTGCATTCTTTGACTCCGTGAATGCGACCGATGATAAGATCAGCGATCGGATTCGGCAAAAGACATGCGTGTACATCTCCTGTGAAGAAAGGAGTAGCAATCCTAATGATAGCGGTAGAGTATTTCTCTATGGTGCCGCCAAATGTTACGCATTTGACTACTTTGCCTGTAGAATGAGAAGGATCTATGAGTGACTGCCTAACCCCAATAGTTGTGCATCCAGAATCAAAAAGTACTGAGACTGGATTGTCATTTACTAAACCTTTGTGTAAGACAAGAGAACCTCTCCCATCATGCGCGATTGACGCAGGAAGAGCGGGAAGAGGATGGCCACAGCTTAAAGTAGACACTGTGGTTGGCTCAAATAATGTTTTGCATTGGGGGCACTGAGATGCTCTCCCAAAATCAAAAGCGGCACATGCCATATTATTAGAGTCATCATTATCTTTATTTTGTTTATAGGCTTCGTGGGACTCTTGCTGTGCAGAGTTCGCCTGGTAATGAGCTTTATGTTTTTTGAATTGTGCTCTACCTCTGTTATTATTGCCTCTGTACTTATCATTGTTTCCACTATTATAACCTCTACTCGGGTTTGAATCATAGCTCCTTTGGTTACTATCATCATATTCATTATAATGAGTATCTCTGTAATTATGATCTTGTTGTCTCCATGAAGGAAAACTTGGATAGTTTCTAGAATGACTTCCTTTGCGAAAGTTCCTGTAATTATGACCACCCCTGAATCGAGGGCTGTCAGCTCTTCTCCAGGTATTCGAAGAAGAACCCTGAAATGATTGGTTACCTTGGTTCTGATAACTGTAATAGTTACCTTTTTTATTAAACCTATTTTGAGGTCCTTGGAATTTGTGAGAGTGATTAGGGTTGTATGGTGTTGCAGAAGCAACTGGCATACCTTCTTTAACCTTACTGTTGCTAATAGCTACGTCCGGATGTGCAGTGACGTATTGGGTACAATACTGTTCCATTTCTTTTAGAGACTTAGGTTTACGCTCATGTAAGAATTCGAGGAAAGGTTTATTTATACTTGACATAATCTTGTCTCTGAGTATCAAGTCCATAAGGGCTTCATAAGTCTTTTCTGTTTTGGATAGCTCAATCCAACGATCAAATGTAAGACGTGTCCTTGCAATGAATTCTGAGAATTCTACACCTGCCTCAGGCACCATTGTCTTAAACAACTTCCGATAACCCTCTTCAGACAACTGATACTTCTTTAATAAGGCTGCCCTAATAACATCATAGTTATCTTTGTCAGCCTCTTCAACCAAACTTAAACTAGTCAGAGAATCACCTTTCAGATTTTCTGATAACTGGTTAGCATATTGTGATTTGTCCACATTATGTGCTCGACACGAGCGTTCAAATCTATTTAGCCAGAATGTTATGTCATCACTGGAAGGGTTGAACGCTGGTACCTTGACCTTGTAAGTAAAGGGTTTACCATTACCACCAGATGCTTGATTACCATCACTTATGTTTGTTAACTTTAACTTTTCTAACTCAAATGCTAAAAGTTCTTTTTTGTGTTCATGTTCTCTTATTGCTTTTTTCTCTTCTGCTTCAGCTTCTCTTTGTAATCTTTTTCTTCTGCAGCAGCTTGTAATTTTTTCTCTTCTGCTTCAGCTTCTCTTTGTAATCTTTTTTCTTCTGCAGCAGCTTGTAATTTTTTCTCTTCTGCAGCAGCTTGTAATTTTTTCTCTTCTGCAGCAGCTTGTAATTTTTTCTCTTCTGCAGCAGCTTCATCTTTTCTTTTCTCTTTTTCCATTTCCATCTGGAATCTTTTTTCATCAGTCTGTATCTGCAATTTCTTTTGTTCATACTCTCTTTGTAATTTTTTTTCCTCAGCTTCTAATCTTTTCTCCTCAATCAATGCTTTTCTTTCTTCAGCAGCTAATGCTTTGTCATATTGAGCAACTGCCCATTCTTCTAATTGCTGACCAGTCTTATCAAGAGCCTTGCCTTGTGTGATAAAATAATCTAATGTAGACATCTTGTCTAATAAGATCAGTAATTTGCAAAAGTAAATAAATTCACTTTCTTAGTCTTAATCAAAGACCTTGTATGATAACTTTTTAACCTGTGGAAAATAGTACTTAACTATCCCAATCACTGTGGGAAACAAGCCTTACAAAGGTCTTGTATAAATCCTTATATAATAACAGCTATAAGTTGCTGGTTCACTCTATAATATAAGTGCAGTGCACCAGAAATAGTGTTTTATATCATCAACTGTGTACCTTTAGTAATAGCAATTAACTATCAGTTGATTCTTGTACATCAATTTATATGATCAACTATATTTTAAATAGTGTATGTCGATCAGGCACAAAACAAAACAGTTATACAGAAGAACATGAAAACATTTGCGGAAATGAAATAAATCAAATGGGAAAAACAATAAAAGATAAACCGCAAGAGGATAACAAATACAAATAACGCCACAGTATATAAATATAAATTGAGAATAGAACTGAAAGATAGAATAGGGTAGACCAACAAATTACAAACAAATCAAAACAAACTAAAGAACAGAGGAATATTACAAAAACAACAATGAGTACAGTCTTCACAGCTAACACTAATAGCAACAGCTGTCGCAGCAAATTTTCAATCAAGAAAATTGCACCTATAGAAACGCACACATCAGACCCTCTATTACGTGGGATACTCTGTTGTGTGACACCGCCCAACCAAAACAACAACCCGCTGGATACAAACAAATATCACATATAAATATTTAAACATAAATACATAAATGCATAAATAGTATGGCAATATGATGTAAATAGAGTGTTGCAGAAAGAATGTGTTGTAAAGAAGGCTCAGTTACACTGCCTAATAGTACAGTACTGTGGTACTTTATTAAACAAATACTTCTGGTCTAATTATTTTAAATTCAACACAGAAATAGAAGCTCCATCGTTGATGTGAATGATAACAATCGATGTAGGACTTCTCAGTTCAATAACATTTCCTTTCGCAAACACTGTCAAATATTCTCCAGTCCTGATGTGTAATGTTCTATGTTTCAACCAAGCTTGCTGTGTAACACTGTCAGTTGTATGGCAAATGTCCAACGAACCAAATGTCAACAAACGCTGACCTAGTTACTGCATACTCTCGACAGGACAGGTCACGCTGACATCACTGTAGAGTTGTACTGCTGATGTATTTGTGTGTCGTAACAGACCCCAAGGAACGTCTGGTCTCAGTAGTTTACTTCTCAATATGGTCACTGTGCAGGTTGACCCAGGAAGCTGGCACACCAGTTGTTAAACTCTGTTTAGTTGTTAACTCATACTGGCTACTAGTTGTTGAATCACGCTTTATTTGTTAAATGACGTGAATGTCCACCAGTTGATAAATGTAGATGTTGGGACTGGTGTAGTAAAGTGTAACGATTGTCAACTCATTAAACCCAGCACAGTTTTGGTCATACAGGTCATCTTGTCCTGGAACGTGATGAGGCTCCGACAAGAATGTGAGTGTAAACAATGAGTGTGTATGTGAATGTCAGAACGCGAATGGTAGAATGATTCGATAGAGTTGACAGGTTGGTAGTACATCACTCATACTCACACTGTTCGAATTCAAGAAGTACTGGAACTACGGTGGTCTTTTTATAACATTTAATGGGACGCACACTTGGACAGTACGTGTATGGTTACAGGAACAAATGTCGACATAGACAGCATAATGTTGATCACAGGAATATCATCTTAAGTTAGCATTCATGCTTGGCAAATATCATAATGGAGCATTCGTAAATAAGCATTCAGAGTTCCATCATGTAAATCATCTGGCTTTACTGACTGGGCACGTCAGACCATAACCAATATATAGGAAGGCTCCTAGACTTAACCTCGTCTAGCGAATATCCCTTCACGTAAAGTTCAATATATATATTTTCCATAAAGATATAGGAATCCCAGACATGGGTTCTCACATGTAGCAGTGATCTCTTGGTTCATCGAGCGATAGTACAGGCATCCCTTTTTCTCACTCGATAAATACAAAGTATATGAATTTCAACATGGCTGTGCTTCTCTCGTGAGTTTCACTCACTATAGGACCCAGACCAAAATTGGTCATTCGTTAAATGTCCTCATTTCTTCATAGCTTCTCTCATAGAGGTAATTGAATAATATCATACAATCTAGTGCTGATACATAGGAATGTCGTCTTCCTTTGAATAAATATTCTTTTCAAAAGTACCACTGTGCATCTGTTTATCAACAACGATGGCGAAGCCCAAGTTCATAATAAATTGTGGTTTTACCTTTCTATGCGAAATATAACTTTGCCATTCCTTGGCAAAAGAGAATAAACACTGGGGTAAAGTACATACAACATGTCTAAATGACTATCACTTTTCCCCATTGACTTATCGATCACTTTTTCGGCGATAGGCCTGCTACATCAAAATTCTACATCCAGACAGGATGACAGCCATGGATCACACCCCTTGCTAGCGATACTTCCGCTGCATAGCCTTTGACCTTTTCTAGCGACAACCAACATAGTTCGACTTAGAAATGTAAAGATATCCATATATAAGACAGACTCGTCCTACTCATACAAACACTACGTATAAATTCAGGCCATAGATATACTGAAGCAAGAACAATCTATTCCTACCCAGCCAAAGAATAAATCGCAGTAGGCCTAGACTCGTCCGCGGAGTCCGACTGAAGATGACGGAACTACTTTCAAGGGAAGTAACTCAAAAATGACTTCTCCTTAAGCACTTAAAAAGGAAATACTTTGATTACAAAATATTTGCGAACATAATAAGTATATAAATGTATTATATTGCAAGATAGTAAAAATGGCCCTTTACAAAAGTCCAGACCATTCCGTGCACACAATCATATAGTGCTTGAAGTTTCATGTAGAAAATCATCTTGTTTGTGTCCATGATTGTTGTCTCTTTATTAGTATGCAAACAGAAATTCATAAGTGCGCGAACTATGAAGCGAAATAACAAAGAAATTATGCGTTTAAAATCTCATGGCTAACTCCCTTGAAATCCTAGTATGAGTTTTATTTCACAGTTGTCTCCCTTGGTAGACAGCATAAAGTCTCTTGACTGTTAATGTGTGTTTTTTCAAAACTGTTCCGAACTGAATCAATCGAAACATTTTAACAAATTTTTTTCTTGACAACTAGTAGTTGAAATGTGCATCTGAAGATTGATGTATGCTGTGTCTATGCAATGTCTGAAGTAAAATAATATTTCACACGCCATGAAGTGATCCATCAATAAGCATCATCATGTGGCTGTGCGGGTGGCATTGCTGTAACATCACCGTGACAAAAGTACAATCTGGTGATTTAATGGTTCTTGATGCGAAATGTTTTGAGCGCCGGATCTGTGCATGTAGATATTCTGACTACATAACATTATGTTGATCATTTGAACTTATGGACGCGATAGATGATGTATCGTCCTTGATGCATCTTGACAGCACAACGGCGACGACATTGAGATTTCCCATTATTGATCTAATGCTGTAATCGTACGGCTGTAAAGCCAGGCTAGCTCTATCTGCCTTTGGATTAACAAAACGAGCTGTCTGTAAATAACCCAAAGCTCGTTGATCAGTCTCAAGAGTGAAGTGAGCTCCCAAGAGGTATCGTTGAAGTTTCTTGAAGGCAAAAACAATAGCCAAAAGCTCTCTCTCCACGATTAGGTACTTTTGTTCAGTGGGGGTTACCTTTCTGCTCACATACATCATAGGGTGCATGTGGCCTTCAAATTCTTGCATTAGTGTTCCCCCTATTCTGACATTGTTGGCGTCCACTCTGAGAATGAAAGGAAATCGAATATCAGGCAAACGTAATATTGGCGATTTAGAGAAGGCATAATTTATCACGTTTAATGAATCATCACACGCATGCGTCCAAATTACTTTCTTTGCTGCGTCCTTTTTCAGCAACGCGGACAACATGGAGGCTAAATCAGAAAAATTTGGTAGAAATCGCCTGTACAAATTTATTAACCCCAAAAGACTTCGAACTTGTTTTTTTTGTTTGAGGAATATCTAGATTAAGAGTTTTGGAAACCGTAAAATATTCAGGTTTTAAGAATCCACCCCCAACCTTGTGACCGAGAAAGGTAATTTCAGAAAAACCTATTTTCGTTTTAGAAGGTCGAGCCGTAATATTACGATATCATAAGGTATCTAATAAAGAATGAATACCGTTGATATGATCATTCCAAGACTGGTGGAATAAACAAATATCATCTATGTAGGTAATCAAATCCTCACGATCAGAAAATAATCTCCGCATCATGCGTACAAACGTAGCAGGAGCGTTAACAAGGCCAAAATGCATATAGTGTTATTGAAAAAACCTAAAGATGTAGCGAAAGCTGTGTACGGTTTAGATTTGTCAGATAAAGGAACCTGCCAATATCCCTTTGATAAGTAAATCTTAGTGAAGAAAGTGACAGTAGATAGTCTGTCAAGACGTGATTCAAGAATGGGAAGAGGTTCCGCGTCTCGGATGGACACTGCGTTTAACCGTCTAAAATCAATACACATTCTTATAGATTTGTCCTTTTTCCTGATTAACACCATAGAAAAGCTATATGGTGAATTGGACGGTTCTATTATGTTTAATTTAATCATTTGTTTTATTGCATCTTGTACCTGAGATTGCAAATGAATTGGAATAGGTTACGGTTTCAGTTTAATGGGCTTGAAATCCGTTAACATGATATCATGTTGAATGACATCAGTATGCCCAGGAATATCCGTGAGCTCATCTGAAAAAGATTGTAGTAAGTTAGAAATCTGATCCTTCTGATTAGAATTCAAAGCAGGATCAATGGAAACATCTTTCCAAGATTCAGTCGCCAACAAATGAATATCCGGTAACGATAGAATAGTTTCACCATCATCAGCAAAGTCCGAAGTTTCCTCCTGAATTACTGCCAAGGAAGAACAACGATCAATCGTTTCGTCAATAGCTTCAAAGATAGGACGTAGATGTGGTGGTCTAGTATGAAATTGTTGTAACATATTGATGTGAAAAATGTTTTTTTTTCCTTTCACATCTACAACATAGTCGACATCTGATAATTTGTTTATGATTTTGTAAGGACCCTTCCAAGAAATCAACAATATATTTTCCTTGTTCGGAAGCAATACAAAAGCTTCGTCTCCTGGCCATAATTGGCGGAGTTTCCTGTTTTTATTAAAAAAACAGTCGAGCATTTTATTTTGCCCTTTCTGATGACTGCACTGCTATTTGGCATGGGTCAATAATCTTTTGCCTTAAATTTACGACATATTGATAAGAGGATTGAACTTCCTCGTCCATATTAGTACCAATAAGTAGTTGTTTTAATATAGCCATGGGACCACGTGGCATTGCATCATAAACTAACTCAAAAGGAGAAAAACCGGTACTAGAATTAGGAATTTCTCGGTAAGCGAAGAGAACAGCTGGTAAGATACGATCCCAATCTTGCAGATATTTCGCTGTGATTCTATCAAGCATTTGCTTTAAGGTCCTATTAAATCTTTCTACTTTCCCACACGCTTGAGCGTGATATAATGAACTGAGTGATCTTTCAATTCCAAACATGTTCTTTACCTTTTTTATGGCACCCGAAACAAATTGTGATCCATTATCAGACTGTATGTTTTCGGGAAAACCCAGTCTGGGGAAAATTAAAAATAGCGCATCCGCTATATCGTCACTAGAAATTTTCTCAATGGAATAGCCTCGGGCCAACGAGTACACATATCGATAAACGTTAATAAAAATGTATGACCCCTAGCTGAAGTGACTTTGATAGGACCAATAAGGTCAATAGACATCTTTGCGAATGGCGGTAAGGATATGTCTGCTGCTTGAATAGGTGCGATATGACCAGGCCTTTTAGTTGCAACACTCAGGCAAACTAAACAAGTGCGACAAAAAATTTTACATCTTTGGTCACAACTGGCCAAAAGAAATGAGAAAAAACTCTCTGTTTAGTCCTTGCGATACCCAAATGACCCGCAGCATTTATATCATGTGCATGTCGTAGCACCTCTGGTCTATAACAAATAGGTACCATTATTTGTTTCTTAATGGAATCAACATCTTGAAAATTCCTCACCAAAATATCATTTTTTAAGGTATACCAATGATTTGCCTTATCATCAGTAATCCCCTTCCTTGATGCAACTAACTTAAAAAAGTTTCTTAAAGAGTCATCTTCTCTTTGTATTTGAATGAAAGATTCTTTCTCAATCAATTCAATTTGTAAATAATCATCTTTTTCAACAAGAGTAGTATTACCATTTTCATTACCCTCATCATTATCAATGCCATCATTATTATCACTCGTGACATCATTTGTGTGCTCATCATCATTGATAACTTCTTGTAACATGATATCATCACCATTATGATTTAACGTTTCCTCACGAGCTTGTGCTGTGGTAGAAACAGCGCTAGCCATTATTAAGTGCTTTTTCTCCCACTTCTCAATGTCTTGTCTGGAACATTCATGGATCCCTGGGATGTTGCCAAAGATAATCCCAGTGACAGGTTTATTTAATAAACATGCCAGCACTCTACCAGTAAAGTACGATGTATCCAGAAATACCTCCGCTGTAGGATAGTATTTAACCGTTCCATCAAAAGAAATACACTTAACTTCATTTCCTGTGTAATCTGATGGGTCCACCATCGATCTTTGTATTCCAATCGTTGTTGCACCTGTATCACGCAACTGTGAAACTAATTTACTATTTACAAAACCCTTATCCAGTACCAAGGAACCAGTGTTTTCAACAGATGACATAACAGGGAACGGGTGTCCACACAAAAGTCTCGGTACTCTCTGTGGCTGAAACAAAGAACTGCATTGAGTACAGTTAGTACTATTAGCTAAATAAACACTGAAAGCATTTGCGTGAGTAATAGGCCCATTGTCCTGGTTTGCTTTATTGTTACTGACCTACACGACAGCATTAACATGTTCTGGGTTTCTTGCCTGTCGATAATTATTGTTCTGAAAAGAACCTCTATTGTTTGAGTAATTGTCATTATTTCTGTGGAATGACCTATTACCTCTGTTTGATTTGACATTATAACCTCCTCTATTTTCGTAATCATTATATCTGTTTGATGATTGAGGTCCATAATAATCATTTTTATTATTATAGTTATCATATCTCTGAGGCTGTTGAGATTTCTTATTAAAGTTATATTTGCCTCTATTGTTGCCATATTGAACGTTTTATTGAACCTATAATTCCTGTCAATGCTATTGGATCTTTGCCTAGAATTGCTTTAATTCATCATTCTGACTGAAGCTGCTGGAAGAGAATCCCTAATGTTATCTTTGCTTAAATTCATGTTTGGGTGTGCGACCTCGTATTTTCTACCCAAGGTTTTGCACACAGACATTTTATCTGGTTTTCTCTCCTGTGAAAAGGATAAAAAATGTCCACTAATGGAGGACAAAAGGTTATCTCTTAGAATTAAGTCAGATAAACCTTCAAATGTGTTTTCATATTTAGCTAGATCAATCCATCTAGAAAAGTACATTTTTATTGAAGCAATATATTCTGTAAAGTGTTTAGCAGAATCTGGCACTAGTGATTTAAATTGTAGCCTATAGCCATCCCCATCCAATTGAAATCTCTTAAGTAACAATAATTTAACATCTTCATATTCATTTCTAGACTGGTCATCCATTGTACACACAGCCGTAAATGCATCTCCGACCAATAAGTTCATGAGCCTACTAGACCATGTAGCTCTATCGATATTAAACTCATGACAATAAGTCTCATATTTACCAAGGAAGCATGCGATATCGTCAATGGAAGAGTTAAATTTAGGCAAATTTACCTTGACATATTTGTTATGATCTCTTCTTTTAGTATCAACATTCATGACATTCACATGAGGTTGTTGCAATCTTAATTTCTCAAGTTCAATCTCAGCTAATTTGATTTCTTCAGCCTGTTTTAATTCAGCCTGAGCATAGGCTAATTTTTCCGTATCAAGAGCTAACTCTTCTGCTCTTCTGTTTTCAGACAATGTTTCTTGTCTTCTTTTTTCTACTTCTTGTCTTATTTCTTTTTCTTCTTGTCTTTTGATTCCTTGTCTACATAGGTCTGCAAGACTTCCCCCTCCAAACTAAAATCTTTTCCAACCTTTACTAAATCTTTCAAGGTTGCCATGCTTTACTCTTATTGTGCCTTTCAATAGCAACAAATAAAGTAAATTTATAATATTATCACTTTGAATAATATTTTCAATAATTATATCACCATTTCACTTAAACCAACTTGATGCATTAGTAGCAAAATATATAGATGTTAATGATTGAGCAAAAAAGAAAAGTACAAACAAGCAGACAGAATACAGTGATCAGAGCCCAAAAGAAAAAAAATGCAAATAGAAAACTTAGGTAGAACTATATGAAATAGAACTATCAAAAACCAATATAGCTCTATTCACACTTATGACAATACATCACACATTTTTTCGCAACATATATCACATCTATTAAATGAAAGATAGCCAGATTAAAAGCACAGTTTCACAAACAATAATGGAGAAAACTGAAGAAAAATTTATATTGAACTTGACTACAACCACAAATTTTACACTTAACAGTACTGTACAGCTAACAATCGAAGGTCATGATTATTTCAATAGCAGCACTATATACTCAGCTTTTTATGTGCCGGCCCCACTATTTGAAACAATCACACTCCAAACCATATAGAAACGCTCATGAATCTATCGACCAGACGAATTGGTATTGATAGATACACAAGTCCCACATACCGCCCACAGATTAAATACACCACGACATTAAAACATGCAACATACAACTGAAAAAATAGCGCAGGCAAACAAAGATAATTCAGTCACATGCTGTGTGAAACATAAACGTGACTTATCTGAATGCCATGCCACAAAATCCTCACAGTTCCAATGTCCGATCCTCCCAGCACCGATGCGAACTGGATACAAAAGACTGCTCACTAGGTCAAGTAACGCTGCAACAGCTGACACGTTTCAGAATCCACCTGATTCACCGTTGTCATAAAAATATGCCATCTTCTGCAGAAAATTTGATGCTTTCATGCATCAGGATGCAACAGGTATAATCTTCTGGAACAACTGCTCTTTCAAAACTTGAATCGATAAAGGAATGTAAAGGGAACTGTAGTCAGGTCTTCTCAGACTCTAGCGGACGACACGTGCGCCATTTTGAAAAACTGATGACGAAAAGTCTTTTGATCAAGCGATCATCGGCTTGCTGCCCCCATAATTGTAGAGGGGAAATATATTGGTTAGTCTTGTTGGTCTAACTTCTCCCCCGCCGAGTTCTTTTAAAATCATCAAGTAGCTGGTTCTTGGCTTCCAGCTTGTCTAGGGTATAATTTTATAACAGTCCTATAAGTCCAACTTTTTAACAGACTTAGCAACGTGTAAGTAGTCCTCAACAGTCATAAAACTTCATAAGGCCAGTTTGACGTTGAAGAACAATATTCAAGTTTAATACAGGACGAAGCTCCTTATATATTTCATCCATATAATAATCAATGGCATTCCTAGCCACTCCATGAAACCAGTCTATCGTCACGTAGACTAAGGACAAGATGTCTCATGCATATTGCTGACAAACTTTAATATAATAGTTCCACACTCACTTCTTTCCATTCAGCATTCGCTTGTCCGTTTAAATATACTCAAGCATAGACTCCATACTGTAGGACGACCTAGCTGATATAAATTCATAAAGACTCTATCACAAGAGTACACTTTCTGGAGCTCGTCAAAAACACGTCTTTCACACACAGTGAAAACGCATCGAAAGAGAGCGATTCCTAGCTCAAATCTGGCACGTAAAGCCGACAAAGAATCGTCTGCCCAGTATTAGCAGACTATGTGACGTACTTCCGGAGTAGACCGGGCAACGCAATATCAAGAAAGAAGTATGTATACAAGCTATGTCGAGAGCGATAAAACCTGTTTATGATTTTACTCATAAAACTGCCTCTATTTTTATATCTGCCTCTGTTTCTTTATATCTGCCTCTGTCTCTTTATATCTGCCTCTGTTTCTTTATATCTGCCTCTGTTTCTTTATATCTGTCTCTGTTTTTTATATCTGCCTCTGTTTTCTTTACACGTGCCTCTATTTTTAGACTTGCCTCTATTTTTTAATATCTGTCTCTATTTTTTATATCTGCCTCTGTATCTTTATATCTGCCTCTGTTTCTTTATCTGGTTCTGTTTCCTTATATTTGCCTCTGTTTTAGTGTCTGCCTCTGTTTTTTTTTGTCTACCTCTATTTTTTGGTCAGTTTCTATTTTAGGGGTTGCCTCTATATTTCTTTGTCTGCCTCTATTGTTTGTGTCTTGTTCTATTTTACTGTATAACGTCATCAGACTTAACTGTCTTTTATATTTGGACATGCGCCCTAATATAACTGACTAGGTTGAGCGGGACACGCCTCGACAAATTTTATTTTGTTTAAATGATACGAATGCCTAGCAACGCTGTTAACTCGCTTCCATGCTATGTGGACTCAAGTCACTAACTCTCCTTTTAGAGCTGTAGAGAATTGATAGAACTGATATTATTTGAACAACATTACACAAAACGTCACCATGATAACGTGTAGGGACAAGGTATTAGGATGTATGGTTAGTCTATAACGCGACGCACTAAAGACGACTTATTGTCGCAAAATCTGCGAGAATAATCGCTCATTTCAGTAAGATTTCAGTCATAAAATGATACTAAATAACCTAGCCCGCATGTGTCTGACGGTTGGCATCTTCGACGCCAGCAACACTGCCTTTTGTGCAGTGCTAAGCCTATAGAACGTTCCCACGGTAAAAATCTAACACGCGTTTTAGTTTCGGTTTCGAAAACGTACAACTAATATTTAACATTTTGCCCGATCTGCTGCATGCACAATGCAGCCTAGTCTTATAATTAACGATTTGGTAGAAATGTAACGCCAAACTGCTATCTGAAGTAACATAATCTGTCAACAGTAACGAAAAATTTGGTAGTCTTTTAGACTTTTTGCTAATTAGCAATAACGAGACGACTGTAATACATTAACGCAAAATGCTACCAACGCATGCCAAAACCCGCGTCGTTCTGCATGCGAGACTAATAGTATATACACACCAGAGCAAAGCCAGCAGAGGCAAACACGCAGAAATTTTTTTTTATTTCTCCTCGCGGTAGCATTTCTGACGTAACTAAAACAAGTCAGTTATTTGAAAAATACAGGCTGGCGAGACGAAGAAGAGAGGGGAAGATGGCCGTCTGGTGCAACAATTTTATTTGACGATTGACTATGAAAAAAATTGAAAATCTAAACCAATATGAAACTGACCATAAAATTATATGGTAGTATAGCTTAGGGTTCACTGAGCAAGAATGTACTTTAAATAATATGATAGTCCCAGTATTGGCCAAGCTATTGAGAAAATACTAAATGTCTACGGACGCACGACTAGACAGACTGTTGTTCCTGCTTGTTGTTTTCATAACGTTAGGGGGACGCCAGCTTAGAAGTAGAGGCATGGAGGTACATTCAAATTCGCTTGGGTAAAAAGAGTATAGGGGGAAAGGGGAGCGGTAGGAAAATGTAATCCAACACGAAACATCTTTTTGTATTGGCATAACTAAAGCAGACTGGCCAATCGACTACCAGACGCAGAGTTGTTTGGAATTATTTTGGATTTTTCAAAAACTGCATTTGAATTCTGGTAGTCGCAAGCTTTCGATTGGCCAGTGCTACTAAATATTAGCAAAAAGCTTTCACTATTCATTGCCAGTTGAACAGTATTTTTCATTCAAATACGCTGAGAACAGCTGTGGTAAATTTAAACTTAAATATAGCGAAATATTCACAGTCTGGGCAGTGCAAAGAAAACTGAGGCCACTTCTTTGCAAGTCAGCGTAATTTGTTTATATTTCTTGAATTGTGGTAAGAATGCTTTATGAATTTAATATGTTTAATCCAACTACAAAGTTAGATACTGCTATTGGGAAAAGTGAAGGACATGCCGGGAGCAGACATTGTTGAGTCCTCACATTGAACTGTATCTAACTGATGTATGGTGTTATGATTATGTTGTCATATTATTGTATTAGAATATATTAGTAAGCCTCTGTGTTCAATGAACACTGTTTAACATGCCTGAAGCAATTATATTTGAAAAGAAAAGAAGAGAAGATCACATCAAAGGAAATGTGGTTACTCCACATTATTGTATTGAGGAAAAATATGTAAAAAAACAGTGGCGTATCTGCCATAGGGACCTGAGGTGTGGTCACAGCAAGGTGGGAGTCATGTAAAATTAGGGGCGAGTGCACCTGTAATGCACGCGAGGCTGACCCCATATCACCGTAGGAAAATAATAAAAATACTAGTGATCAGATATAAAAGGCCAGGGTGTCCTTTTGTTGCAGAGGTTCTATTTCCTGTTGCCAGCTGGTGACAGGAAACCTGCTGAGTAAGAATAAAGCCATCCAGTCTCCGACCAGTCGTTTATGCTGTCAAAGATAACAGTAGGAGCTTTGGCGTGTTGTGAAATCGAGATTTTCTGCAATTACACATTGTAATATCTTTCAACAAGGAATCCCAGGTGATGTGTTAAACATCTGGGCATATCTGACATTTTCTTGTAATAAACACTAGTATTTCAAAACAATACTCAGGACGTTTATGGGGGTATGATGAAACTACAGCCCCTCATACAAAGTGACTCTCCCTTTTAGATGAATAAAGTGTAAGCTGTGAACATTCAAATAGGAAAGCCATATATGAACTTTAGAGTTATTGGACACATTGTCCACACATAATTTTAGTTGATCTTTTCTGTAAACTATCTTGTCCTCATTTTCAAAGACCTGTCCAAAAGATATGACTGGACAGGCAAAATAAATTGTACAGAAAAAAGATTCATTTTTAAAGAAAAACTTAACCACTGATTTTATTCACTTCCTCATAGAAAATTAAAGTGTTTTTTTGTGTTGTGTATCATCAATTCATTTCTCCCCTAGACACTAGGTACACCATACACCAGACACTAGAGCCAAAATAGTGACCGTGTGAGATCTAGGGAGGTAGCGTTAGGTTCCCTGCACATAATTCATCATCATCATTTATAGAGTCAGGGCCTACATGTGCTTGACCTCACACGGTTAATACAAACACTGATATCATTGTTTAGGATGCCATCATAACCTCACCAGCAAAATCAAACTTTGCTTCATAAATTGGTAGGCTTGTCCGGGCATTTGAATTTCTCCTAGTACTACATACATTGGAGTCTGGGGTTTAGCATTAACAACTTTCTAATTTTCCCAGGGAATCCCGATATATTATTACCCAAGATTTGGGAAGTGAAGAAAGTGTCAGAACCCAGAATTAATTAATTAATTTGTATTTAGTTAGAAACTTAGTTAGTACATTTTACATTTATCAGAATGGCAGATCTGGCCAAGTTTCTCTCTGCGGCTTTGCAGACTGCTAAAGAGATGGGCATGGATGGACCAGAACTGGTCCAATATGTAACTTCAGAGGTGGATACATTTATTGCCCGGGAAGATAAAAGATAAGAGAAAGAAGCAGAAAGAAAGTTAGAGGCTGAAAAAGAAATTAAAAGGTTACAGATTGAGGCTGAGAAGGAGGCCAAAGTCTTAGAGGCTGATAGAGAGGCTGAGATAAAGAGGCTCCAATTTGAGGAGAGAAAATTGGAGGCAGAAGAAAAACGACTGCAAAAGGAGGCAGAAAAAGAAGAAAAGAGATTGACTGCCGAAAGGGAAGCAGAAGAAAAAAGATTACAGAGGGAGCATGAGTTGCGACTAAGAGAGTTAGAGCTGCAAGGCCTTGCTCCGGATAATGGTCACAGCCCCTCTACCTCTGATGCTACTGCTAGTCAGGGGGCCTCCAACTCAGCCATGGGGTTCCATCTAGACTATTTTGTTGAGAAAGACGATGACATAGAAGGGTATTTAAGTAGGTTTGAACTTTTAGCCACTACTTATGGGTTAGAAAGAGAAAGATGGGGGGTAAAGTTGTCTCAGGGTCTTTGGGGAACAGCTTATGAAGTGTTTTCCAAAATGAGCAGGGATGACCAAGACAACTATGACATGTTGAAGCAAGCTCTTCTGTTAAGATACGAAAAGAACGGAGAGTTTTATAGAAAGAAATTTAGGAATGCCAGGCTACTGTCGGGTGAGACCTATCACCAGTTCTCCGCCCGGTTAGAAACGTATATGGAGAAATGGGCTACTTTGGGGAAAACCCAAGATCTCAAAGAGATGATACTCATAGAACAGATGAGAGAGTCCATGGCTCCAGACATGAGAAAGTTTCTCATGGAACAGGGCGCGGAGAGGCTGGGTGAGATAATTAATGTCACTGAAAGGTATCAGGCAGCCCAGGCAGACGTAGCTGGTACCAAAAAGAAACCAGTAGATCAGTATAAGGCTCCTCAAAACTATAATAAATTTGATAACAGAAGTAAGCAGAACTTTGATAGGCCTCGAAATGATTTTAAAAATAAAACCTCACATTTCAATGACAGAAAGAATGATGAAAGAAAACCTTTTAAGAAAGGTAGATTATATTGTAGACATTGTAGGATGGACAACCATAACACTGACAGTTATAGAAGGAAACCTCCTAATTTCGCTGCAATGAAAACGGGGAGAAAGGGAGTAAATGTCAACTCTACTGAACAGCAGGAACCTTACCACCCCCCAGTGTGTGAAGATGTGATATGTAATGGAGTCACCATAAGGTGTTTGTATGATACTGGATTAGAGTTTGATTCAGATGTGAGTTCTCACCTGGTGCAGGCAGATCAATACACCACAGAAACAGTGGAGATCCAAGCTGCAACCAAGGACGAAGCGACCATGACACTTCCCATTGCCAGGATAAATGTGAATACGCGATATGTGGAAGGAGTAATCAAGGCAGCAGTGTTACATGAACCAATCTACCCTCTGATATTGGGGTGTAGATATGTCTTCTTGGGGAATCCCAAGAGACCTGTGATCGTGGCAACAGTCCAGACCCGATCACAATCCAGAAAGGAAGAAGATGAACCCATAAATACTCATTCAGAGGAGATGAGAAAGGCACAGGCTGAAGATAGGTCACTGAAGCCATGTTATAAGAAACTCCCAAAGGGCCATACTCCTCCTAATAAAGGAGAATTCTATATGAAGAATAAATTGCTATATAGGAAGGCCGGCACTGGTTCAGCTGGTCAAGGACAGCTGGTCCTTCCCAGTTCATATAGGGAGAAAGTGATGGAGTTAGGTCATACTATTACCTTCAGTGGTCACATGGGGATTAGCGCAACAGGACAGCGTATAGCTTGTCATTATGTCTGGCCAGGGATAACGGAAGACATAAAGAGATATGTAAAATCCTGTCCCGAATGCCAGAGAGTAGCTCCAAAGCATTAGACTGCTCCAGCAACTCTAGGGGAAATGCCCATAGTGGGAACCCCTTTTGAGAGAGTTGCAGTGGATATTGTGGGACCTCTCACTCGGATCAAGAGGAGGAACAGTTACATCCTTACTCTGGTAGACACTTGTTCTATGTGGGGAGAGGTGGTAGCCCTGTCATCAATCGATTCGAAACATGTGACAGAGGCATTACTTACGATATTCACAAGGTTAGGATTCCCGCACCAAATCTTGACTGATAATGGCTTTCAGTTCAAGGGGAAGCTAACAGAAGAGGTTTTTAGGTTGTTTCAAGCCAAGCACTTTCATTGTAGTCCGTATCACCCACAAGGGAACGGCCAGGTAGAGAGGTTCAATGGGACTCTCATATCTATCCTGAGAAAGCTGGCACACGAAAAACCTGATACGTGGGACCACTACTTGCCAGCCGCATTGTTTGCGTACCGGGAAGTACCACATAATTCAACCGGAATGGCACCCGCAACACTGTTATTTGGGAGGCCAATAAAAGGTCCTCTAGAAGCTTTGTTAAGGACCTGGACAGATGAGAAGGCAGAGGAGACTGTTACCTCATCTTATCAATATGTGAACGAACTGACCACTCGTTTAAAAACTAGTTGGAAACTGGCAAATGATAATTTGAAACAAGCCAGGAAAAAGCATGCTGCTTATTATAATAAGAAAGCTAAGGATAGGGAACTTGCTGTAGGGGAGAAGGTACTTCTTCTATTGCCAGGCAGCAACAATAAACTTCAGGGCCAAATACAGTTTTGGAAAAGGTATCCAGAACAAATTATAAGATAGACAAAAAGGGAAAGGAGAAAGTCTATCATGTGAACCTTTTGAAGAAATATCTGGACAGACAAATCCATGAAGGAACACACCTATTGGCCTTGTCTATCGCAACCAAAATGAAAAATGACCGTCTCTCCTCAGTTGAATATCCACTGAAAACCAGTGAAACGTTTGCACAGGTGAAAATCAGTAATCACCTGTCAAAAGGACAGAAGGAGAAGGTTCAACAGGTCCTTGAGAAACATACAGATGTGTTAACGGATAAACCGGGGCACACAAATTTGTTGGAATATGATATGAAAGTACTAGACCCAGCACCTATCTGTATGAGGCCCTATTCAATTCCTTTCGCTAAGGAAAAAGCTTTGAAAGAGGAGATTGATTATTTGTTACAAGAAGGGATTATTTCTCATAGTGAGTCTCCTTATAGTTCCTGTGTGGTTTTGTTGCGAAAACCATCGGGAGAACATAGACTGTGCATAGATTACAGGAAACTGAATGCTGTCACAGAAGGTCAGGTGGATCCATTACCTGATACTACTCAACTATTTGCCAGGCTGAACAAGGCAAAATATTTTTCTAAGGTGGATCTTAGCAAAGGCTAATACCAAATTCCAGTAAAGCCTGAGGTTCGACCTTATTTAGCATTTAGCACCTCGGAAGGCCATTATGAGTTCAACATGTTACCGTTTGGTTTGAAAAATGCCCCGAGTGTGTTTTCTAGGATGATGCGAAAATTATTGGATCCCCTGAGAAATCCATGTATTTCGAATTTTATGGATGATATCCTCATTGCTACGGAAACATTTGAGGAACACGTTACCTCTTTGAATATGCTGTTTGATAGACTCAGAGAGGCTAACTTAACCGCTAGGCCAACAAAATGTTGTATTGGTTGTAAAGAGTTGGAATTCTTGGGACATACGGAACATCAGGGTAGCATGACCCCTGATCCCAAGAATCTGGAAAAATTGAAAAGAGCACCTAGACCACAAACAAAGAAAGATGTGCGATCTTTCGTGTCGTTGTGTGGTTTCTACCAAAAGTACATTAAACATTTTAACTCGATATGTGCTCCTCTGACGGATTTAACTCGCAAATGTCAACCTGATACAATAAATTGGTCAGCTCAGTGTGAATTGGCTTACCAGGAGTTAAAAGAAAAACTCACAAGCAGGCCAGTATTGCAATTGCCTGACTTGAATCAAGAATTTATTGTGAGAAGTGACGCAAGCAATGTGGGCCTAGGCGCTACATTGTTGCAAAGGTCCTCCTCACAAGATGGGGAATTGAACCCAGTCTCTTATGCAAGCCGCAAGTTGAACAAGGCAGAAAAAACTATTCAACAAGTGAAAAGGAATGTTTAGAACCTGGCTGGGGAAGTTGGATGGTTACGTCTGAATACATAAAGTCATTTGCTTCAGTAGCAGCTTGTTCTTTCTTTACAGGAAAATGAGTGGAACGTACTCTTTGTGCTAGTGGGATAGTAAAAAGGGAGACCCATAGCAGATACTACCGTATGGGAGTGAAGTGTTAGAGACCTCAGTATACTAGGTCATGCATCGATAAGTGGTGACCAGTACCCTTCTTGGCTGCCTTTTCCTTCCCTAACTCAAGAGAAAAGACAGGTATCCATTTACAGCTGGAGCGTGTCGATACCGTGAATCTTTTTACCTTTCAAATGCTGTATAACACTACATATGGGAGTTCTGGAGTGAAATGGCTGACTTTACTATATACTGTTCAAAAAAAGAAACGCAACATTATTGCAATAGTAATGGACACCAAATTTCAAACTTGTATCAAAATTTTATTTTACGGAATTAATGTTTCAATCTTGGCAAGATAAAACTTTCAGACTTTAAAAATGAAATGATGTTCATTAAATTTGGTTTGGACTTTTATTCTTTGCGACTGAGGCCTCCGTTTCAGTAAGGTGTATGGCCTCCTCTGACCTCTATCAGAGAACGACATCTCCTTGACATGGATCCGATTAGCCGTTGGATCTGTCGTTGTGGGATGGCTGCCCACTCTTCATGCAGTGCAAGAGACAACTGTCGGAGATTGGCTGGAACCACGTCTCGCTGGAGGAGTCGTCTGTCGAGTTCATCCCATAAGTGTTCTATGGGGTTCATGTCTGATGACATGGCTGGCCACGGTATGGTCTGGATGTTGTTGTCAGCGAGGAAATGGGTGGTGAGTTGTGCCACATGAGGTCGAGCGTTATTCTGCTGAAAAATTGACCCTCGTGCAGCCAAAAGTGGAAGGACGTGAGGACGAAGAATTTCAGCGACGTATCGTTGGGCATTCAGGCGTCCTTCAATTTGCACCAGGTCACTTCTTCCCATGAAGTTGATCGCCCCCCACATCAGTACACCTCCACCACCATGTGGAGGAGCCTCATCAACGCTGTTCTGGGCGTAGCGCTCATGGACTCTGCGGTAAACTCTTCTCCGTCTATCGTGTCGCTGGAGCACAAACAATGATTCATCACTAAACCAAACCCGTCTTCAGTCATTCCCAACAGTCCATTGATGATGCTGGTTCGCCCACTGCAGTCGGTTCAATCGATGCCGGTCCGTAAGAATAGGACCTCTGTAGGGTCTTCTAGCCCAAAGACCAGAGTCGTGCAGTCGGTTCCTGACCGTTTGATCTGAAATTCGACGAGCTGCTGTTATTGACTGGACTGTGGAGGATGCAGATGCAAGTCGATTCCTGAGGTGACGGAGCCGTATGAAGCGGTCTTCGGCAGGAGTTGTGACTCTGGGTCTTCCACTGCGCGGCCGGTCTGCCACTGAGCCAGTTTCTTGAAATCGCCTCCAAAGGCGAATAATTGTGCTTCTAACCACATTAAATTGTCTGGTCACTACACTTTATGACTGTCCAGTCTGTAAACGTCAAATGATGATGAGTCATTGTTCTGTAGTGAGATGAGCCATATTTGCGCATTGAATTTTAAACTGAATTTATTCGAGGAGCGTCAATCTTTTATAGGCATTCAATAATATGGTCAGAGAGTTTTGTGTTCAGTAAGTTTCACGGGATTCTCATGAACCTGTCACGAGTTATTGTCAAAAATGTTGTTTTGACGTTGACCTCTTTCATGACCTCACAAATCATGAGGAGAGTACAATTCAGGTAACCACGAAAAGTTAATGACCAGGTGGACACAGTCGATAAGTTAACTGATGTCCAATCAGCGAATATCTTTTATAAAAGTAACACCAAAAAAGTTGCGTTTCTTTTTTTGAAAGAGTATATATATAATATCGTAACATGTCAAATCTCGTATAACACTAGAGAGGGAAGTCTGGAGTAATGCTATGGCCTTTACTATAATGTTGTAGCTTGTCAAATGTTGCTTATCAATAAGGATGGGAATGGGGAGTTAAATTACGGCCTTTACTATAATATTGTATCTCGTGAATTGTTGTATAGCACCAGAGAGTGACGTCCGCAGTAAAACTATTATCTTTCGCATAATATTGAAACTTGTCAAAATTGGCATTGCGGAGGGAGGTGGTGCAATTAAATAAATATTTATCCTAGTAAGCGGAGTACATGGTGATGATAATGTTGAAGAATATAAAACTGATACAATTTTGTAGTGTCCTTGGTAGGCCGAGATCTCCGAAGAGACAAAGAAAGAATATGTTTACTTCTCCCGTTCATGTCGTAAGAGACGAGTAATACGAGGTTTATACATGGGTGTTGTAACCTTATCATGCACAATAATGTACTGCAAAAACTATCACCGCGGGAGCACATTCATGCTTTAGAGTCAGCTTACTATAAGGGGACCTTCTGCTACTGTGGCTCTGTTCTCCCAAGGGAGCGAAAATGGAAATTGTAATAATACTGAGAATAGAATTTTATGTCATATTCCTGTCAAATTTGAGCTCGTAAAAACAGAATGGTAAAAATGTGATCTTATCTCGATAGATGTCCCCTAGATATTTATCATGCTAATGTGTGACCAGAAACTGTTGCGACACTAACAGAATGGTACAAAATTGCTCTTATCTCGATAGATTACCCCTAGATATTTGTCATGCTAATGTTTGACCAGAAACTGTTGCGTCACTAACAGAATGGTAAAAATTTGCTCTTATCTCGATAGATTTCCCCTAGATATTTATCATGCTAATGTGTGTCCAGAAACTGTTGCTCCACTAACAGAATGGTAAAAAATTGCTCTTATTTCGATAGATTTCCCTTAGATATTTATCATGCTAATATGTGACCATAAACTGTTGCGCCACTAACAGAATGGTAAAAAATTGCTCTTATCTCGATAGATTTCCCCCTGATATTTATCATGCTAAGGTGTGACCAGAAACTGTTGCGCCACTAAGAGAATGGTATAAATTTGATATTATCTCGATAGAATTCCCCTAGATATTTATCATGTAATGTATGAACATAAACTGTTGCGCCACTAACAGTATGGTATAAATTTGATATTATCTCGATAGATTTCCCCTAGATATTTATCATGCTAACATGTGACCAAAAACTGTTGCGACACTAACAGAATGGTAAAAAATTGCTCTTATATCGCTACAATTCCCCTAGATATTTATCATGCTAATGTGTGACCAGAAACTGTTGCGCCCCTAACAGAATGGTAAAAAATTGCTCTTATATCGATAGCTTTCCCCTAGATATTTATCATGCTAACATGTGACAAGAAACTGTTGCGACACTAACAGAATGGTACAAAATTGATCTTATCTCGATAGATTTCCCCTAGATATTTATCATTCTAATGTGTGACCAGAAACTGTTGTGCCACTAACAGAATGGTACAAATTTGCTCTTATCTCGATAGATTTCCCTAGATATTTATTATGCTAACGTGTGACCAGAAACTGTTGCGCCACTAACAGAATGGTACAAATTTGCTCTTATCTCGATAGATTTCCCCTAGATATTTGTTATGCTAACGTGTGACCAGAAATTGTTGTACCATCTGCTGAGTCATCATTATTTTCATTCTCATTCCTTATGGAGCATAGAGCCACCACGGCAGCTGATCACCTTATGGAGCATAGAGCCACCACGGCAGCTGATCACCTTATGGAGCATAGAGCCACCACGGCAGCTGATCACCTTATCGAACATAGAGCCACCACGGCAGCTGATCACCTTATGGAGCATAGAGCCACCACGGCAGCTGATCACCTTATGGAGCATAGAGCTACCACGGCAGCTGATCACCTTATGGAGCATAGAGCCATCACGGCAGCTGATCATTATATGGAGCATAGAGCCACCACGGCAGCTGATCACCTTATGGAGCATAGAGCCATCACGGCAACTGATCACCTTATGGAGCATAGAGCCACCACGGCAGCTGATCACCTTATGGAACATAGAGCCACCACGGCAGCTGATCCATATACTTGAATCCTGCTTGAAGCATTCAGATGTTCTTGTAGCAGAGTATCTGTGGCAATTTGCTTCACATTTTCACAACCTCACATTAGTCTTACACGACATACTTGAGGAAGCAGTAACCCAATTCTTTCTGTCAAATCAGAGACCCCAGTGAACTACGTGCGGCAATTTCTAAACTTGTGTCTAGTAAATTGTCAGCTAACTCTAACGTCGATATTTGTTGTTCTCATGGGGGGACACAGTTTTTGAGACTAATATGTCAAGACTGGCCATTCAGAATTCCTCTTTCCTATGAGCCTGTAATCTCACAGCAGCAGAACTTCAAGAGAATTTCATTTTATTTCGACGGATTTCCCCCAAATTTGTATCATGCTTTTGTGCCAGCATTTTAAGCTCAGTTAGCAGAACAGTGACTAGTAAATATTCCACCGTTGCGTACCATGTCTCTTCTTGTTACTTTAATCACCTTAATCAGATATCTCATTTCTGAGGTTTGGATCTGGCTTTTGTGGGTTGTAGTCATTGCCCATGACTCGCCCCCATACGTCAAGACTGGGACATAGGTGGTGCGGTATACAGCCATTTTCGTGTTCTTGTTAACTTCTCATTTGCTGAGGAATCCTCGTTTTAGGGCTTGAAAAAGTCTCTTTGATCCCTCCCTTCCCGTCTGTGACAGCTTCGAGGGATTTAAAGTGGTTGACCTGCTCCAGGACCTGTTCTCCCCTCTTAATCTGATGCCTTCTCGCCTCTCGTGATATCACCATGGTTTTTGTTTTGGAGCTGCTGATGACAATCCCTCTCTTCTCCAGCTCTTCATTCCAGACCTGCAGGTTGGATTGAAGATGTGGGTCTGATTTAGCAATCAGTGCAACATCATCAGCAAATGCCAGCTCTGAAATACAGACCTGTCTCATCTTCCAGTACCACACTGAATACTTTCTTGTCCTCTCCCTACATGCCTTGATGACATCGTCTAGGAGGAGAATGAAAAGATAAGGTGACAGGATATCACCTTGTCTTACACGAGTGATGGTCCTGAACTCTTCTGAGTCAATTTTTCCAAGGACACTGAGAAGGGATATGCCTCTATTGTTTCCACGTTGTCGATTGTCACCCTTTTTAAAAATCGGTGTTATGATGGTAATCTCCTAGTCCTTTGTTATGGTCTTGTTGCACCAAGCTGCCTGTAGGACCTTTAAAAGTAATAGGTCGCCAGCTGTTCCCATGTACTTAACCATTTCTGGTGTTATACCATGAATTTCTCCAGTGCTGCCTTCAGTTCTTCCATATTTATGTCATCTTCAGCACCCTTGGTTTCCTCTTCTGTGCCAGTGGTTATCATTTCTGTTGCTTGACCTTGCTCACCATCAAGGACTTCTCATAAATATTATTTCCATCTTTCCAATTTGCCTTGCTTGTACTTAATAAATTTAAGAGAGCACTGTTTTTTCTGCTTCATGTTCTTTAGGGTCTTGTAGAACAATTTCTGATTTTCTTGAGCATCCTTTTCTAGCTTTTCTCCAAATTCTTTCCAAGGACTTCTGTTTTGCTGCTAGTACCTTGTTCTTTGCATTAGTTCTGCGAATCACAATTTCTCTATATTCCTCTGTTTTTCCTGCTGTGTTTTAGCTCCTAAGTATTATTTCTATGCCCTTTTCTTCTCTCGTATTTTCTGTTCAACTTCCTCTTTCCACCAAGGTGTCCTTGTTCTATTCTTTCCAAGTCGGACTTCACTGCGCGCTTCTGTTGCAACTGCCTTTTATGATGTCCTTGAATTTAAGCCAGAAGGTTTCCAGGTCATCATGTTGTTCTTCTGTGTTTCTCATTGCTGTAGCAATAAGTCCCTGATATCTGGTTTTACTTTCTGGTTCTCTCAGCTTGTAGGTCTTAATGCTCATTTCTCCTGTTCGTTTACTTAACTTCTTGCGTGATGTTAGGCAATTGCTAGATCGAGCAACTCTTTCAGTTGTTCTTTTAATTGTTAGCAGGTCGTGATCACTTCCAATCTCTGGCTCCCCTCCAAACTCTAGCATCCAAAACATACGTGAATGAGCTCTTCTTAACGATGGCTTAGTCGATCACTGGTTTCTCTTTATTTGTTGGTTCACATCTAGTGTATGCATGTATGCGCTTATGGGCTAACTTTGAGTTTGTAATGATCAAATTCTGCTCACTGCAGAATCTAAGAAGTCGCTTTCCATTGTCATTGAGAGTATCTTCTCCATATCTTCCGATAACTCCACCGCGTCTAGCATGGTCATTTCCAACTCTGGCGTTTAAATCCCCGAGCAGTATAATTTCATCTAGGCAGTCGTCCACTGTCATTTGAAGCAGCTCGTAGAATCCTTCCTTGACCTCCGCTCTCTCATCTTCCTTTGGCCCATACACAATGACACGGTTGACTATGGTTTCTCCTTCGTGTAGTTTTAAGACCATAATGCGTTCAGAGACAAAGTTCCATCCCTTGATACTATCCTTTTGGTTATTTTGCCATAATATAACCCACGTCCACTGTAGCTCTTTCGGACGTGGGGACACCACTGTAGAGCAGCGTGTCGCCATCGAGATCCATAAATCCGTGTCCTTTTTTTTCGTTTCCGTTAAAGCCAGGATTTCTAGGTTTGCTTTCCTCATCTCTTCCACCAGCTCCTCTTCCTTCTCATTTTATATTCCTTACATTCCATGCTTCATAAGTCGTAGTCCGTTCCAGTTCGTCGGCTGTTATGTTGAATCCCTCGTTCCTTCCAACACTTCAAGAATCTGTCGTTCCTAGACAAACTGTGTTTGTTCTAAAACGTCCAATAGGCCTTTCTCAGTTAATTTCCAACCGATTTGCTTCATCCAAAGCTAGTTCAACTCGGACAATTCGGATCTATCGTTATGTGTAACTTTCTCTGACTTCAACCGAAACAGTTAAACAGTGCAAATAACTTAAATTTCACTGCATTCAATCTCTTTTTTTTTCTCCGCTTATACTGCTCACACAACGATGATACAGGTGTCAGAATAAAGCTCCAACTCTGTACTATAAAACTAGACTAGCTTTATCAGAAGAAATCTTCTTGTTGGTTTCTACTGTTAAGGGAAACGCATCCATGATTCTATGATTCTTTCCTTCCATAATGTTTACTCTAGCAGACTAAGATCACGCCTTGAACTAACTTTATTCCGTTTGGCTGAAACTTTAGCACACAATCTAGCCTGTGTTTCAAATATCGACTGCCCTAGATAATGGTCTGAGTGAGCTTGTGACAGATAGCCCCTCCCCCGGTTTTTAAGCGATATATATATATATACCGTAAAATCTCGCGTATAATACGCACAATTTTTACTCATTTTTGCCCGCTAAAACTCGGGTGCGTATTATACACGAGTACTAAAAAATGCGTAATTTTCGATATCGAAAGTAACCTACTTTGGAAAGTCTGTCAAGTTTTTGTCACAATTTGAGAGTGAAAATGGCGCAAAATTGAATGTGCCATGTGTTTTCTTATGTGTCAGACATTGTTGCAAAACGCATTTCGCACTCTTGGTCTTCAATCTGTTTTGATATTAAGCTTGGTTGTGAAGTTTGTTATTTGATTATTTTGAGACCTAAAAATGAATTCGAGAAAATGTTATACTGCAGCAGAAAAGCTCTTAGTGGTAAAATATGCAGAATCTAACGGCAATCGGGCAGCAAGTCGGCATTTTTTCATTAACGAGTGCAACATTCGATTATGACGAAAAAACAAAGAGGCGCTGCAAGTGTTGCCTAGTAAGAAAAAGGCGAATCGTGGGTCAGCATCAGATCTTCCAGACCTAGAAAAAACATTATTGGAGTGGGTAGTGGATAGAAGGCAACAAGGCATCGGTGTTTCATGCATTGAAATCCGACTTAAAGCTCTGGAACTTAAAAAATCTCGAACAGGCACAACAGCATTTAAAGCGTCATATGGATGGGCAGTTCGTTTTATGAAGCGACATGGTCTTTCAGTTCGTCGAAGAATTACTATCGCGCAGCATCTTCCATCTTCTTTCAGTTTTTTAACAAATGTTTCATAAAATAAAATCTTGAAAAATTATGGTGCGTATTATACACGAATTTCCATTTTACCAGAAAATGTTGGGCTAAATCAAGCATGCGTATTATACACGAGTGCGTATTATACGCGAGATTTTACGGTATATATATATATATATATATATATATATATATATATATATATATATATATATATATATATATATATATATATATATATATATATATATATATATATATATATATATATATATAGAGCTTTCAGTCCAGGACCAATAACGTGGCAATCGTCCTTAGAGACTCTATTTTTCCTTCTCTCTCTCCTGGTACTGATGAGATGGGAGCCTACTAAGGAAATATGCCCCCCGCATTCTGGCTTTCAGGGATATATTCAATTGAGAAGGAATATGGCTGGTTTAAGAGGGACCGCCTCAACAATTTTGCGTTACAATGACGAGTCGATGCGAGAAAAACGAGCTGCTGGTGGTCACACTGAACCGCTAAATGTCTATCATACAGATAAGTTTGGAACTTGTTTATGGCCCACACCAAGCCAAACATTCTCTCTCAACAGTTGAGTAGTTCCTCTCAGCCTTATTTAACTTGCGGCTGGCATAAGCAACTGGGAATAGCTCTCCTGGCTGTGCCTGGGACCTTTGCAATAAAGCTGCAACTATTCCAATATTGATCGCATCAATCCTAACCGCGAATTCTTGATTGATGTCTGGCAGTCTCAGAATAGGCCTACTTGTAAGTTTCTGTTTAAGTTCTGCATATGCTTTCTCACAATCTGCAATCCACTCAACTATTTTCTGGTTTTCCTTTCTTAGTTAAGTCTGTCAATGGAACACTCAACGTGTTAAAATCACGGATATACTTTTGGTAAAACCCGCACAAAGTAACAAAGGATCTCACATCCTTCTTTGTTTGAGGTCTTGGGGTTCTTTGTAACTTTTCCAAATTCTTGGGGTCAGGTGTCATTTTTCCCTGATAAACTGTATGACACAAGAATTCCAATTCCTGGCAACCAATACAATACTTAGTAGGACGAGCGGTCAATCGTGCCTCTCTGAGTCTGTCCAACAACATGTCAAGAGAGGATATGTGTTCCTGAAATGTCTCTGTTGCAATGAGGATTTCATCCATAAAGTTAGTGATAGCTGAGTTGTGTAAAGGATTTAGTAACTTCCTCATCATCCTGGAAAACATACTCGGAGCGTTTTTCAACCCAAAATGCAATACAATTATTTCATAATGCCCCTCCGTAGTGCTAAAGGCCAGTAATGATCTTATTTCAGGCTTGGCAGAAATCTGATAGTATCTTTTACTCAGATCCAATTTTGAGAAATATGTTGCCTTATTTACCCTCGCAAACAGCTGATTCGTATCAGGCAATAGATCTGCTTGGGACTCGGTAAACGCATTAAGCTTTCTGTAATTGCCAAGATGCAATTTTGAGAAGTTGCTATGGTTATATGCTCCCGGGTGAGCAAGGTTTATTTTGTACATTGTTGTGTAAACGTGATTGTAATGTAAGTCGAGTTAAACGTTTGTGAGTTGCATGTGATGTTTGCACGAGCAGCTGAACTTTGATTGTTATGACATGTGACTAAAGAAGTAGTTTATTATTGGCTAGAGTTAACCTGAGGTATGGAAGATGAAAAGGTTACAAGGTTGTCCAAGGGGAGTTGACAGACGTTGTAGTAGGGAACGGACGTGTCCCGTTGTTGCTCTTGTGTAGAAGAGCTGGTGTTTGTTGTGTGGTTTCAGTTGTTGCTAGGATCGATGTTATATATGATCTTGGAAGTTGTCGTAGTCCCAGAAGTAATATTAGTATTATTGAATACTGGTAGGTTGTCGAGATAGACTGGTAATTGCTTGTGCTTTTTGAGTACCTTATAAATATGGCATGTACTAGTTGTTATTATATATATTATGTCGAGACTGACACAGTCTTTGCGTTCACTTGTTTATTGCTATATACAGTATGGTAACGTGTCCGCTAGACTACGTTGCCGTTGTTGTTGTTGCTTACTGCGTGAGATGAGTGGTAACAGCGATAGTGTCGCTGCTGTCAGAGACAAAGGTGTGCGTGTAATCACCTTATTGTCTCGTGGCAGTAGTCAGTACAGACATGATGCTGGCCAGTCGCCTTCCTCGGTAAAACGACACTAGCGCTGTAAGGCGATTCTTTTTTAGCAATTATGTTTCCTTCAACAAGTAGTCTATTTACTTCTTCAAGGTTTGTGCTTTTGCGAAGGGGATAGGATATGTTTTCATGCAGATCGATGTTCGGTCTAAAATTGTCATGTCATATTCCAGTAGGTTAGTGCGCCTCGGTTTGTCCGTTAGAACGTCTGCATGTGTTTCTAGTGCTTTTAGAACTTGCCCCCTCTGCCCTTTCGTCATATGAGTAGTTACTTAAAGGATACTCGTATGAGGTGAGAGGTTTTCTGTTCATTTCGGTGGCAATGACCAGGGTCATAAGGTGGGCACTGTCAGATGCAGCTGTATCATAATACTTCTTGAGTAGGTTAATATGATAGACCTTCTTCTTCCCTTTCTTGTCTATTTTGTAGTTGGTTCAAGATAGTATCTCTAGAACAGTATGTGTGCCCTGCCATCTGATTTGCAGTTTGTTATTACTGCTGGGTAAAAGAAGAAGCACCTTTCCATTAGCAATTTCTCTATCCCTAGTTCTCTCGTTGAAATATTACCATGTTTCCTTCTGGTTTGTCTTCTTTGTTTTAGACTTATGGTTCTTTCGTTTAAGGCGGATCTCTAAAATGGCTATTTCCACAGGGTGTTGTAAAAGCGTCTTTTCTCATAATCGCAGGGCGCATCTCGACTTGCTGCGGTCAGCATCTCCGTCTTGTTTGTTTGTTTGTTATGGTTTTTGCCTTCTTGTGGCTAGGAGCGTTCCTGTCAACCTATTTGGTTATGTCAGAGCGCATTTGCCATTCAAAAATAAGTGAACTCTATTAAATGAAGCGATGTGTTGATAAATTCTAAGCCCTGAAAATGACTACTAGCATCTATAAGCTAGCATGAAAAAGCCCTAAAAAGGAATGCTAGCCAGGTCAGCATTGATAGACACACGGTCCTGAAAAGGACTAAGATTTTCCATCTGCTAGCCTGAAGCCCTGACAAGGACTTGCCCTAAAAAGGACTAACCAGCTACGCCAACGCTGTCCGTACTTCCCCAGTGTTTGAATAAGAGCCTCTTTTCGCATAATCGTAGGGAGCATCTCGACTTGCTGCCATCAGCATCTCCGTCCTCCCAGAATCCTGTATTTATCTATTCATGTCTCTCTTGTACATATCTTTCAAACTTAATTTGTGGTTGTTTTTTATATTAGGGTTGGGGGGGGGGGGGGTGGGGGGGGGGGTTGTTACGACGCAAGCTTAGGTTCAATATTAGTTTATTCCAGTTGAGAGACATTTAGCACTTTCGTGCAACACATATAGGATTTTTTATTATGGCAGTCATATTAATTATTGTTAGTTACCTCCCTTGGAGTGCTTGGCGGGTTACATTTACCACCTCGGCAAGTATCGATTCCATACGCATTTGAGAAAAAGAAGGGAATTGGGGGATTGGGGGGGGGTGGGGAGGAGTCAGTTCCCACATATACAACAATTACGTAAAGACATTGACTTTCAAACAACTTTCTGTATTCGCTACACAACCAGCCATTGACATTGGGAACTCTTATCAATGTTCCACTACCATCGCATTGTTTTTTCTCTCATACTTTAACGTGAAGATAAATTTATGCGTGTTATCTAAGGGATGTAATTATTTATACAAGGGGAATAATATGTGTTGAAAGGCTAGTCATAACTTTAATAAAAAAAAACAGTTATTTTATATAAATTTGTCTTTAACTTTTTTGTAGCAAAGAAGTAAATTTCAATATATTTCATATTTCGAAAAAAAAATTTCTGTCGTTTGTTGCTGTTATAGAAATATGCAGTCACATTTTATATGTGATTAAAAAAAATGAACGCTAGCTCCATACACATCAGTAAATATGTATAACACGAGTTTCTCTTAATGCAACATAAACAGTATATAGTTAAATTGTATTTTTGACCGGCACAAAGTGCTGCCTAAACTAAAGTTGAGACGATGTGTTTGACACGTGCCCCCATGGGCCCGAAAATGACCATAAGTCCCTACCAACTTTCTCCACCACACACTATAACATGAGGTGACAAGAGGAGCTCTCATTGCATAGTGACTTGAATGGGCATTACAATATATCGAGTCCACCTCATATATAATAGTCTCTCAACCCACACGTTTAGTCTCATTGTATGGCTCTGAAACACAGAGAACAACGAAGACGTTATAATCCGCAGTGGTTGAATTACATGTAATCATACGTTTCCATAAATCATAACCATTGATTAACCATAAATCATAACGCCTTGTCCCTATCCCTTATAATGTGGACAGGAAATAGCAGTGAAACAAAAAGTGAGGAGATGATAGACGTGGACAGGACTGTGACAAAGCGTCTGAACATGCTCTTTTGTGTGATCTCTCACACCTTCAGCCCTCCGGCAGTATCCTTTCTTTTTCTTCAAACATCATGCCTTTTCATTCGTTATTTTCACTATTTTAGTTTATGTTGGACATAGCATGGGGAAAGTCTCTAACACGGCACTCCCCTATGACAGTATTTGCTACAGAAGTATTTGCTATAGGACTGCCTTTATCTGGTTTACCACTCCTCAGACGTATTTACGTTCCGCCAGCTGAACTGTGGTATTATCATAACAATACCCAGTCGTCAGTCCGGTCACCCGCTTATCTCTTTGAATTCGTCCGACCACCTGTGGAAACGCTTATCTCTTTGAATCCGTCCGACCACCTGTGGAAACGTGTCCGTCAAACATTTGACCCCATTGGAAAGCGGTTGATCGTGTTGGCACAAGCTTGTTGGAAAGAAGACAACACAATCTGATCAGACATCTGTCTGGCGGAGGCACGCAGATAAAGGGGATAATTAAATAATCTGTCGGGATAGATATCTGGGTGGAAGTCATTACGCTAGAAAACACATGGTCACAATATTGTGATAGACAGAGGTGCGCCGAATGTCTCATGTATCGATTTGACATCACTGTTGTAAGAGGTCACGCGTGGATATTACAATTAATATTTTAAAAACGCGTCGGATGAGTAATGATAAACTTCCCCACCCAAACAGTGCTAGATAGATTTGATTGATTCGCCAGAATCTATAATGAATTGATCGGAACATTCGGCGGAAAGACAGCTGGGATTTGAAACTAAGGAGTGTGAGATATACTGCAGAAATCAGACACAGAACAGACAGACTGCATCGCAGCGTCAACTAAACACCTCCTACAAGCCAGGGGAAAGAGGATAGGACTTATCATTCCACAACTATAAGTACCAGATCGAGTATTGGGCAACTTTGGAATTTACAAGTAAACCCGCAATTTTAATACAAGACTGGAAAATTGGGAATTTTGTCATAAGGAGTCAGAGAGGAATTTTAACAAAAGTTTTCCCAGGCAGGATTCATAGAACACCAGCCATCAGAGGAATTAACACATTTCCCAGACCCAGTCATAAGAGGAATTATACACACAGTTTTCCCAGGCAGGATTCATAGAACACCAGCCATCAGAGGAATTCTCATATTTCCCAGACCAGGAATTTGCAGAACACGAGTGTCGTCAGAGGAATTAACTCATATTTCCAGATCTAAGTGATTCAACCAGCAGCTAACTAAAGGGCTGTGTGTCCATTCTAAATCTTTGCCAGGAGAAGTGTGTATTCCCAAAATTTTGGGGAAAGTGTAAACAATTTATATACTTATGTAAATTCTACAAATTTCTTGCTAAGTAGTTATATTTAGGGCTGGCAACCTCACCATACGAAAATAGTATATGCATGAACCACTACTGCAAGAGCTGGTGATTGTTTCTGACTAGTCGTGCGGGAAACCCGACAGCAGAGCGACCCCCAGACCTCGATGGGAGTAGCGAAGAGTAATGAGTGATAATTACATCACATGTACCTAAAGTGCAGCATATTATGTTGTGAGAATTATGTACCTTTTTAAGTGTAATTCAGGCAAATTCAGACGCGATCACAGCGATTTTCCAAAAATGTCCAAGGCAGAAGAAACGAAAGATAACCTATAGGTTGTCGTGAATCCCTTTTATCTTCCCGTTATTGCTGCTAGACTCACCTTTATTCTTGCGTTTTTTATTACTCTGTGCATGCACTATCTTTTTCATTTTCTATTTTCTATTGCTCTTCTCGATGGCCGCATTATCTTGCTTGTTATTATTCGTATTTATGTTGACTGTCTTGGAGATCAAGAGAAATAGGATCCAACACGAAAATAAGAATATTCAACTCAAATGTGAAGTCAGTCCTATTGTATGGCTCGGAGACATGGAGAACAACAAAGACAACAACCAAAAAGCTACAGACTTTCATAAATGAGTGCTTGCGTAGAATAGAGGGATTAAAATGGTATGACAAGGTTACCAACGTGGAACTGATGACAAGAACTGGACAAGTGCCAGTGGAACAAGAGATGAGAAGAACACGATGGCGATGGATAGGACACACACTGAGGAAACCTGTTGATTGCATTACAAGGCAGTCCTTGTTCTGGAACCCCCAGGGCAAGAGAGGCAGAGGTAGACCAAGAAGCACATGGAGAAGAGAGTTGGAAACAGAGGTGAAAATGATGAGGAGAACATGGAAAGAACTTGAGATGATGGCACGTGACAGGAGGACTTGGCATGTGTTTGTTGAAAACCTAGGCTCCTTTGGGAGTGGAGGGTTATGAATGAATGAATGTTGACTGTGTTTGGTACTGCTGTCCTCTTATCGTTTTCTTAAATCTCGTATTTCCCGTATTCTTCTTGTTGTTTTCACCTGTCTTGTTTTGCTAATTGTTGTTTTTTTCACTTCTGTCAATTTCTCTTCACCTCCTTTAGTTTGGACGTTTTGATTTAAGACTTTTCGCCGCTTGTCCCTTTTCCTTTTGCTGGATCGTCTCTAAACAAAATCACAAGTCGTCTCTAAACATAATCACGTCGTCTCTAAACATGATCACAAGTCGTCTCTAAACATAATCATAAGTCATCTCTAAACATAATCACAGGTCGTCTCTAAACATAATCACAAGTCGTCTCTAAACCAAATCACAAGTCGTCTCTAAACATAATCACAAGTCATCTCTAAACATAATCACGTCGTCTCTAAACGTAATCACAAGTCGGCTCTAAACATAATCACAAGTCGTCTCTAAACATAATCACAAGTACTGGCGATGTTATAATTATGGCTTCTTTTTTTAAACTAGAGATCATATTAGATCTGCCATTGTTCTTGTCAGATTTATGTTTTATTTGCTTCGCCCTGGCCTCCAGCTTTATTTATTTATGTAAGAGATGATGTCATTACCACAGTCACTATCCAAAAGTTTTATGAATGTTATAATGATACTAGAAAGTAACCCATCAAATAAATCGGAACGAGGTATGGTGTGGTTTTTTTATGCTTCATGTCTCGAGGACGAACTCCGCCTAGGGCGGTCCAAAGCCCGGCTGAAAAAGGAGGAGGGCGGCCTGCATTTTCGTAAAATGTTTTCAACGTTGACTTATGACACACTTCCTGCTCACTCTTCCATGTGTTTTCCAGGATTGCGTTTATCTATAATCACCTGTCCCAATCAGTCGAATCGGAAGTGATTATGCAATCTTAAGCAAACTGTTACGTGCAGTCTTTGATATCTTACAATATAATACATTTGTATGCTTGTTATGTTCGCAAATATTTTGTAAACAAAATAGATACTTTTTAGTGCTTAAGGAAAAGTCATTATTGAGTTACTTCCCTTGAAAGGAGTGTCGTCACTTCGATCGAACTCCGCGGATGAATCCAGTTTTACTGCGATTTATTCTTTGTTTGGGTAGAAATAGGTTGTTCTTGCTTCAGTGTATCTATGGCCTGAATTTATGTGTATTGTTTGTCTGGGTAGGACGAGTCTGTCTTATATCTGTATATCTTTACATATCTAAGTCGAACTATATGGTCTTTTGTCGTTAGAAAGGTCAAAGGGCTGTTCGGCGGATGTGTCGCTAGAGAGGTGTGATTTGGCTTCGTCCTGATGGGGCTGTGATTTTTGTGTAGCGGCTTGTCGCCGGAAAAAGTGATCTCAGTATTTATGGGGAAAGTGATAGTCGTCTAGACCTATCGTGTATGCTTTACCCCAGTGTTTATTCTTATTGCCAATGAATGGCAGAATCATATTTCTGATACCAAGGTAACAAAAGATTCTCCTTATGAACTCTCTTACGAAGCCACCGTTTTTCGATAGGCACGATTTGTACGTCTGAGAGAATATATTTAACTAGATGAAGATGACATTCACTCCTAGCAGCACTATATCTTGTATGATGAAGTCAATTGTATCATGATAGAATCTACAGAGCTATGAGAACATTTTATGAATGACTAACTTTAATACAGATTCTTTATCTGTATCCAAACGTGAGTGACAGCTCACGAGAGAAGCCATCTTGTATCCAAATATTTTGTGACTGTCAAGAAGAGAAAGGGATGTCCCGTATTATCGCTTGATGAGTCCAGAGATCACTGCTACACATGAGAACCCATTACTAGCGGTTCAATATGATTATATGGAAAATATGTGCTGAACATTATGTAAAGAAATCTTCGCTAGACGAGGTTAGGTCTAGAAGCCATCTTGAATGTTGTTTATAATCTGACGTGCTTTGTCAGTAAACTCAGATGATATATATATGGGCAATACTGAGTGCTTGTCTACTGACAGTCCATTATGCTATTATTCTACATGAGTGCCCATGTATCATTGCAAGACCATTTATCCACTGTACTATGATGTATTATGCCAACCTGTGATTTGTCACTATTCGTGCTGTCGAGTGTGTACGTCCAATTAAACACTAGCAAAGGTACACAGTCGTTGGTGTCGATGACTTCCAGCCATACATGAGTGTGAGAAAAAGACCATTTGTCAACACCACGAACTCTTCTTATCATTCGCATATTATACTCACAATCTATGTCTACACACCACTGCGTAGGTCGAGTTGACATTCCATACTCAAACCACAAGCAACACAACAACACCGCATGTAGCTCTGGTGATGTTCTAGTGAGCTTATATTTATCAACTGATGATGAGCAAAGAAAATAGAGTTATCAACTAGAGAGAGACTTATCAACTGGTGGACCAGCTTTCTGGGTTTGACCTCGAAGAATTTGAGAAGTCAACAGACTACCGATACCAGACCGTTTCCTGTGGCTGATACGACACACTTGCAGTATTAGTTTGCTCTTTGTCAACACTTCGTCACGTGACCTGTCAAGTGAATGCAGTATGTAGGTCAGCGTTGTTGACATTTTTACGTTAGACATTACTGAGTTTCACAGAACAGTTGGATCAATTCTTGTCAATATTAACAGGAAGACAGTATTATTGAACTAAGAAGTCCTATTTTCATCGATGGATCTTCTTGTTTTCTATATATGAACTTTAATATTTAAGGCCAGAATTTGTAATTCAATAAAGTGGCAGTTTATTTATTTTTACAAGAATAACTTTGCCATTACTGTAAAACTGAGCCTATTTTGCAACACATACTATCATACACATAATTTATATATTTATGTTTACATGTTATTTGTTTGTATAGTATGTTAGTTTATATGTCAGCGGGTTGTGTTTAGGTTGGGCGGTGTCCTCACAACAGAATATCCCACGTCATAGAGGGTCCGTTGTGGGCGTTTTCTTTAGGTGCAATTTCCTTAATTGGAAATTTGCTTGCAACAACTAGTTGCTATTAGTGTTAGCTGTGAAGACTGTAATTATTGTTATTTTTGTAATATTTCTTTGTTCTTTAGTTTTGTTTTGATTTGTTTGTAATTTGTTGGTCTACCCTTTTCTATCTTTCAGTTCTATTCACAATTTATATTCATATACTGTGACGTCATTTGTGTTGTTATTCCTTGCAGATTGAGTGATTATTTTCATTGATTTCCCTATTTGATTTATTTGATTTCTGCAAACGTTTTCGTAATGTCAGTCTTATTTGTACTTTATGTATTCTGTTGGTTGACATATGTTTTATATAGGTATATTTCATAAGACACTATTGCTTGTGCACTGCACTTGGATTATGGTATAAACCAGTACTTGATTATTATTACTGTTATACAAGACCTTATTAAGGCTTGTGACCCACAGATATTGGGATAGTGTGCTGATTAATCAAGTCATTAAGAACTTGTGGTATTATTGTTATTTCAGGTGATTAGTATTATTGTTAGACATTATGTCTACATTAGAATACTTCATTATACAAGGGAAAGCCCTTGATAAGACTGGTCAACAATTAGAAGAATGGGTAGTTGCTCAATATGACAAAGCATTAGCTGCAGAAGAGAGAAAAGCTGCTGCTGAAGAGAAAAAAGCTGCTGCTGCTGCTGCTGAAGAGAGAAAAGCTGCTGCAGAGGAGAGAAAAGCTGCTGCTGCTGCTGAAGAGAAAAAAGCTGCTGCAGAAGAGAGAAAAGCTCTGGCTGAAGAGAAAAGAATAGAAAAAGAAGCTGATGCTGCTGCTGAACTAAAGAAATTGCAGATGCAGATGGAGGAAAGGAGATTTGATGCTGAACAAAAAAAATTAGAAAGAGAAGCTGCTGCTGAACAAAAAAGATTAGACAGTGAAGCTGAACAAAAAAGATTAGACAGGGAAGCTGAACTAAAAAGATTAGACAGAGAAGCTGAAGAAAAAAAAGCAATAAGAGAACATGAATTTGAGTTAGAGAAATTGAGATTGACAAGTATGAGTAATGTTAATCAGGCATCTAGTGGTAATGGTAAACCTTCTACTTACAAGGTTAAGGTTCCACCGTTCAATCAGTCCAGTGACGATATTACATTCTGGCTGGATAGATTTGAACGTTCTTGTCGTACACATAATGTGGATAAATCACAATACGCTAATCAATTAGCAGAAAACTTGAAAGGTGAATCTTTGACTAGATTATGCCTTGTAGGAGAAGCAGATAAGGATAATTATGATGTCATTAGGGCGGCTTTGATAAAAAAAATACCAGCTAAGTGAGGAAGGCTATCGCCTTTTGTTTAAGACGATGGTGCCTGAGACAGGTGTAGAATTCTCAGAATTCATTGCAAAGGCACGTCTCACAGTTGATCGTTGGATTGAGCTTTCCAAAACAGAAAAAACGTATGAAGGACTTATGGATTTGTTGCTCAGAGATAAGATTATGTCATGTGTTAACAAACCATTCCTTGAATTTATACATGAGCGTAAACCCAAATCTCTAAAGGAAATGGAAGAATATTGTTCCCAATATGTCACTGCACACCCCGACGTGACTTTTGGCAACACTAAGATTAAGGAGAGTATGCCAGTTGCTTCAGCAACACCATACAATCCCAATTATTCACACAGATTTCAGGGACCTCAAAACAGATTTGATAAAAAAGGTAACCATAATAGTTATCAAAACCAAGGTAACCAATCATTTCAGGGTTCTTCTTCAAAGAACTGGAGACGAGCTGATAGCTCTCGACACAGGGGTGGTCATAATTATAGGAATTTCCGTAGAGGAAGTAATTATAGAAACTATCAGGGTTATACGTCTTGGAGTCAACAAGATCATAATTACAGAGATACTCATTATAATGAATATGATAATGGTAACCAAGAGAACTATGACTCAAACCCAAATAGGGGTTACAATAGAGGTAACAATAACTACAGAGGTAATAATAACCGAGGTAGATCTCAAAACAAGACATAAACCACATTTTCAGGCAAACTCTGCACAACAAGAGTCCCATGAAGCCTATAAACAGAGTAAAGATAATAATGATGCTAGTAATATGGCATGTGCCGCTTTTGATTTTGGGAGAGCATCTCAGTGCCCCCAATGCAAAACATTATTTGAGCCAACCACAGTGTCTACTTTAAGCTGTGGCCATCCTCTTCCTGCATCAGTCGCGCATGATGGAAGAGGTTCTCTTGTCTTACATAAGGGTTTAGTAAATAACAATCCAGTCTCTGTGCTATTTGATTCTGGATGCACCACAATTGGTGTTAGGCAGTCACTCGTAGATCCTTCCCGTGCCACTGGACAAGTAGTCAAATGTGTAACATTTGGCGGCACATTAGAGAAATACTCTACTGCTATCATTAGGATTGCTACTCCTTTCTTTACAGGAGATGTACACGCATGTCTTCTTCCGAATCCGATCGCTGACCTCATCATCGGTCGCATTCATGGAGTCAAAGAATGCACTCCGCAACAAATTTCCACGTGGGAAAGGCAAAACATGCAGATTGCTAACGCTGTAGTCACTAGAGCTCAGGCTCTTAATATGCCTCAAACTTCATCTACTGAAGATAATGAAGTGCATAACCAAGATAATCCCTTGGTAATTTCTCGTGACTCGTTTATAAAACAGCAAGAAGATGATCCCACTCTGAAGAAATTCTTCATTCTTGCAACTAAAGGTGATCCGAATAAAGACACAAGTCGTAAATCGTGGATTACAAAGAAGAATGGCGTACTTGTACGTATGGTTCAAGACTCCATTACGTCAAGTCATTCTCAAATCCTGGTTCCCAAGAATTTGAGAGTTAAAATTTTGCAGCACGCTCACGACTCTCAGTGTGCTGGACACATGGGTTTTTCCCGTACTAAGTCAAGAGTCCTTGCGGCTTTCTTTTGGCCATTGGTAAACAAGGACATACGGATTTATTGTCGATCTTGTAAAGTATGTCAGGAAGTTAAATCCAAAGGTCCACGGCATGCTGCACCCATTCAGGCGGCGGACATTCCTATTCGGCCGTTTCAAAAAATGGCCATAGACATTATTGGTCCATTTAAGATCAAGTCTGCCAGAGGACATCAGTTTATCTTGACGTGTGTTGATATGTGCACACGTTGGCCAGAGGCTATTCCTCTGAAGAGCATTACTACTGCTGATATTGCAGATGCTCTTTGGCTTATATTTTCTCGTCTGGGGTTCCCCGGAGAGATATTGTCAGACCATGGCACCCAACTAATATCAGATACCATGTCTCAAGTAATGTCTACTCTGCAGATAGATAGATCTTTAAGTAGTATCTACCATCCAATGTCTAATGGTATGGTCGAACGCCTTAATAGAACACTTAAAAACTTACTAGGGAAGATAACTGAGGATCATCCTCAAGACTGGGACAGAGTTTTACCTGCGGCCCTCTTCGCTTACAGAGAGGTACCCAATGAACATACAGGATTTTCTCCCTTTGAACTCGTCTTTGGCGCGCGTCCGCGTGGCCCTATGTCGTTGCTTCACGATCTCATAACATCTGACAATATTGACGATGACACAAAGTCATCCTACGAATATGTCATCGCGTTGAGACAAAAGATTATCGAAGCATGCAAATTAGCAACTTCTTCTTCTGAATTTGCGAAACAGAAGGCAAGGCAATTTGCCAATAAGAAGAGATGCTTACGACAACTTTGTCCTGGTGACAAAGCATTTGTATTACTACCTTGTAGGGAAAACAGATTACTTATTTCTTGGAAAGGTCCGTACGATATAATATCGAAAATTTCCGATGTCGACTATATTGTCGATATTGATGGGAAGCATAAAACCTTCCACATCAATATGCTTACTGAATTCCATGAACGTCCGGATTATTTGCAACCCATTTTCCAAGCAACGGACAATTCTCCAGTACAACATGGTCATTACTCATCACTGTCCGTGATACAGGATGAGGAAACAAGTTTTTCAGATGTAAATCTTCCTCTTCCAATGATCCCACTTCATTCTAGTGAATCATGGAAGAACGTTACTGTCTCTCCTGATTTGTCTCTAGGAGAACAGCGACAAGTTTCAACTATGTTGCAAACATTTCAGGATGTACTCACTGACATCCCTGGACAAACTCATGTCATTGAACATGACATTGTTCTAACTGACCATACTCCTATTAGGGTTAGACCTTATCCTATACCTATACATTTTCAAGCACAGGTCGAGAAAGAGTTGGATGAGATGATAGATTTGAAAATAATCGAACCATCCACCTCTGCATATTCTTCGCCGATGGTTATTGTTCGTAAAAAAGACAATAACATACGTCTTTGCGTTGACTATCGAAAATTGAATCAAGTAACGAAGTTCGATGCCGAACCTATGCCTTTACTGGAAGAGCTACTTACTCGACTCTCCAAATCTCATTTTTTCACTAAACTTGATTTGTCTAAAGGATATTGGCAAGTTCCTTTATCTGAACGCGCCAAACCTCTCACGGCTTTTTCAACACCTAGAGGTTTGTTCCAATGGAATTTTATGCCTTTCGGTCTTATGAACGCACCAGCTACATTCGTACGCATGATGCGCCGAATCCTATCTTATCGGTCAGATGTCATTGCATATCTAGACGACATCTGTCTTTTCAGCGATACTTGGGAAGATCACTATTCAGGGTTAGATGAATTGCTGTCTACTTTGCGCGAGCACAACCTGACAGCGAAACCCTCTAAAGCCTATATTGGTTTTAGCGAAATTTCTTTCCTAGGCCACCGAGTTGGTCATGGTTTCCTAAAGACAGAGGACCATAATACTAGTAAGATACTTAACATCTCAATCCCTAAGACTAAAAAACAGGTGAGAAGTCTGTTAGGTCTTATTCAATTTTATGGCAGATTCATTCAGAATCTATCCTCTATCATGGCACCTCTTTCTACACTTCTAAAGAAAGGTTCGCCTAATGTGGTCCACTGGTCTCAGGAATGCCAATGCTCTCTGGATAAGATTAAAACATTGTTTTCAACACCACCTATTTTAGTGCTACCTACTAAAGATAAGACATTCGTTCTTCGTAGTGACGCTTCATCCACTGGGATTGGAGCGGCACTAATGCAAGAGTACTCTGGAACTCTGCATCCTGTAATGTATATTTCCAGAAAACTTAATGCGGCAGAAAGGAATTATTCGGTTTTAGACCGTGAGCTATTAGCTATGGTTTGGTCGATCCTCAAACTACAGAGATTCCTTCTAGGCGCACATTTCATAGTAGAAACCGACCAAAAAGCTCTTACTGCTATACAGAGTAAGAATTTGAAGAGCTCGAGGTCTACTCGATATGCAATTGCTCTTCAACCTTTTCATTTCTCTGTGCGAGCTATTCGTGGATCAGATAATGTGATGGCAGACATTCTGTCAAGATGCCCACATGATTCCACATAACTATTAGGGCTTAGACTTCTTGATATGTCTAGTTCTATAGTAGTTCCTTTCTATATCAAGATAGATACACATTTGTAATTTAATAATATAATGATTGTATCACTACTTAGCGGTTCATTGATGTTTATTCACCGCTGTGCTTTGATGATTTTTCTTCATAAATCATAAATTTAAGATATCTAATACGAAATGATGGTATGAAATTTTTTAGGCATTGTGTAATTGCCAGAATTGTATTATACTTTGATGACACCTTCCTGGAAAAATTTACTTGTAGAGAAATAATTTCTCTCAGTTTATGAGATACATTCTCACCAGTCGCTCCATAAGTCGACTTAGCCTCATATTAGGCGTTATATTTATTCCTGATATTTTCATCTGCGCATTATTCATGCGTTGTGAGCCTATTGTACGTTGCTCCTAGATGTATTTCAAAAAAAAAAAATGTTCCATTTTTTTTCCCGGGAGGTGTGGTAAGACTGTTACGTGCAGTCTTTGATATCTTACAATATAATACATTTGTATGCTTGTTATGTTCGCAAATATTTTGTAAACAAAATAGATACTTTTTAGTGCTTAAGGAAAAGTCATTATTGAGTTACTTCCCTTGAAAGGAGTGTCGTCACTTCGATCGAACTCCGCGGATGAATCCAGTTTTACTGCGATTTATTCTTTGTTTGGGTAGAAATAGGTTGTTCTTGCTTCAGTGTATCTATGGCCTGAATTTATGTGTATTGTTTGTCTGGGTAGGACGAGTCTGTCTTATATCTGTATATCTTTACATATCTAAGTCGAACTATATGGTCTTTTGTCGTTAGAAAGGTCAAAGGGCTGTTCGGCGGATGTGTCGCTAGAGAGGTGTGATTTGGCTTCGTCCTGATGGGGCTGTGATTTTTGTGTAGCGGCTTGTCGCCGGAAAAAGTGATCTCAGTATTTATGGGGAAAGTGATAGTCGTCTAGACCTATCGTGTATGCTTTACCCCAGTGTTTATTCTTATTGCCAAGGAATGGCAGAATCATATTTCTGATACCAAGGTAACAAAAGATACTCCTTATGAACTCTCTTACGAAGCCACCGTTTTTCGATAGGCACGATTTGTACGTCTGAGAGAATATATTTAACTAGATGAAGATGACATTCATTCCTAGCAGCACTATATCTTGTATGATGAAGTCAATTGTATCATGATAGAATCTACAGAGCAATGAGAACATTTAATGAATGACTAACTTTAATACAGATTCATTATCTGTATCCAAACGTGAGTGACAGCTCACGAGAGAAGCCATCTTGTATCCAAATATTTTGTGACTTTCAAGAAGAGAAAGGGATGCCCCCGTATTATCGCTTGATGAGTCCAGAGATCACTGCTACACATGAGAACCCATTACTAGCGGTTCAATATGATTATATGGAAAATATGTGCTGAACATTATGTAAAGAAATCTTCGCTAGACGAGGTTAGGTCTAGAAGCCATCTTGAATGTTGTTTATAATCTGACGTGCTTTGTCAGTAAACTCAGATGATATATATATGGGCAATACTGAGTGCTTGTCTACTGACAGTCCATTATGCTATTATTCTACATGAGTGCCCATGTATCATTGCAAGACCATTTATCCACTGTACTATGATGTATTATGCCAACCTGTGATTTGTCACTATTCGTGCTGTCGAGTGTGTACGTCCAATTAAACTGTAGCAAAGGTACACAGTCGTTGGTGTCGATGACTTCCAGCCATACATGAGTGTGAGAAAAAGACCATTTGTCAACACCACGAACTCTTCTTATCATTCGCATATTATACTCACAATCTATGTCTACACACCACTGCGTAGGTCGAGTTGACATTCCATACTCAAACCACAAGCAACACAACAACACCGCATGTAGCTCTGGTGATGTTCTAGTGAGCTTATATTTATCAACTGATGATGAGCAAAGAAAATAGAGTTATCAACTAGAGAGAGACTTATCACAAACACTTCATGCTCTCATCTACCTCTAGCCAATGTGGTATTAACACGTTTAGTAATTCAATTAATCTCTCAGGGATGGGCGATACCCTTGCCTGGACATACATAGCGAAGTGTGAGAAATGGAAACAAAAACTCTAGTACGGAGTTCTGTGCTGCGAAAATGAGAAAAAATAGAATGGGAGGGGGCGGGGGTGGGGGGTGGGGGTGGGGGGGTGGAGAACTTAAGAAAAATTGAACGGTCCAATTTCGTGACACGAGGGCAAAAAGTATCGAGGGATGTCACCTAAGGAGCACATTCCCATGGTCAGTTATGACTGAAGGGACTATTATTATCATTATACTATTATAATAAAACAAAAAATTGACAACGCTCAAACGTTATTTACATATGTTGCTAAATGTTGCGAGTTTGACAATAACCGTTGATTATTTTTTTGATAAACAAGACTGGTTTCCTTTTTAGTTCAAGGATAAACTGACATTGTACATGAAGTTTAATATGTTCATTTTCTGCTCTACTTCTACGTTTATTCTACATTTAATTTACATTTATTTGCAGTTGTGGTCTGTAGTATTTGATGAAGATTTGTGGGATGGGGACACCCTGTATCAGGCGCCATGAACGTGGAACAGTTTTCAGATCACCAGAGCTGGTTGATCCCAGAAGGTAAAGGCTGGAGATCATAAAACACTTGAGGTATATCATGTGAGAGACGGTATTTGAATGATGACCTCAACAAAAATATAAACCATGAAGTTTACAATTTCACATTTATTTATCTTCTTCTCTGCATTATAGCCTTATGCCCCAGCTGTTACAACTCGTATCAAGATTTCTTCACCTTTTTTGTACATATATTTCAAGTTTGCACATCACTGACTGTATATTATTGTAACATGCAGTCATTGCATCAGTTTCTAAAGCAGATAAGCTCATCATTCTTGGTGACTTTAATGCAAGTGCAGGCTCAGATAACATCTCCTGGGATGGCATTATCGGAAAGTACGGCGTGGGTCGCTGTAACAGCAATGGACTTCTTCTCCCCCAGACTTGCGCTGAACATGACCTCCTAGTCACCAACACCATTGTTCGACTTCCTACCCGCAACAGGGCCTCCTGGATGCTCCCTCGCTCAAAGCATTGGCACCTAATTGACTATGTAATTGTTAGGAAGAAGGACAGGCAAGATGTCCGTGTGATCAAGTCCATGTGTGCTGCCGAATGCTGGACTGATCATCGCCTCATTGTGTCTAAACTTAAAATTCGTATCCAACCAATCAGGCGCCCTCAGGGGCAGAAAACTCTAAAAAGGCTGGATGTCACAAAACTAAAGAAGACAAAAATCAAACAGCCATTTACTGACACCCTAGAAGACCGTCTCAAATATATCTCGTTAGACGGCCAAAGTGTGGAAACAAATTGCGCAGCCCTAAATGGGCAGATCTACAACACTTCTACAGAGGTCCTGGGTCCCACCATCAAGAAATAAAATGACTGGTTTGATGAGAACTCAGATGATATAATGAAGGTGTTGGCTGAGAAACACCATCTCCATAAAGCATATTTAAATGATCCAAAATCTACATCCAAGAAAGACGCTTTCAACAACATGCGTAGAATCGTCCAACATAAACTTCGCCAGATGCGGGATTCATGGCTGAGTAATAAAGCAGATGAGCTCCACGGCTTTGCTGACAGCCATTTTTACCAAGCACTAAAAGCAGTCTATGGTCCAACATCATTAGGATCATTTCCCCTCCTTAATGCAGATGGAAAAACACTAATTACAGACATGGAAAAGATTCTCCAACGCTGAGTCGAACATTTTAATAATATTTTGACAGCTACAAGAAAAATGCCAAGAACAGCACTGTGACCTGTACACAGCTTTCATCGACTTGACAAAGGCATTCGACACGGTCAGTAAAGAGGGTCTATGGAAGATCATGGCAAAATATGGCTGCCCAAAGAAATTTATCACAATAGTGCCGCAACTGCATGATGGAATGCAGGCTAGAGTTCAGGAAAACGGTGAGCTATCGGAGCCTTTCCCCGTCTCAAATGGAGTTAAACAAGGGTGTGTACTTGCACCGACTCTGTTCAGTACCATGTTTTCTGCTATGCTGACTGGTGCTTTCAGAGACGGGGACAGAGGAATCGACATCAGATATCGTACTGATGGAAAATTGTTTAACCTTAGGAGGCTTCAAGCGAAAACCAAGGTCAAATCACACACCATCAGAGATCTTCTGTTTGCTGACGATTGTGCCCTCAATGCTGGCTCAGAGGCTGATCTGCAGCATATCATGGATAGATTCTCCGAAGCCTGTTCCAACTTTGGGCTTACCATCAACACGGAGAAAACAGAAATCATGTACCAACCAGCTCCTGGCACAATTTATACTGAGCCAATCATCAAGGTAAATGGTGAGAAACTGAATGTTGTGAACAGATTCACATGCCTTCGTAGCACACTATCCCAGAACATCGTCATTAGTGATGAGGTGAACACCAGGATCTCCAAAGCCAGCAGCACATTTGGCAGACTATACACCAACGTTTGGCATCGAAGTGGCATTAGTCTACAGACAAAGCTGAAGGTGTACACAGCTGCGGTGCTTCCACTGCTGCTTTATGTATGTGAAACATGGAGTGTATACAGGCGCCACGTAAAGAAGCTAAACCGCTTCCATAAGGTCTGTCTCAGGAAGGTAATGAACATCAAATGGCAAGACAAAATCCCGGATACCGCCGTTCTTGACAGAGCTGGTATCTGTAGCATCGATACTATTCTGATGCAGTCACAGATTCGCTGGGCAGGTCATATAGTCCGCATGCCAGACCATCGACTGCCAATGATACTCTTTTATGGTGAGATGCAGAAGGGTAAACGCTGCCATGGTGACCAAAAGAAGAGCGTAAAGACACGTTAAAGACTTCATTGAAAACCTTTGGCATAAACCCTGACACATGGGAAGCTGCTGCTCAAGACCGAACTGCCTGGCGCACATCTCTTCGTAAAGGTGCAGCGGCATGCGAATCATCCAGAAGAGCAGCAGCGGAACAGCGGAGAAAAGCTAGAAAAGACAGTGTAACAAAACCTTCACATGAAGCAAACATCCCCTGCCCACACTGTCAGAGATCTTTCCAGGCCCGCATCGGGCTCATCAGTCACCTTCGTACCCATTGACTAACCTAACATGTTCTTAAAAATTGGATGAACAGAGTGGTGTTCATCACCCATTATGGAAGAATGACAAAATTATTGTAAAGTCGTGTTCATAGTTTTCTGAATACATTAGACAAAGATTGGAATATCACTCGAGTTTGTTATTACTTTAAGGTGTTCAAAGATGAAGCACGTACCATTTATAGTGTTCTCACCTTAGACGTCTTCTTCTTCTTTGATCCTTAGACGCCGACCGTCAAAGCAGTCAGTGGCCATCACGTCTAAGGGCGTCTTGTAGGGCAACAACAAATTGATTCTACTTTGCTCGGTCGGCGGCCATCCTTCGTACAGTGCCCCAACTCTGGTTCATTCTTTGCATCTCAGCCTCCACAGTCCTCCGCCACGTTGTTTATGGTCGGCCTCTCTTTCGTTTTCCTTCAGGGGTCCAAAGCATAGCTGTTCTTGTGATGGCATCGGGGTCTCTTCTGAGGACATGGCCAACCCAGCTCCAGCGTCTGCCAGCTATGATGGTGTGCATGTCCTCTTGCTTGCTCCGAGTAAGCAGATCTTGGTTGGTGATGGTATTCGGCCAAAAGATTCGGTGATTTTTTCTTACGCATGATGTGTGAATAGAGGACAATTTCGACATTTCCTTCTCTGCAACTCTCCAGCATTCCGCACCATAGAGAAGCACAGAAAGCACACAGCTCTGATATAATCTTAATTTTGTGCTTGTGCTTTATTGAGAGGACTTCCAGATGTTGTTTAGGCTAAAAAAAGGATGTTCTTGCCTTATTCATTCTGATGTTGATGTCTTTGCCTGCCCCGCCGTCTGGTGTTACTGTGCATCCTAGGTATGTGAAGGTGTCTGTCTGTACCAGTTGCTGATTCCTTATTGATATGGGCTCAGGGTTGCTCACTTTGAGCGTCATGACCTCAGACTTCTTTAAATTGATGTTCAAGCCCACCTGCTGGCTAAACGTATTAAGGCTATCCGTTTTTTCCTGGATGTGTTGATGTGAATGTGCTAGTAGTGCAATGTCATCTGCATATTCCAGATCTTCCAATGTAGAAAATGTAGTCCATCTTATTCCTCTTGGACTGCCCTCTGTTGTCTGGCGCATCACCCAATCTATGACTGTTAAAAATAGAATTGTTGATAAGGGGAATCCCTGTCGTACTCCTGTTTTCACCTCAAAGGTTAGGTTGCTCTGCCCAACACTACACATAAAGTTGGCATAGAGGCTTTTTATGATTGACACTATGCAGCTTGGAATTCCATAAGCCCTCAGTATTTTCCATAAACTGTACCTATGTATGCTGTCAAAAGGCTTTTCAAAATCAACGAAATTAATGTACAGCTGTCTTTGCCATTCTGAGCACTGCTCTATAATGTTCCTGAGAGTGAATATATGATCTACACATCTTCTGTTCTTTCTAAATGCTGTTTGTTCTTTCCTCAGTTTGTGATCTACGGCTTTTGAAATTCTCTGTATAATTGGACAGGTTTGCGCGGGCAGGGGTCAGACTAAAGCAGACACCATGGTCCTCCAGGTTGGGGGTTTTAGCATAGGGCTGACACCACTGTCTATGTAAAAAAAAAAATTGAAGTTACGGAAACAACAACGAATAAACAAACTTTGCTGCGGGACGGACATCCGGAGTCTGAGGCTCGTATGACTGTCAGTGGTGAAATCCGAAAGAAAGCCACTGACATGAGAACGGACGTCCTGACCGCAAAACATGATACAAGAATAGGATTTTGGAATGTCAGGACAATGAATGAGACGGGTAAACTAAAGCAGGTCACGGCAGAAATGAGAAAATATAGGTTACACATTCTAGGGATAAGCGAGAGCAGATGGACAGGGGCAGGAAAAGTTAAAACAGGAACAGGAGAAACAGTACTTTACTCTGGAAGAGAGCATGGACAGCACAATGAAGGTGTAGCCATTATTCTACAGAATGGAATGGAAAGGACATTACTGGAAAGGAAACCCATCAACAACAGACTGATAATATTAAGATTGAGAGGTAGATTCACCAATACTACAATAATACAATGCTACGCACCAACGAATGAAAGCGATGAAGAGGTCAAGGATGAATTCTATCAACAACTGCAGAAAGAAATGGAAGACACACCTAGATATGATCTTGTTATAGTAATGGGAGACCTCAATGCGAAAGCTGGTACACACAATACATATAATGAAAGAACAATGGGGAAGTGCGGCAGCGGAACAGCAAACAAAAAATGGGGATACATTAATAAATTTCTGTAGTATTAACAAACTGGTCATTGGAGGAACACTTTTCCCACATAAAGAAATTCATAAATTAACATGGGAATCACCAAATGGTCGGGACAGAAACCAGATAGACCACATCATGATTAACGGTAGATGGAGACATGCATTACAAGATGTGAAGGTAAGAAGAGGTGCAGATGTGGGAAGTGATCACCATTTAGTAGTAGCAAAACTGAAAGTAAAACTAAGAACGGCTGGACCAACTGTAACTACACAGAAAAGGTTTGACATCAGCAAATTAAAGGACCCCCTTACCAGAAAAGCGTTTGCTGCTGACATAAAGAAACGATATCAATTTGCCAAAAGTCAGGAAAAGACATTGACTGATGATATAGACCAGAAATTCAACACCATTTCAACAATATATAAGGAAAGCAGCAAATCATGCTTGTGATTCCAAGAAAGGAATAAGCAAGACTGGATAACACCAGAAACATTAAACAACATAACACTGAGAAAGGAAATGAAAAGAAAGAAAACAGAAGCGAATTCCCCCAGGTTAAAGCAACTATATAGCGAACAGTACAGTCAGCTGGACAAGGAAGTTAAACGCCAAACCCGAGCCAACAAAAGGAATTTCCTAGACGATCTTGCAAGACAGGCAGAAGAGGCAGCACTGAGAACAAAGCACAGTATACAAAATAACTAAATTCATCAGCGGAAAACAAGGTGCAAACAATATTACATTAGTAAGAGATAAGCAAGGAAATCTCATCACGACAGCAGAGGGACATGAAACAAGATGGGCAGAGCACTTCAGAGAAACTCTGAACAAGGAATCACCAGAGAAACAATTGAATGTTCCTGAGGCTTAAAACGATCTAGATGTAAATACAGACAATCCACGAAAAGAAGAAATCATCACAGCAATCAAAGGGTTAAAGAAAGGAAAAGCTCCTGGCCATGATAACTTAAATGCGGAGCTATTTATGACAGACCCTGAGCTAGCAGCAGAACTATTCGAACCACTATTTGCACAAGTCTGGAAAACGAGGACAACACCGTCAGAGTGGAACAAAGGAATAATTGTAATATTGAACAAGAAGCAAGATCTTGCAGACTGCAATAATTGGAGAGGAATCACTCTTCTCTCAGTTTCCAGCAAAATACTAGGCAGGATAATTATACACCTTAGACGTACGAGTCTATATTTAGAGTTTGCTCCTTCCAAATGTTTTTTGCGTCTGTCTCTATGTTTGTGTGTCTGCCTCTGTTTCTGTATGTCTGCCACTATTTTTATGTCTGCCTCTTTTTTTTCTGCATCTATTTTTTGGATTTATCAGTTTTTTTTAGTCTGCCTCTATTTTTGGATCAGTTTCTATTTTAGGGGTTGCCTCTATTTTTTTGTTACTCTCTCTAGTTTTTTTGGGTCAGTCTCTATGTTTTGTCTGCTTCTGTTTCTTTATATCTGCCCCTGTTTCTTTGTATCTGCCTCTATTTCTTTATATCTGCCTCTACTTTTTTATATCTGCCCCTATTTTCTTATATCTGCCTCTGTTTCTTTATATCTGCTTTTTTCTTTATGTCTGCCTTTTTCTTTATATCTGCCTCTGTTTCTTTCCATCTTCCTCTATATTTTAATATCTGACTCTATTTTTTATATCTGTGTCTGTTTCTTTATATATGCCTCTGTTTCTTTATATCTACCTCTGTTTCTTTATATCTGCCTCTGTTTCTTAATATATGCCTCTGTTTCTTAATATCTGCCTCTGTTTCTTTATATATGTCTCTTTTTTGTGTCTAACTCTGTTTCTTTATATTTGCCCCTGTTTCTTTATATCTGCCTCTGTTTCTTTATCTGCCTCTGTTTCTTTTTATATGTCTCTATTTTCATGTCTGCCTCTATTTCTTTAAATCTGCCTCTGTTTCTTTATATCTGCCTCTGTTTCCTTATATCTGCCTGTTTCTTTATATCCTCCTCTATTTGAGAGTCCGTCTCAGTTTTTTTATTCTGCCTCTATTTTTTGGTCAGTTTCTATTTTAGGGGTTGCCTCTATTGTTTGGGTCTGGTTCTATTTTACTGTATAACGTCATCAGACTTAACGGTCTTTTATATTTGGGCATGCGCCCTAATATAACTGACTAGGTTGAACGGGACACGCTTCGCTTAATTTTATTTTTTTAAATGAAACGAATGCCTAGCAACGCTGTTAACTCGCTTCCAGGCTATATGGAGTCAATAACTCTCCTTGCAGAGCTGTAGAGAATTGATAGAACTGATATTATTTGAACAACATTACACAAAACTTGACCATGATAACGTGTAGGGACAAGGCGTTAGGATTTATGGTTAGTCTATAACGCGACGCACTAAAGACGACTTATAATTGAAAACGTGCGGTTACGTGTGATTCAACCACTGCTGATTATAACGTCTTCGTTGTTCTCTACGTTTCAGAGCCATACAATGAGATTGAATGTGTGGGTTGAGAGACTATTATATATGAGGTGGACTCTATATATTTTAATGCCCATTCAAGTCACTATGCAATGAAAGCTCCTCTTGTGAGCTCGTGTTATAATGTTTAGTTGAAAAGGTTGGTAGGGACTTATTGTCGTTTTCGGGCTCACAGGAGAACTTGTCAAACACATGGTCTCAACCTATCACTTCTGTTGTTGTTCTGTTGTCTGGTCTTCTACTTCTTTATTTCTCACTGCCTGATAAAATACCTTTGTGTGTTGTTTGTTTATTTATTTGCTGTTTACAGGCCTCAGGTTTCCCCTCCTTATATGTTTATACGTTTATTAAATACGAATAAACCTACATTCTGCCCTTTACTTATTCTCATTCTTCTATCATTTACTAGACACAGTATTAAGGTCTTTGTCTTGTGTAATCAGGCTTATGCTGTTTAATAGTGAAACTGCAGAAGTGATTGCGTCTATAATTAGTCTGGGTCGTCCCATGGTACATATTCGGGTCACGTGGGGTGTCGTGCTAGATCTCTGTCGGTGAAGCCTTATTTTTGTAATGCTTAACTGGCACAGTGGATAGTGACGATTCGCTCCCTTGGCTAGGCCATGGGTGCCGTTCGGAAGGTCATGGTTCGAATCCCGTTAAGTCCATCACTTCTGTTGTTTTTCTGTTGTCTGTCTGTTGTCTGACCTTCTATTTCTTTTTTGTCACTGAGTGCCTGATAAAATACATTTGTGTGTTGTTTGTTTATTTATTTGCCGTCTCAACTTTACTTTAGGCAGCACTTTGTGCCGGTCAAAAATACTAAATCAACATTATAGACATCTTACCATCTAAAGAAACTCTTGTTATACATATTTACTGACTTGTATTGAGCCTAGCCTGTATTTACATATCCCATACAAAAAATAACTGCATATTTCTATAATAGCAACAAACGACAGAAATATTTTCTTCGGAATTTGAAACATATTGTCATTTACTTATTTGCAACAAAAGTGTTTGAAACAAAATTATTTAAAGTAACTGTTTAATTTTTTTTAAGTTATCTGCTCCTTCTTCTTCTTCGTACACTCTCAGACGTCCACTTGAATGTTCTCAAAGAAATCAGTAGTCAGTTTGAGGCTATTTCAATCCCCGTAAAGCTTTTCCACGAAAGGACCTGGCGTCGGCCATATGCACTTTCTCTGTACCACATATAAGGGGCAACTATGAAGCAGATGTTCAGCAGTCATTTTATCAGTGCCACAGTTACACTGATCGGTAGTTCCTATCTTTAGCTTGTTGAATAGATGGTATCTCAATCTGTTGTGGCCAGTGTGGAGTCTGAAGATTACCATTTGTTCTCTTCTGTGGAGCTGGTAGTAAGCATCATTCTGTGTGTGCCCTGGATGTTCTACATTCCATTTGTTTCTGTAACTGATTCTGATAAAACTCTTTGCCTCCTCAAAAGTTATGCTTGCATCAGGCTGAGGTAGATGTGAACCTTCTTTTGCCATTCTGTCAGTCTCTTCATTGCCGGCGATGTTACAATGAGATGGGATCCATTGGATCACAAAACTTTTGAATCGTTGACAAAGTTTGTGGAGCACTACTCTGAGATCATCCAGGTCTGTATTACTTTGGCTTTTCAAGGTTGCAATTACTGACTGTGCATCAGTAAAGAAAGTAACTTGTCTCTCTGCCCTTTCTTCTGTCAATATAACCTCTGCTGCAGTTTTCAAGGCCTCTGCCTCTGCTCGGAAGTTGCTGGAGAATCGTCCTGTCGCCACTGACAGCCTTTTTTCTGCACCAATGCTTAAGGTCAGAAAGACCCCCACCCCCGAACCTCCATTTTCTGTTGCATTTGTTGCTGATCCATCTGTGTATGCATGGGTCCAGGTGTTGCGTGGATAATGTGTCTCTATGTATTTTGTCGCTATGGATTTTCTATCTGTTGCAGTTTGGCTCTTTTTACTTTCAATTCCAGGAATGTTTTCTATCATTTTAGGGAAACGATTTTGTTTCCAAACTGGAAGCTGGTGTGCAGTGTAGATGGGTTTAACAGTGGATATTTCATCTATGGATACTGCTCTCATTTGTGGTTTGGTTGATTCTACAAAATTACTTCGTTTAAGTCTTAGCCTTTTAGGAGCATTTATTCTATGGCACATTGGGTGGTCTGCTAGTCTTTTGAATTTTTCGGCCTGTTGCTGAGCCCTGCAGTCTCTTCTGTCTGTCATTGGCTGGAGGTAAGTAATCTTTTCGAGTTCTTTTATAGGTGTTGACTTCATGCCTCCCGTTATAATTCTCATTGCTTGATTTTGGAGTCTGCTAATTTTATCGAAGTTTGTCTTAGCTGCTGTTGCCCATGCTGCCATGCCATATTCAAGAACTGGCCTCATTCACCCTGTGTACAACGTCTTAAGCACTTTCTCACCTGCACCCCAAGTTGTTCCATGTATACGTTCAACTTACAAAATCTTCCGACACAAAATACTTCTAGCCATATTACATATATGTGAGCGTAGAGGCAAACTTCCAGAATCTGAACATGTAAGTCTTTCTGTTATTCGTCCAACCAGGTGGTTATACCATCCTTCAGAAGTTTGAAATAAAACAATATTTCACTACTGCTGTAGTGGCCATGTTTGTTATGCGTTGAGACCCTCTCGCTTGCTTTGTCGTGACTGTGACGATATTATAAATACAATAGCTAAATTAAATAATATTATAGAGCATAAGTCAAAAATAAGATAGAAAATAAAATTTGAGTCCAGCGTCTTCTTCCCCACGCCAGCCGGTATGCGGGTTTTGTTAAGCCTAAGGCCGCTTACACACCAGCGTTTCTTGACGCGCGTTTCTCTCGCGTGACGAATGAAAGAGTACGGATTTACAGACAGTCTCGCTCGGCTGAGCAGCCTGTAAATCCCTTACTCCTTCATTCGTCACGCGTGAGAAACGCGCGTCAAGAAACGCTCGTGTGTAAGCGGCCTAATAGCCGAATGAAGAGTACTGTCATTTCAAATTTGTCCTTGAGATTAAATGTAACACTTTTGCAAGTTCAAGACGACAGAGTGATAGAATAAAAGAAAAGGAGGGGAGGGAATGGAAAGACAGAACCTAGGGTACGCCGTCTTGCGTTGATTTCAAAAAGCCAACTCGAGCGACATAGCCTTGGGCGATTTTCAAATTACGATACAAATACTAAAAAATGTTCGTCAATTTGGTCACGCAGACAGCCTTAGCTCTTATAAAAAATGACGTAATTCTAACGGACTACGGACGATTCTCATTTTTAGTTTGAAAATAGTTGTAAGAAGAATTGAACAGGTGGCAGTTTCTAGATTTGAACGACTAACATAGAAAAAATATGGAATTATGAACCATAATACATAGGGCCATAAAAATTATATATTCGTATGCCTTATGATTTCCTGAGCAATAATATGGTGTCAGTTACGCACTAGTACAATAAATAACCAAGATATTGGCAAAAATACTATGTATTGTAAGACGGACTGACGAAAACAAAAATCATGCCTGCTTACTTTTTTCATAGCATGTTTTGAAGAAAAGCTCTTGGGGAAATGAGGTCTAAAAGGTACCTGTAATTTGATTGGCGGTAGTTTAAAGGAAGGCGAGATAGGATTGGTTGACCTAAAACTAAAAATATATTTGCAGTAGAAAACATAGTAGTTTGAGAGTTTTTTTTTTTAAAGTTTGATTCAAAATAAATGAGTTCATGGTCCCATTGGCCCATACATTATATATTATCCGAAACGTAGACTGCTCGTTGCCATTTTGAGAAAATTTTCTGATGAACAAGGAGCGATGAGAGCAGGCTGGTGCTTTTCAAACCTATAGAAAGCAGTCTGGACAATGCAGATCTAAAGTGTGCCATAAATTGTTTGCCAGTCATCGTTCGCTTGTGTGTATTTCATTGAAATTTGTGGTAAGATTGATTTTATTAACCTTTTATTTAAAATAAAGTTTGAATGTGAGATACTGCAATACGACTGTAAGTAAGTGGGTCCATGGCAGACTTAGACAGAGCCTAGAGATTGATCCATCATATGATAGACTATCAGAGAGGTGTAGTACTACAAGATTATATATGATTGTCATCAAGGAGCATAACACCTATCCTATGGTATGGAAAAAGATTACTGCTGGAATTGCAGAGGCGTTGTAACCATTAGGGGAGAGGAATACTGGTATACATTGTCACCTAAAAATATAATGGTGAACTAGGTTGTCATAAAGAGCTGACCCTATTTGTTTGTTTGTACTGTGCCTGTAATTAATTGTGGAATATTATTGTATACTTGTTATAAAGAAGGACGCATAACCTTCTTATTTCAGGGTTTTTTGGTACTGACATTAACGTATTACCAGGCTCGTGGAGACTGTTCGATTCCTGACACTGTTTGCATATTTCGGGCACATGCTGGATGCCATTGCCTTTCAAGAAGGGAAACAGATTGTCCAGCGAGCCTATGAACAGATCTACCGGTGTTAATCTTCGAAGATAAGTGCCTGTTCGGCACCAGAAAGCTCAACTTCTAGTTTAAAATAAAGACTGTGAATATTAATAAAAAATTCCACCAGTGACAAATGAAAAGAAAACAAACAATAGTGCGTGATGTTAACCAACAACCTACCATTATATACCAGTATTAACCTAAGTTAGAAAACTACAACTACACACTTATAATATAATAACATTTGTATTATGGACAGAAGATCCATGGTGTTATTTAATTGATGTAAATAATTCTTTTGATTTCACATTTGATTGTCAGTCCTGATTCAAAACAAACTAGAACCAGGACAATACATTGTAAAAATTTAACTTTTACCCAAAATTCAACCACTGACTTACTAAAGGTAGTCTTTTAAAGTGTAGTTTGTATGTTATTGTCGTAGTACTGTTGTGTTGTGTTGGATAATAAAATAATTGTTTATATGTTTAGTTGGTTAATGCAACATTACACTACACATTCATAACCCTAGACACCAAACGTAGTCATCATACATTCTAGTCAAAGAATAAGTCTGAATGAGATCATAGAGGTGGTAGCAGAAAGGTACCATGTAAACTTACCATCATATTTGTTATACTCAGGGACCTTCACAGCTGACCTCATTCAGTACACTAAGAGTACATAACAACATTTCTTAACATCAAATCCACCACATATATTTGGGTAGCTCGCTTCCGGAATTTTTAGAATCTTATAATATTATCAGTTATATTAGGGTCTCAGGTCCCAGAATTTTAATTATCTGTAAAATAAAACTAAAAGTATTCTTTTGTGGAATTTAAATAGTGGTTGAGCTATCAGTGCCTGTGGTTGTTGTTAGTCATAATTAGAAATAGCTAGTCATAATTAGACATTTGCCTAGTTAGAAATTTTAAAGGTTTGCATAGTACAGAATGGCTGATCTGGCAAAGTTTCGATCTGCTGCTGTGCAGACTGCTAAAGAGATGGGCATGGATGGGCTAGAGCTGGTCCAGTTTGTAACCTCAGAATGTGACAAATTTATTGAACGAGATAGGGAAGACAGGAAATTAGAAGCTGAAAGAAAGTTAGAGGCTGACAAAGAAATTAAGAGGTTGCAGATTGAGGCTGACAAAGAGGCTAGGGCATTGGAGGTGGATAGGGAGGCGGAGATTAAAAGACTCCAATTAGAAGAAAAAAAGGCCGAAAGAGAAGAAAAAAGATTAGCTACAGAAAGAGAAGAAAAGAGATTAGCTGCAGAAAGAGAAGAAAAGAGACTGGCTGCTGAAAGAGAAGCAGAGGAAAAGAGATTAGCTACAGAAAGAGAAGAAAAGAGATTAGCTGCAGAAAGAGAAGAAAAGAGACTGGCTGCTGAAATGGAAGCAGAAGATAGGAGATTGCAGAGGGAGCACGAGTTACGACTAAGGGAGTTGGAATTACAAGGCTATGCTCCTGAAAATGGTGCCAGCCCCTTTACCTCCGATGCCATTGCTAGTCAGGGAGCCTCAACCTCAGCTATGGGGTTTCATTTAGACGATTTTGTTGAGAAAGATGATGACATAGAAAGTTTTCTAGGTAGGTTTGAACTTTTGGCTACCACGTATGGGTTAGAGAGAGAAAGGTGGAGCCTAAAGTTATCCCAGGGTCTCAGGGGAACAACTTATGAAGTTTTTGCCAAAATGAGCAGGGATGACCAAGACAATTATGACATGTTAAAGCAGGCTCTTGTGCTAAGGTATGAAAAGAATGGAGAATTTTACAGAAAAAAAATTAGGAATGCCAAGCTACTGTCGGGTGTGACCTATCACCAGTTCTCTGCACGTTTAGAGACCTACTTGGAGAAATGGAATGCTCTGGGGAAAACCCAAAATCTTAAAGAAATGATCCTTATTGAGCAATTGAGAGAGTCCATGGCTCCAGACTTGAGAAAGTTTCTCATGGAACAATAGCAGAGAGGCTGGGTGAGTTACTCAATGTCGCTGAGAGGTATCAGGCAGCCCAAGCAGAGGTAGCTGGCACAAAAAAGAAACAGGTAGACAATTAAAAGGGTCCACAAAACTCTAACAGATTTGACAACAAAGATCAGGGAAACAAAGGTAAGCAACATTTTATTAGGCCACGCAATGATTATAGAAATAAAAACCCACAATTCAATGACAGAAAATATGAGGAAAGAAAACCTTTTCATAAAGGTAGATTATATTGTAGATGGTGTAAGATGGACAACCTAAACACTGACAGTTGTAAAAGGAAACCTTCCTTTGCTGCAATGAAAACGGGGAGAAAGGGAGTAAAGGCCAACCCTACTAAACAGCAGGAACCTTATCACCCCCAAGTGTGTGAAGAAGTAATATGTAATGGAGTCACCATAAGGTGCTTGTATGATACTGGATTGGATTTTGATTCAGTTGTGAGTTCTCACCTGGTGCAAGCTGATCAATACACCACAGAAACAGTAGAGATCCAAGCTGCAACCAAGGACGTAGCGACCATGACACTTCCCATCGCCAGGATAAATGTAAAAACGCGATATGTAGAAGGAATCATCAAAGCAGCAGTGATAAATGAACCAATCTACCCTTTGATATTGGGGTGTAGATACGTCTTCTTGGGGAATGTCAAGAGACCTGTGATCATGGCAACAGTGCAGACCAGATCACAGTCCAAAAAGGAGGAGGATAATCCTATAAATACTCATCCAGAGCAGATGAGGAAGACGCCGGCTGAGGATAAGACCCGCAAGCCTTGTTTTAAGAAATTGCCCAAATGTCATACACCTCCAGGCAAGGGAGACATCTATATGAAGAATAAACTGATATATAGGAAGACCGGAACTGGATCCACTGGTCACGGACAGTTGGTTCTTCCAAAGGCATATAGCGCTGATGTAATAAGGAGTTTACATGTTGGAAAAGATGGGGACAACGAGAAAGTAGGTACCATCTGCCAAAAAGTTGCTCAAAATTATTATTGGCCAGATGTAATGGTCCTCGTTGAAAATTTTGAAGAAGCATGTGGCATAATGCATGAGGGAACACCCACAGGTGGGGAAAATAATAATCAGGATCTAGAAACGCCACGGGGCAAACTTAGGCCTAAAAATAAAAATAAAATTAATAATGTAGACAAAGTGGAATGGGAACCCCCTTTTCACACACAGTCTTCACTTGAATGTATTAATATGGCAAGTATGTGTCGAGGGCCAAAAGTGGTCTTTACCCAGAATAAGCCGACAATCCCTCGGACGGAATTATGTGAACTGGAGGAAAATAAAAGAGAGAGAAGATCTCTCACAAGGAACTTAAAGTGGGAAGAAAACCCCAGGAAGAGTAGAATTGGTAGTGGACAATTTGTAAGTGATGATAGAAGGAAAGTTCATTGGAAATTCAACTGGAATGGCACCGGTAACCCTATTTGGGAGGCTAATAAAAAGTCCAGTGGAACTTCACCCGGAATGGCACCGGTAACCCTATTTGGGAGGCCAATAAAAAGTCCAGTGGAACTTCACACGGAATGGCACCGGTAACCCTATTTGGGAGGCCAATGAAAAGTCCAGTGGAACTTCACACGGAATGGCACCGGTAACCCTATTTGGGAGGCCAATAAACAGTCCAGTGGAACTTCACCCGGAATGGCACCGGTAACCCTATTTGGGAGGCCAATAAAAGATCCATATGTAACCTTATTGAGGACGTGGACAGATGAGAAGGCAGAAAAGACTATTACATCATCTTATCACTATGTGAACGAACTGACCACTCGTTTAAGAAAACTGACAAAACGACAGAGGGAGCAGGTTCAAAAGGCTCTGAATAATCATACAAATGTGTTAACGGACAAACCGGGGCATACGAATTTGTTGGAATATGATATGAAACTTGTAGACCCAACACCAATCTGTATGAGAGCCCATACGATCCTGTTTGCAAGAGAGAAAGCGCTGAAGGAGAATAAATTTATCTATGTGTATTTCGAATTATGAACTGACATTAGGTAGTCTGTTCTAAAGTGGGGAGATGTGTGACGATATTCTAAATACAATAGCTAAATTAAATAATATTATAGTGCATAAGTCAAAAATAAGATAGAAAATAAAATTTGAGTCCAGCGTCTTCTTCCCCACGCCAGCCGGTATGCGGGTTTTGTTAAGCCTAATAGCCGAATGAAGGGTACTGTCTTTTCAAATTCGTCCTTGAGATTAAATGTAACACTTTTGCAAGTTCAAGACGACAGAGTGGTAGAATAAAAGAAAAGGAGGGGAGGGAATGTGTTGCGGGTACTATAATGTATATATTATTATTTATATTCTTCAGGAACAGTCCACCAGACGTCCTGTACTCTAAGTGCATTAAGCTCCATGCTTGGACACTCTTTATTGTAAATCTTGGCCTGCTGAGTTCCCTTCCAGGGTTATCCTCATAGACTCCATTGTAGTAGTTATGGAATATTAATTATGGCCAAACATTCGATACTCCCTGGCCCGCAACACAGGTGCTCAGACAATAAGGCCTAACTGCTTTAAATATTTAATCACAGATACTCCATATTGAGTAGGATTCGACATCGAAGCTTTCTATGCACATGTCTCTACTGTCCTGTCAAACTTACGTGGACAGGAATTCCACACACACTGCTTAACTTAAACTGACATTATATAAGTACTGCATGCATAAGGCAGTGCAGGCAATATACATCTTGCAGGTGTGGTAATCATATTCCTCAAACTAAGGACATACTCTGAAATCTCTTCCTAACGGACACTAGCCATACATACTGGTCAAAAGACACAAGCGGAATGTAAGGCAGAGACGCGTTCGTGTTCCAGATTAACACGCTCACGTCTGCCACTATTCTTGAGCAGCAGTCAAGACGTCACTTCCGGAAACTCATGACAACCGTCTGTAAACAAAAACCAGGAAGTGATCGTAGACCACCAATGTTATGATATTTAGACATAACATTTACTCCCCCCTGCAGTAAAATAATGAAAAGGAACTTTTCATTATTTCCATTGCAAATCTATAAAATCACTGGAGTAACCAGGTGACACATGAATCTCCTACAACTGTCCCCATTGATATATCACCTAGATACGTGCTCCACAATCGACAATTAGACACACAAGGTGTGGAATCCAGTAATAAGATCACTTAACCCATTGTCTATTTCAGAGACATCTCTTTTGACACTACTGTGAAGTCACCATATTAATAATAGGGCAGTGCGAAAAAATCATCGTCAATATGTGTCAGTCAAGGCACTCATACAGCACACAATGTCAACAAGCATCTTATGTCATGTCAGTCATGTAAGTCTCCCTATTTATCAATGACATGCATAATTAGCAATCAAAGACATAATAGATCATATGAGGCAGACAAATCAATTCATAATGAGTGACTGCGACATTATGTCAAAATAGTTATGATTATATGTATGAATGTAGTCTGATGGGATGACTGATCATGTTAATACACTGTAATGTGAAAATATATCAAGTAATATATGCACACTTTAAATTACTTCATTACACTTGGTATGTAACCTCTTGTGGTTTAAATGAATTAACATTATATTTAGTAATTAATGATATTACTTATTTAATGTTACTAGTGATTTTTGCAAGAAGTTCATTTTTCAATCACTTATTTCCTAAAACAGTTCCATAGATCACAATTGTCACGTAGTTGTAAATTATTATCGAAGATGCAGTCATTTTCATCTGTAGTAATAAAGAAGTTCACTGCAATATATAAGTTCATGTATTTCAACTGTCCATGTTTGTCGTCCCAGCAATAGGACTATAATTGAAAATCAATGTTATTCCTTCTGTATTCTATATTATGAAAGTCCAAGTTGAACTGAAAAATTTATTTTGTTATGTCCCCTTTGAATTTTTAGACATTGGCATTTTCTAGTTGTTTCCCTTTTTATGCAAGTAGCAGTCCATTTTAAAGGAACAATTATTTGAATAATTCACAGAATGTGTCTGGAATAAATTGCATTTCCAATATATCCGGAAAATAGTCATTCTATAAACTGTATGTTGTAAAACAGTATAGTTCTGGCATAATTGTATTCGTAAGCACATGGCAAAGGATTTAATATGTTAGTCGACGTAGGTTATACGCAAAAACATCATCATCATGATGCTTGGCATACTGTTTGTAGTTTAGCAAACTGTTTCTGTACATGACAAAGCACTGTGGCAGCAAATTTTCTGAAGTATGTACCACTCTTGTCACTGGATGGTCCATGTAGCTGTTGATCTCATATTAAAGTTGCGTCATAGTTCTGAATTGTTAACAGCCACACAAAGCGGGGTTGGTCAATATAAACGTGTTGAAGGAGCCTTTAATTCGTCAACCAGTGGATGTTTCACACAGCGGGACAAAACATCGGCGATGACATTGACGCATCCTTTGATAGGCTCTATCTGGTATTCATAGGGTTGGAGAGCCAGAGAGGCACGGGCAGCTCTTTCGTTCTTGAAGCGTGCTGTTTTCAAATATGATAAGGCTCTCTGGTCAGTCTCCAGTGTAAAACTTGCTCCCAGCAAGTAGCGCTGTAGCTTGGAAAAGCAAAACACCACCGCCAACAGCTCCCTCTCAATAATGGGGTACCTCTGCTCCGTAGGCGTTAGCTTTCTACTGACATAGAGTGTGGGATGCAGACAGCCATTCCATTCCTGCAACAACGAACCTCCAATTGATGATTTTGAGGCGTCGACTCTGAGGGTAAAATGTTTGGAAGGATCAGGCAATCTCAAAAAAGGCAATCTTGAAAACAACTGTTTCAATAAATTTAATGCCACATAACAATTATGACTGCATATAACTCTATTGGGCGCATTTTTTTTTCACAAGGGCCGATAAAACAGATGTAATTTCCGAAAAACTAGGGATAAATTTACGATAAAAATTGAGTAGACCTAGAATAATTCTAACCTGTTTTTTTTTGTCTTAGGCACATCAAGGTTTAGAATTCTAGAGATAGTAGTATCGTCAGTTTTAAAGAAACCTCCTCTTACCTTATAACCCCAAAATGAAATCTCCTGAAATCCAACTTTCGTTTTAACTGGACGTGCAGTTAAATTATGGAGACGTAAAGTGTGAAGTAAGGACTGAATACCTTTTAAATGTTCATCCCATGATTGATGAAACAGACAAATGTCATCTATATAGGTAATAAGATCTTCTCTATCGGAGAAGAATCTTCGCATCATGCGAACGAATGTCGCAGGCGCGTTAAATAAGCCAAAAGACATATAATTGAATTCAAATAGACCTAATGGCGTAGCAAAGGCAGTATAAGGCTTGGAATTCTCCGTTAATGGCACTTCCCAATAGCCTTTAGAAAGATCAAATTTAGAAAAGAATATAGCCGAAGCTAACCTGTCTAATAAAATCTCTAACACTGGGAGTGGTTCAGCGTCATTTATGGTCACAGAATTTAAACGTCTAAAATTTATGCATATGCGTATAGATTTATCTTTTTTCCGGATCAAGACCATCGGAAAACTGTAAGTGGAATGAGATGGAGAAATGACATTTAATTTCACCATCTGTTCTAATTCCTCATTCACTTGAGTCTGTAAGTGTAAAGGTATAGGATAGGGTTTCAACTTAATAGGGTGACAATCAGTAAGAACGATATCATGTTCGATGATATCGGTATGTCCTGGCACACAAGTAAGGACATCAGCAAAAGACAGTAACAATTGAGTAGTTTGTTCTTTCTGAACAGAAGACAGCGTTGGAGATATGGATACATCTTTCCAACTTTCAGTAGCTAAAAAGTGAATACTAGGTAACACTAAGAGTGAATAATTTCCATTAGTCAAATCAGAATTTTCCTCCTGTATCACAGCCAAAGAAGAGTAACGAGTGATAGATTCATCAAGAGCTTCAAAGACTGGTCCAAGATATGGTGGACGTGTATGAAACTGCTGTAACATATTGATATGAAAAGTTTTTTCTTTTCCCTCTACTGCAACAATATAATAAACATCAGACAGTTTCTCCACAATCCTGTAAAGTCTTCTCCATGACACCAAAAGTTTGTTATCTTTCCTGGGTAATAGTACGTATGCTCCATCATCAGGCCACAGTTGGCGTAATTTACTGTTTTGGTTAAGAAATAACCTCGCTCTCAATTTTGCCTTTTCAGATGATTTTATTGCAATTTGGCATGCATCTATTATTTTTTTCCTTAAGTTGATGACATATTGGTATGAGGTTTGAACCTCTTCATTCATCTCACCTCCAATTAATAGCTGTTTTAATATTGACATTGGGCCTCTTGGTTTGGCACCAAAAACCAACTCGAATGGACTAAAGCCTGTATGTTCATTTTAATAAACAAGCTGGTACCATAATCTGTTTTTTAAGGAATTAGCATCTTGAAAGTTTCTTACTAATATCCCATTCTTTATAGTATACCAGTGTTTAGCATTGTCATCTACCATTAAATCATTTAAATGAGCAATATGAAAAAATTTTCTTAAAGAAATATCATCTCTCTGTCTCTGTCCAAAGGATTCCTTATCCATGAGTTCAATCTGAAATAAAGAATCATCATTAGTATTGACATCATCCATTACCTGTATATCAGCATTACTTTGCTGATGATGAAGATTTTCATTATCATCATTATTATCATCTTCTTCTTCTTCTGATGTCATTTCCTCAGTTATATCCTCTGGTAATACATTAACAATTGGTATGTGTTGATCCTTCTCCATGCGAGATTGAGCTTTAGTAGTCACAGCATTTTAACGTAGTAGATGTTGTCTCTCCCATTTTTTAATATCCCATTTTGTACATTCATGCAAGTAGGTACGTTTCCTAAAATAATCCCAGCAATTGGATTCTCCAAAAGACCTACAAGTGTTATTCTGATAAAGTATGGTGTATCTAAAAACACCTCAGCTGTGGGTAATAGTCTACAATTCCTACAAACGTGATGCACAATAACTCTAAAATCTGTTAGATGATGCATGATGCATCAACTGTAACCCAAGACAATGGTCTTGAAAATAGGAACCGTTATCACAATTGACGACTCTGCGTGCATCACCCTGTGAATAAAAATAAACAATAGCCTCCTAACATTATAATTGTTAATAGGTAAAAGCCTTACATATTTCACATTTGCAATGAATTGAAAAAATTCACCTAGTGCCTGCCAAGTGGCACTTGGTGGCAAATTTTGCACTAGAACGGTGCATAGTTATGCACCTTTATTCACCTGATAATTGAAGATATTCTTCCTTTTTCTTGATGTAATAAACTCATTGTAGGATACATCATGCTGATTGAACTGAGCATGTGACCTATTCCTATTCATGCTAGTAGGTTTACATTCTGTCTGGTAAGACAGCTTTCTTGGCATTTCGAAAAATTTTTCCACAGATGCATTGGTACTAGTTGGCATAGGACCTCTATTTTCATACTCTACACTGTTAGACGGAAGTGTCACCTTATGACTTTTGTCACGAACGGTTTATAGAATGAATGTCAGTACTCATGCTCCGGTGGGAACTAGATATGTTTATGTAAGTTGCGAGTTGAAGTGAGGGAATGTTAAGTTTGACTGCGGGCATGAATGCATTAGTAGCAGTAAGCGCTAATGTCGAGTTCACGGGCATGGCTGAGTTGTTGTGAACGAAGTGGTGGTGAAGACTGGTCAGGTGTGAGGTCATGGGTAAAAAGGTCATTCGAGACAGAGATTGGAGCGAGGAGAGGTTACGTGGAGAGTGAAGGCGAAATGGTTGAAGAAAAATAGGAAATATATTAAGATATTGTGAAATTCGTTCCTTGAGATGCTGTTCTAATTATGCACATCATACGTTGTGCTTTTCTTATGTGATGATTTATGGCCAAAGCGGCAGTCTGCCTGTGTTATTGTGTTATACTCAAGTTTGTGACATAAAGTCGTCGGATATCGTATCTACGTGTTGGAGTTTAGTGAATTAACAATTTGCTGTGAAAAACGAGCTATGTTTGTCGCTCCATGTGTATGTAATACATATTTGTCAATGTGTACACACAGCAAGCACTTGACAATTTTGGGGGACTCGTAAGTGGAAGAGAGGACCCACCCCTAATTTTCTGCAGAATTTTTGACAATTTCGCCTTCTCATGAATTGTTGTTGAAAAATTACATGCGGAACAGAAAAGTAGGCCTATTTGTTTGAATCAGGTCACAAGAACTTAATGTGCAAAACTGAAGTCTTCATTTCAGTGATAGTCAGCAATGGTATAGCTGCAGAAGGACTGAATATTTAAGAGCGAAGAATAGTTTAATCACTGGCGGAGAGGCGAAGGGACAGTTTTGACGAAATCGACAGTGTTATTTTGGAAAGTAGCACGAAGAATGAAAAGGCGGTAATCAGTCTTGTTTACCTCGGCGCACTGATATTATGTTATTCCGCCCCGTTATGAGTGTGCTGATCTGTCGTCAATTTATCTGTGCTGTGTAGTTCGGCATGACTGTTGACACGAAAAATCGTCTGCTGGGTCTTGTAATGGAATAACAAGGCCATTGTGTTGCGGTGATCGGCTGAAATCGTAACATCTTTCCTGGAGATGGTGTAAGCAGTGAGAGAAGCATTTTCCTTTGCTACCCTTTGCACCATTAGTGAAGAAGATCCGGTTAACCGTACTGAGAGCTGATGTGCACGTAGGAGCTGATTTTGATATTTGACTGTGCTGTGTTACGACGTGAAGCGTGTTGTTTGTGGTGTCTTTCATTGAGCTGTAACACCGGGACTCCAAGCCTGCGCCTATCTCAAGTGGAGCAGCGGACACAGGATATTGTTAAGTTAAGTTTATTATTAATTTTAATAATTTCCGGTCTTCTGTTTACTTGAATTGTGCGTCTGTATATTTTCTTTTATATATATAGGCTATACTTCTTTTAATTAATTTATTTGGTTATTTATTTCTTCCTTGATAAGGTTTTTGCCCGGAACTAATAGGGGTTTTTTTTAATTTTTTTAAATTTTTTAAATTCCATTCTTTCTTCAATAGCATTTTTGCAGATTAATTAACGTTATATTTGAACCCTATGATCTGTTATATTTAAAGGTGTACTAAACTTAGTTTATTTTGATATTAGTTCCTTTTAGGACGACAATTTTGCTGCGTCATATCTAGACTTCTTTCTGTCTATCACTTCTACAGTGTACTCGAAACTTATGTTATTTTTATGTTAGCATTTGTTATTAGTTAAATATTCATATATTCATTCCTGTTGGCCCTTGCTGCAGGGTGCACGAGTAGAGCTCTTGGGTTACTTCATTGTCCAGTGTTTTGTTTTTGTTTCGTTCATATTGTGTGGTAGTATTTAATTTCGATTTTTGTATAAGAGTGATTTTAAGTGGTGAGCACAATCCATCTTTCTGCATTGAAGAAATTTGCCTGGTGTTGTCTTTAATAGGTTTTGTGAGACAAATTGCGCTGTAGGGAACCCAATCTGTCTAAGACTTGGGGAGATGTGAAGCCTCGTGTAATTTGTGGAACAATTGTTGGCGTTAGTTGTTTGCGTTTAGTTTGTTTACTTATTGTCTTGTATAATAGTCTTTCTCTCGTGCTGTTTTTCTGTCGCGATTCTCAGTCCTTTGCTCTGCTATTCGTGTATATAAGTTATTTTACGATGTCCTGTTTTTGTTCGTTTGATAGGTTTGGGTGTAAATATAAGGTTGTTGCGTGATAAATTCTCGCAACATCGTTTTATTTCAATATCTGTTTTATAACGCAAGGGCAACAACTGCTTGAAATCTATAGTCACTTTTCTCGGTAAGCATTTGTCTTCTCGCGTTAGTATCGAATGCAGTTAACTTTTGAGCTGTGGTCATTTTTGCGCTGGACTGCGCATGACTTGTCTTGTTGTTTGGTCGATCGGTTTCCGCCCACCACTAGTGTGAGTGAGCGATTTGGAATGGCGAAAGAGATGCCTCGTTGAAGAGGGGATCTCCGCTATTTTTGTTCTGTCAGGGATGTGTAGTCCTCTTATGGATATTTCGTTTATTCGGGATAATACCTCTAGTGTATTTGCACATGCCGGGAGGCGTGATATTTCTGTATTTCATGAAAGCAAGGTAAATTGACTTTTTCATTAACTCTATCGATTTTGGGTCGTGAGCGATTTCGATTCATAGCCTGTCTTCGAAAGTCGTCGTCACGAGATGTTTTTTCCCAGCTCACATGTCGCTGCATTGTACTGCATCGGTTGATGCAGGTACCAAGGACCATTACTTGCTACTTTGTTAAATGAACTAGGTTTAGAAAACCTTTATTATCTAGAGGATATTTTTGAGGACATTATTTATACTTCGGCAGACGTGTCTGTCTTGCTGAAGTCAAACTAAGGAGAGTGAACTGATCTCATACATCTGGTTATCTCCTGGCTGTTATAGAAAAGGATGGAGTTTTCCACCTGACTACATTTACAGCACTATGAAATATAACATGCATCTGACTCATCATTGTAATGCTGTCTACCGTTTATTGCTGTATTGAATGTTGCTGTGATAATGACTGTTTGATGTGCCTACACATTTGCGTAACCATTTTGTCACTGTGGCGTCCACAATAAATAATGAAGAAAAACGTCAACGGCTGTTTCAAGACTCATTGACTTTATACGTCGTGAGTTTACTGACGTCCTATGTGGATTGCCCTGTTATTGTTGCATGAACATTGTTTTGACTGAACACATCTACACACTACACAAAACCAGACATGCGGATGCCATCCATCATCATATGGCATCACGCATCATTTGGTGGCCATAAGCTGGTTTGATTCTGGTACTAGCAAACACGGGGTCCCTTACCCACTTCATTTTCAACAAGAATTCATCAGCATCCTTCAAGAAATTAACATTCTTCAATACAGTCAACATCTTCAAAATTTTCAAAGTACTCGGCGTTGCCCGGTAAAAGTCAAAATTTCAACCTTTTGACGGAAACAAGAATTTGACAGTACCCGGCGTTGTTACATGTTGCCGGATAACTCGGACTGCTGTTATCTTTTACGCAAGTCAAGCAAGTTGCTGCTGTCAAGGTTCCAGTGCTGTCGTTTTTTGAGAAGGTCAAGTGCCGGTTGAAACGGGTTGTTTTCTGAAGAAGGCCAAGTACCGATTTCCATCAACTTACTTTTGGATTAGAAGGTCAAGTGCCGAAACAACTCAACACACAGTATTTCAGAAGCTCTTGTACCATCGTGTTAGCAGTGGAAGCAGTTCAGATGTGCCATCATCGTTGGAGCTTCGCTCTTTAGGACGTTGATTGACATCCGTTTTTCTGCTGTTCTACGATTGGAAGCCTATAAGTTAAGTGGCCTGTTTGTATGTAAACTGTGCCCTTATACTTCTGCTGAGTCTTCTGTGTATCATCTCATTCTATATGTTATATGTCTATATGTTATTTGTATATTTATATGTTTATATTTCAGCGGGTTCTCGGTTGGGTGGTGTCTCCGTTAGATTATGCCACGTCATAGAGGTCGTCTATTGTGAGCGTTTTCTGTAGGGTTTGCAAATTTCCGATACTGGAATTTGCTAAGCGACTTCTGTTGCTATTTATGTTAGCTGTGATGACATGTTTTAATATTGTTTTCGTTATTATTTCGCATTCTTTAGTTTTGTTTTGATTTGTTTGTATTTGTTAGCCTACTCTTGTCTATAATTTAGTTTCATACAACATTTTTGTTTATACACTGTGGTGTCATGTATTTTGTTTAATTCTATCGCAGATATCGTCACATTTTTTGTGATATTTCATTAATTTCTGCTTTATTTTTAGTTGATTTCTGCGAAAGTTTTTGTATTGTTGCTGATCTTTGTTATTGTTTACATTGTTATTGTTTACATTGTTTGTATTGTTTACATTTTCAATGTTTACATTCTGCATGTGTTTACATAGTCATTGTTTACAGTTATAGTAATTAGTTAATGGGCTATGCTAATGCACTGTTACTACTACACTGATGATAAATGAATGATGAATAGTGTCGTGCACTATTGAATGAGAAGTGCACTTATGATCAAGAATTGAGTGCTGATATTTCATATACAAGTTCTTTGATTGGAGACTTGTTTCCCACAGAGACTGGGATAATATAATGTGATGTGAATATACAAGTGCTTAATTAAGACTTGTTACACTTAGGTTTGAAATAAATTAGTTAATTATTTCAGGTTTTGGACTCATATGTTAGACAACATGTCTACATTTGAGCACTTTATTGAGCAGGGTAAATTGCTTGGGAAGACTGGTGATAAGTTAGAAGAATTTGCAACTGCTCGATATGATAAAGCAATGGAAGCTGAACAAAAGAAACTGCATATGGAAGCTGAACAAAAGAAACTGCAGATGCAGGTGGATGAAAAGAGATTCCAAATGGAAATGGAAAAACAAAAAAGGGAATCAGAAGCTGAGGAGAGAAAACTCCAGCTACAGCTAGAAGCTGAAAGACTTCAAAAAGAGGCTGAGAATAAAAGACTTGAAAAAGAGGCTGAGAATAAAAGACTTGAAAAAGAGGCTGAAAATAAAAGACTTGAAAAAGAAGCTGAAAATAAAAGACTTGAAAAAGAAGCTGAAAATGAAAGACTTCAAATGAGGCTCAAGCTGAAGAAAGAAGTTACAAAGAGAGTCTGATGAGAGGAAAGCAAAAATGGAACATGAAGAAAAGGTCTTAGCTTTAGAGTTGGAAAAATTGAAATTGACGAGCATGAGTAATGGTAATGATTCAAACAAGGGTTCATCTTCTGGTAAGGCTAATAATGATACTTTTAAGATTAAGTTACCAACATTTAGTCCTTCCAGTGATGACATAATGTTCTATCTGGACAGATTTGAACAAGCATGTACAGCTCATAACATAGACAAAGCAAAATATGTTTATCAGTTATCAGGGATACTGACAGGTAAAGCTCTAAGTATATTAAATATGGTGGATGAACCTGACAAGAACAATTATGAGGTTGTCAGGGCCGCTTTGTTAAAGAAATATCAGCTTAACGAAGACGGCTATCGTCTACAATTTAAAAACATGTTACCTGAAAATGGAGTTGAATTCTCCGAGTTTATTGCAAGAATACGCATTACTTTCTCACGATGGGTTGAACTATCTAAGACGGAAAAAACTTATGAAGGACTTATGGACTTAATACTTAGAGACAAAGTCATGTCGTCTGTCAATGAGTCTTTCCTTGCTTTCCTTCATGAACGTAAACCTAAAACAATAAAAGAAATGGAAGATTTCTGTTGCCAATACGTAACTGCGCACCCACACATAACCATGGGTAACTCTAAGGTGAAAGAAGGTTTACCAGTTGCTTCGGCAGCTCCGTATGGTCAAAACTTTGCTCGTAGATCCCAACAAAATTTTGATAGAAAGAGTAGCGGTAATTTCTGTCAAAATCATGGAAACCAATTTCATGGTGATTCTTCTTCGAAGAATTGGAGACAACCTGATAGTGGTCGTTACTATCACCCTAATAATTATAAGCATTTCAAAAGAGGATATGGTAATAGAGGTTATTCCTGCCGAAGACCTCAGAACCAAACAAATAGATGTTCGCATCAATGTGAACATGATAGTAATCGTGGAAACTGGAATTCGAACCAGGATAACAATTACAATAGAGACAATAATAACTGCAGAGATAATAATAACTCTGATAACTTCAGAGGTAATAATAGTCGGGGTAGATCTCAACACAAAAAAAAGAGATATCAGCAGGCTAATGCTGTACAACAGGAAACTGAGGGAGCCTGTAATCATGTTGTTGATAGTAAAAACTTTGACGCTGTCACTGGTTCTGCTTTTGACTTTGAGAGAGCAAACAAATGCCCCCAATGCAGTACTTTATTCGAACCGGGTACCATAACTACTTTGAGTTGTGGTCACCCACTTCCCGCTCTTCCTGCTGCTGTTGCGCATGACGGGAGGGGTTCTTTAATTCTACATAAGGGTCTTGTTAATGATACTCCGGTCTCACTACTTTTCGATTCCGGATGCACCACTATTGGTGTTAGACAATCGCTTGTAGATCCATCTTGTGCTACAGGAAGGGTTATTAAATGTGTCACATTTGGCGGCACTCTAGAAAAATATCCTACTGCTGTAATTCGCATTGCCACTCCTTTCTTTACTGGAGATGTGCATGCTTGTCTCTTACCTAATCCTATTGCGGACCTTATTATTGGTCGTATTCACGGAGTTAGGGAGTGTACCCCACAGCAGATTGCTGCTTGGGAAGATAATAACATGCAAGCTACAAATGCAGTAGTTACAAGAGCACAAGCTCTACAAACACCCGAAACTTCACTGAATAGTGATAATGAAGTTGATAGCCAAGATAGTCACTTAGTAATCACTCGTGACTCTTTCATAAAATTGCAAGAAGAAGATCCTTCTTTAAAAAAATTCTTCGTTCTTGCGAAGAAAGGTGATCCGAATCAGGATACAAATAGAAAATCTTGGATTGCAATGAGAAACGGCGTACTTGTACGTATGGTACAAGATTCGACTACGTCGGCACATTCGCAAATTCTTGTTCCCAAGAGCATGAGAGTCCAAATATTACAACATGCTCATGACTCGCAATGTGCTGGACATATGGGTTTTGCCCGTACGAAGTCGAGAGTCCTTGCGGCTTTCTTTTGGCCTTTTGTCAATAAGGACATTCGTATTTACTGCCGATCATGCAAGGTATGTCAGGAGGTCAAATCTAGAGGACCACGACATGCTGCGCCTATCCAGGCTGCTGACATTCCTATTCGGCCGTTTCAGAAAATGGCCATAGATATTATTGGCCCTTTTAAGGTCAAGTCGGCCAGAGGACATCAGTTTATCCTTACATGTGTCGATATGTGCACACGTTGGCCAGAGGCTATTCCTCTTAAGAGCATATCTACTACAGATATCGCAGATGCTCTTTGGTTGATATTTTCTCGCTTGGGGTTCCCCAGAGAAATATTGTCAGACCATGGCACTCAACTCATATCTGACACTATGTCACAGGTAATGTCTACCTTACATATTGAACGATCTCTCAGTAGTATCTACCATCCTATGTCTAATGGGTTAGTTGAGCGTCTGAATAGAACGCTCAAGACTTTGCTTGGTAAGATAACTGAAGATCATCCTCAAGATTGGGACAGGGTTTTACCCGCGGCTCTCTTTGCCTATAGAGAAGTCCCTAATGAACACACAGGATTTTCTCCCTTCGAACTTGTCTTTGGCGCGCGTCCACGCGGCCCTATGTCTTTATTACACGATCTCATCACTGCCGATGATATTAGCGATGAAACTCAATCCTCATATGAGTATGTCATTGCTCTTAGACAAAAGATCATTGAGGCATGTAAGCTAGCAACTGCTTCATCAGAAATTGCTAAAGAGAAGGCAAGGCAGTTTGCTAACAAGAATAGATGTCTACGACAACTTTGTCCAGGTGACAAAGCATTCGTCCTACTCCCCAGTAGGGAAAATAGACTTCTTATTGCATGGAAAGGTCCGTATGCAATAGTCTCTCGGATTTCCGATGTTGACTATGTGGTCGATATTGATGGAAAGCATAAAACTTTCCACATAAACATGCTTTCGGAATTTCACGAACGTCCGGACTATTTGCTGCCTATTTTCCAGGCAACGGATGATGCTCCTGCACCTCACGGTCATTATTCATCCCTGTCTGTCATTCAGGATGAGGAAGCTACCTTCTCTGATGTCAACCTTCCCCTTCCAGTGGTTCCATTACATTCCACGGAATCTTGGAAAAACGTTTCTGTTTCTCCTAATCTTTCTGGTGACGAACATCGACAAGTCTCGTCGATGTTACAAACATTTCAGGATGTTCTCACTGACATTCCTGGACACACAGATGTCATAGAACATGACATAATTCTTACCGACAATAATCCAATTAGGGTTAGGCCGTATCCTATTCCTATACACTTTCAGTCGCAAGTGGAAAAGGAATTGGATGAAATGATTCAATTAAATATAATTGAACCATCGACTTCACCATATTCTTCTTCCATGGTTATTGTCCGGAAGAAGGATAAGAACATACGAATTTGCGTTGATTATCGCAAATTGAATCAGGTCACAAAGTTCGACGCTGAACCGATGCCTTTGTTAGAAGATCTACTGATTAGACTTTCTAATTCTAGATTCTTCACTAAACTTGACTTGTCTAAAGGTTATTGGCAAGTGCCTTTAGCAGAGCATGCCAAACCTCTTACTGCTTTTTCTACACCTAGGGGTCTATTTCAATGGAATGTTATGCCTTTTGGTCTCATGAACGCCCCTGCCACTTTCGTTCGCATGATGCGTCGAATTCTGTCACATCGTTCGGATGTCATCGCATACTTAGATGACATCTGTCTCTTCAGTGATACCTGGGAAGATCACTATTTAGGGTTATATGACTTACTGTCCACTCTACGTGAGAATAATTTGACAGCAAAACCTTCTAAAGCTTTTGTTGGTTTTGGTGAAATCTCTTTCCTGGGTCATCGTGTTGGTCATGGTCTCTTGAAGACAGAAGACCACAATACTTCCAAAATACTGAACATCTCTGTTCCTAAAACGAAGAAACAAGTTAGGAGTCTCTTAGGTTTAATTCAATTTTATGGGAGATTTATTCCAAATTTATCTTCGATCATGGCACCTCTCTCAACATTGTTGAAGAAAGGTTCGCCTAATCTGGTCCGTTGGTCTGAAGAATGCCAATCTTCACTAGACCAAATCAAGAATATATTTTCTTCTCCTCCCATCTTAAGATTACCTACTCTTGATAGGACTTTTGTTCTTCGGAGTGATGCTTCATCCACTGGGATTGGAGCAGCACTGATGCAAGAATATGCAAATACTCTGCATCCTGTTATGTACATTTCTAGAAAACTAAATGCGGCAGAGAGGAACTACTCGGTTTTAGACCGTGAGTTGTTAGCGATGGTTTGGTCAATTCTAAAGCTACAAAGATTCCTCCTGGGCGCACATTTCATTCTAGAGACTGATCAGAAAGCTCTTACAGCTATTCAGACTAAGAATTTGAAGAGTTCGAGATCCACTCGATATGCTATAGCTCTTCAACCTTTTCACTTCACGGTACGAGCTATCCGTGGTGCGGATAATGTGATGGCTGACATTTTGTCTAGATGCCCACATGACTCCAACTAATACTTCTGTCCTATATTTCTATATATTACAGAGTCATAACACACCTATATTTCTACAATAGATTAGCACATCTGTACTTACTTTATATGTACACACTATCGTGCTTTGTTGTCATCTTCTTCTGTTCGTTTTTTAAAATGATAGAGGAGGACTGAGTAGTTAATATAAGGGCCGTTAGTTTACTAAACAGCCACAATTATTAATAATGTATTGTACCTTATGAAGCATATTAGTTATTAATTAGCATTATATTGCTTGTACTTTCTCAGAATGTCATTGTTGAGCTGAGGACTTACCTTACGAGTTCTAGATTGTGTACTTACCCTCGGAATACCAGAGCATATGTCCTGGATCGTCATGTAGTTTAACTTTACTATGTACTTATGTCATTACATGTCAAAGAATGTACTATTTAAATTTTCCTATCAGATTTGTACATCCATTTTTAAAGACAATATTAGAGTATGCTGTTTAATGATGATTATAGTAACTTGCATACGTATATTGTGTTTACATGCTAACGTGATGTGTGTTGGTGACACCTCCCCGATGTGAATATTTTTTGAGACATATTTATTTTTCTGTTGAGGTATATCCTCACCAGACACTCTATAATTAGCCTATTGTTTGGCAATTTAATTAATTATCAGCGCATAATTCGTGCGTTTTGAGCCGCTTATCGCTTGCTCTTTGATATTGAAAAAAAAATATGTTCCACATTTTTTTTTTATCGGGAGGAGGTGGTGATATGTTGCGTGATAAATTCTCGCAACATCGTTTTATTTCAATATCTGTTTTATAACGCAAGGGCAACAACTGCTTGAAATTTATAGTCACTTTTCTCGGTAAGCATTTGTCTTCTCGCGTTGGTATCGAATGCAGTTAAGTTTGAGCTGTGGTCATTTTTGCGCTGGACTGCGCATGACTTGTCTTGTTGTTTGGTCGATCGGTTTCCGCCCACCACTAGTGGGAGTGAGCGATTTGGAATGGCGAAAGAGATGCCTCGTTGAAGAGGGGATCTCCGCTATTTTTGTTCTGTCAGGGATGTGTAGTCCTCTTAATGGATATTTCGTTTATTCGAGATAATACCTCTAGTGTTTCCCACATGTCGGGAGGCGTGATATTTCTGTATTTCTTGAAAGCAAGGTAAATTGACTTTTTCATTAACTCTATCGATTTTGGGTCGTGAGCGATTTCGATTCATAGCCTGTCTGCGAAAGTCGTCGTCACGAGATGTTTTTTCCCAGCTCACATGTCGCTGCATTGTACTGCATCGGTTGATGCAGGTACCAAGGACCATTACTTGCTACTTTGTTAAATGAACTAGGTTTAGAAAACCTTTATTATCTAGAGGATATTTTTGAGGACATTATTTATACTTCGGCAGACGTGTCTGTCTTGCTGAAGTCAAACTAAGGAGAGTGAACTGATCTCATACATCTGGTTATCTCCTGGCTGTTATAGAAAAGGATGGAGTTTTTCCACCTGACTACATTTACAGCACTTTGGAATATAACATGCATCTGACTCATCATTGTAATGCTGTCTACCGTTTATTGCTGTATTGAATGTTGCTGTGATAATGACTGTTTGATGTGCCTACACATTTGCGTAACCATTTTGTCACTGTGGCGTCCACAATAAATAATGAAGAAAAACGTCAACGGCTGTTTCAAGACTCATTGACTTTATACGTCGTGAGTTTACTGACGTCCTATGTGGATTGCCCTGTTATTGTTGCATGAACATTGTTTTGACTGAACACATCTACACACTACACAAAACCAGACATGCGGATGCCATCCATCATCATATGGCATCACGCATCAAAGGTCTATTCTTACTTTCTTGGTTTATAACTTCCTCTCCACTGGCCTATCAGTTGTTGTAGTGTCGTGTGTTCTGTGATTATCATTTCAATCATCATCATACCATTGGTGTTAACATAAGCAGACACATTTTATTTTGGTCTATTACAGTTTGTAATGCATACAGAATGATACAAGAGATTGACCCAGTGTGTAGACCTAGTGTGAAGAGTTGTTCAAAATCTGTTGTGTATGACAGACGTTCTTTATAGGTGAAGGGGCATCCACTATAGTTTTCCAGACACCATTTGACATATCAAGTGGTATACATTTTTTATTTCTCCTTAATTGTTTTTGGTTGCATCATTTGTTCATAGTTATCATAATTGATAAATATTACAGGATGACTAGCCTCTTGGATTTTATCACCAAGGGAGAGGCACTTGGTAAATCAGGGGATGAACTTGAATTATGGGCTGAGACTAAATTTGCGGATGCTGAGGAACGGAGAGTACGCAATGAGGAAAGAGATCTTAGGAAGTTAGAAATTGAGGCTGACAGGGAAGCAAAGAAAGAAGAAACAAGGAAAGCTGAAATTCAAGCGGATAAAGAAATTACTTTGAAGAAACTGGAACTATAGGCTGCGAGTTCTAGACCAGCTACTAAGGAGTCTACTCGTCCTTTCAAGCTGCGACTCCCATCCTTTGTTGAGGGCGTCGATATGATGGACGTGTATCTAGAAAGGTTTCAACAAGAAGCAGTATCTTGGAATGTTAAGAAAGAAGATTGGCCAGCTCTGCTCAATAACTTGCTCACCGGAAGGAGTTTACAATGTGTCTTTGCTTTGCCGGTAGAGGATCGCATGAATTATGACACGGTGAAAGAGACACTACTTCGAAGATTTAGACTGACAGCTCAAGGGTACCGTGAAAGATTTAAGGAGGCTATTATTACAACAAGCAATGACTTTAGTGAGTTTATTGCGGAAATCAAGTTGCTTTTCAATAGGTTGATTGAACTATCAGGTATTGTGAAGGATTTTGATGGGCCATCTGACCTTTTGCTACAGGACAAGGTTCTATCGTCTTGCAATCCAGAGTTAGTGGCTTTTCTACAAAAGCGAAAGCCAAAAGATATAAATATTATGTCAGAGCTAGGGCAGCAGTATGTCAATGCGCACCCGGGGAAGCTGATTCACAAGCAGATAGCTGCTGAGACCTTTCCAGCTTGTGTGGCTCAAGAGAAAACTGAAAAGAAGCAATACATACATCCTCGGGCCCGCAGCTTAGACAGGTATGTTGGTAAAGATGGTGGAAATAGAAGATGGAATGGTGACAGAAGATATTCTCCTAAGAGACAGTACCCTTCTTTTGAGTCAGGCTACAGTAGAAGGGGTTGTTATAAGTGTGGCTCAAGGCGTCATCTATCTTATCAGTGTGGGAGGGACCCAGAGAGGTGTCCCTTCAACCCACAAAGAAGTCCATATGCCAGCCCAAAGAAAAATTATAATGGCAGTCCAAAGAGAAGCCCTTACAAGCGTCAAGAGACGGATTCTAGCTGCCCCAATTGTAATGAGAGAAGAAACAGTCAAAAAGAGAGCCCAAAGGAAAACACAGAGCAAGCAAATTCAGCTACTGTACTTGATACATTTAATAGCGAGGAGTGTGAGGGGTGCAGACCATTGTTCGAGCCTGATGGCAAGCCTATTTTAATATGTGGACACACTTTGCCTTGCCTTTCATCAGTTGATGGGAATGGCACCTTAACTTTACATAAGGGTTTTGTGGAGAATAAACATGTATCTGTTTTGAGGGACACGGGCTGTACAACCATTGGCATTAGGAAGACATTGGTTAAGGATACGTATTATATTGGAAAGATGGCCAAATGCATTACATTTGGTGGTAATGTCGAGTACTATCCATTGGCGAATGTGCAGATCGACACCCCTTTCTTGTCGGGGAGAGTTCGAGTATGCGTCCTTGACTCTCCTGTCACTGATCTCATTATTGGAAATGTTAATGGGGTTCATGATTGCACCAGTCAGGATATTGAGGAGTGGGAAAATGGGCATGATTTGTTTGCGAACGCAGTAATGACGAGGGCTCAGACTAAGGCGGATGATGCAAATATTATGATATCACAACCCAGTAATATCCCTTTGGTGCCTACGGTTGCTGGAATTACAGCATCGGATTTTGTAGACATGCAGAGGAAAGACATTTCACTTCTGCCTTTGTTTCGGTTGGCTGAGTCCAAGAACAGACGGCGTACCAAGTCTGCTCGGTACTGGTTTGAGGTTAGGAACTCCATTCTAATCAGATGCTTTGCGGAGCAACATTCAGTCATTACACAAGTGGTTATTCCCGTGGAACTGAAGAATACAGTGTTAAGGACAGCACATGATATCCCTTTTGCGGGTCACATGGGTATTGCTAGAACTCGCTGTAGAGTGTTGTCCCAGTTTTACTGGCGTGGATACAATAAGGATGTGAAGGTTTACTGTCGGTCGTGTAAAGTGTGTCAGAAGACAAGCCAGAAAGGAAGGACTCCCAAGGCACCATTGGTAGCAACAGATTTGGCATTTCGCCCTTTTCAGAAGGTTGCAATAGACATTATTGGGCCCCTTCCAGTTATGTCTGATCGGGGGTATAGATTTATTCTAACATTGGTTGATCTATGTACAAGGTGGCCTGAAGCATTGCCAATGAAATCCATCACATCAAAGGATATAGCAGAGGCTCTAATGAGCTTATTTAGCAGATTAGGATTTCCTGAAGAGATTTTGTCTGACAGGGGCCGGCAATTCATTTCAGAAGAGATGAAACACATATCTAAACTGTTAGACATAGCCCAAGTGTTCACCACCCCTTATCATCCTCAGAGCAACGGGGTCTGCGAGCGGTTCAATGGGACACTGAAAAGAATGCTAGGTAAGGTTACAGGAGATTTTCCAAAGTTGTGGGATAGATACCTACCGGGAGTTTTGTTTGCATACAGGGAGATGCCACAAGAGAGCACAGGATTCTCACCGTTTGAGCTAGTATTTGGCGCAAATCCTCGGGGTCCAATGAAAATTTTGAGAGACTTACTGACCGGGAATTACGCTGATGATAGCGTTAGGTCAAGTTATGAGTATGTCATTGACTTGCGAGAACGCATAATTACATCGTGTTCGATAGCACGTGAGGCATTACACACATCGGGTGCAAGGTATAGAGCATACGCCAATAGGAATAGCTAACTTGTATCCCTCAGTCCTGGCAGCGAGGTATGGTTGTTGCTACCTACCAAAGAAAATCACCTGCTAGTGAGCTGGCAAGGTCCATTTCAAGTAAAGAAACAGATTACCGATGTGGATTATCTGATATTGGTCCGAGGGAAGGAGATTTTCCATATTAATATGCTAAAACCATATGTAGTACGTCCAACTGAACTGGAACCAGTTGTGAACGCTGTTCTTGGTAGTACAGTTACTGTAGCTAGTGCAGCAGTCATCGAGGAAGATGGAGAGAAAGGAGAGGAGGTCAATCTCCAGATCCCACTATTGCCATTGGTTGCTTCAGAGTCATGGAGAGATGTAGAGGTCTCTGCATCTCTCCCACAGCATCAGAGGAAACAGGTGAAGTCACTGCTATGCGAATTTCAAGATGTGCTCACAGATATTCCTGGAAGAACTGATTTAGTTGAGCATGATATTAAACTGACCTATGGAGAGCCCATCCGGGTGAGACCATATCCTATTCCACTACATTATACTTCTGCTGTTGAAAAAGAAGTGAATGATATGTTACGCTTAGGTGTTTTCTCCCCATCTGAATCATCATACTCATTTCCCATGGTCATCGTGCGGAAGAAGGATAAATCCCTACAGATATGTATAGACTTCCGCCGCTTGAATAGTGTCACAGTGATAGATGCGGAACCTATGCCCAACCAAGAGGTCCTTCTATCCCAAATAGCGGGGGAAAGTATTTTACCAAACTAGACTTATCGAGGGGGTATTGGCAAATTCCCTTAGCAGAAGGCGCTAAGCCACTTACAGCATTTTATACCCCTCAGGGTCTTTTCCAGTTTAATTATATGTGCTTTGGACTGGTGAATGCCCCTGCAACTTTTGTGAGAATGATGAGAATGCTTTTGAGGGGACAGAAGGATATTATCACATATATTGATGACATCTGTTTGTTTCATGACACGTGGGATGAACATGTAGAGGGATTGAAGTCACTGTTATCATGCCTTCGGGTGCATCACCTTACAGCAAGACCCAATAATATTAAGGTGGGGTTTAAGGAGTTAACGTTTCTGGAGTATGTGGTAGGACAGGGTGTTTTAAAACCAGTTGATCAGACAGTTGGAAGAATTTTGAATTTGCAACCTCCAAAAACAAAGAAACAAGTACGTAGTTTACTCGGTCTGATAAATTTTTATCATAAATTTATCCCCAGGTTCTCTTCATTGTCGGCAGCTCTAACATCACTCACTAAAAAGGGCACGCCAAACAGAGTGGTCTGGACTGAAGAGTGTGATAGAGCACTGAGGAACATCAAAGCTGTATTCTCCAGCGAGCCCATTCTTCTACTGCCAGATTTGGCTAAGCCCTTTGTACTGAGGACTGATGCTTCTGCAGTGGGCATTGGTGCGTGTCTGATGCAAGAACATGATGGGTTTCTACATCCTGTCATGTATGTCAGCAGGAAGTTGCTTCCGGCTGAAACGCGATATGCCACTATAGAGAGAGAGTGTTTAGCCATTATTTGGGCTGTTTCCAAACTCTCTAGGTATTTGTTTGGATCTCATTTTGTACTGGAAACGGACCATTGTCCTTTGACTTTTCTTAAGTCATCTAGATCACCAAATTCACTTTTGACAAGGTGGTCATTGTTGTTACAACAGTACAACTTCACTGTTTTTCCTATTCGGGGTAAATTAAATGTTCTTGCAGATTCATTATCTAGATTATGAACACTTGCTTGTAGTAAATGGGTGTGTTTTTTTTTTAACCACCATTTCTATGTAATATTTGATACTGGTACATGAGTAATGTTTTGTCAACTGTATTCTGCATGATTTTTGTATAAGCTAAGTTCTTATCATATGTTGTGTATCCAGTACAGGGTTATAGAATAGATATTCTCCGGTATAGTAGAGTTTGGTGAAATTGATGTATTGTTATCACCTTTAATTTTGTGTGTAATTAGAGATGCATGATTTTTGCCATATGGTTGCTGTTGTATTTTTCTAGCAACTCGATTCTATTGTAATTTTTTATATTTTATTTTTGTGTTCTTCAGAATGTTATTATTGATTATTTGTAGATGGCATATTTTCACACTGATGTTTTTCACTTGGAGAGGGAGGGGTGGATGTCACGAACGGTTTATAGAATGAATGTCAGTACTCATGCTCCGGTGGGAACTAGATATGTTTATGTAAGTTGCGAGTTGAAGTGAGTGAATGTTAAGTTTGACTGCGGGCATGAATGCATTAGTAGCAGTAAGCGCTAATGTCGAGTTCACGGGCATGGCTGAGTTGTTGTGAACGAAGTGGTGGTGAAGACTGGTCAGGTGTGAGGTCATTGGTAAAAAGGTCATTCGAGACAGAGATTGGAGCGAGGAGAGGTTACGTGGAGAGTGAAGGCGAAATGGTTGAAGAAAAATAGGAAATATATTAAGATATTGTGAAATTCGTTCCTTGAGATGCTGTTCTAATTATGCACATCATACGTTGTGCTTTTCTTATGTGATGATTTATGGCCAAAGCGGCAGTCTGCCTGTGTTATTGTGTTATACTCAAGTTTGTGACATAAAGTCGTCGGATATCGTATCTACGTGTTGGAGTTTAGTGAATTAACAATTTGCTGTGAAAAACGAGCTATGTTTGTCGCTCCATGTGTATGTAATACATATTTGTCAATGTGTACACACAGCAAGCACTTGACAACTTTCATTAGTAACCTTAGTGTCCTTTTTTTTCGACATTATCACTACTCTTAAGAGTAAGTAAACTGTTACCATGCAGTTGACAAAACTTTTTACAGTGGTCCATATCAAAGTAGATGGAACCAATCTGAACAACATCAGTCACGTTAGTTATTTCCTGGATAGAGTGGTCTGTCCTTTTACGACCTAGGTCCTGACCTTGCAAAATATTCTTAGCACTGTTGCTAGGCTTGTCAGGCCCAGATGCAACCTCATTATGTTGATCAAGGAATACTGTTTTACCTGTGGACAAAGGACGAACAGATAAATTATTTGTCATACTGTTTATACGACTGTTGGCATGTCGCCACGAGTCACTCTCAGAAGATGCAGTATTATTGTGAGTAAACTCGCTATTATTATAGTGATGTCGAGGGAAGTTGTACTTGCCCCGCCAAGATCTATTCACTCTTTTATGATGTGATGATGTGATCTTATCACATTTTGTGTTTTTGACACTAGCATTCCCAGAGCTAGCATTAGACAGTAAATTGCTGTTTAGTACAACATCGAGTAAACCATCTATTCTTCTTCTAGATTGAGCTAATTGTAAATCTTCCAATGCAATATCATCATTTTGGATCTTAATATTTTTCTCAAAATTCAAAACATTAATCTTATCATCACTGAGCAATAATTTAGAGGTAGTCACCTCATCCTGAGTCAAACTTTGTTTTTGTTGACCCTGAGGACATTTTAATTTTTGAATGTCAATCTCACGTTCTGAAATTTTACTCTCAAACTCTGCCTCGAACATGGCTATTTTCTTTGTTGCCAATTTCTTTAATCTCCTTATATTTGCCTTTTCCATATCTGGCTGAAGCATAGCAACTTGAATTCTTAGACCACGAATTTTAGCAGCCTGTGCTTGAATGTTAGCTTCCATGGCCTCTTTTGCTTTATAAAACTTATCTTTAACAGCAGTAAGTTTATCAGAATAATCATCACTTTGTTTATCAATTTTGCTCTGATAAGCTGCAATGTTGTCTTGCAGTGACAGAATCTCAGAGTTCAGAACTTTGTTCTCCCCCAAGGCAGTATCTAACGACTCTTTAGATTTCGAAAAATTAACTTGTAATGACACAAGAACAGATTTTTCCACCTCCGCTTGGGATTTTAATACTCTTATCTCGTCCAGTAAATCATTAATAAATCTCTCTCTAACATCAATGATACCCAAGAGTTCATTTTCTCTATCATACCAATCTTTTTCCATAGAGAATTCATCACCTCCTTCCATTTCCACCTCCTCTAAATTTTCCATAATAAATTCTTGAAGAGCTGGTCCTTGTAATCCAGACTCTTTTCCTTGTCTTAAAAAATATTCCATGGCAGACATTTCCTCTTCTGCAGCCATGATTTATAATTATTGTGATTCTCAGTAATACACAATATTTAAACTTTTATATATATGAATATGTCAGCAAAATATACAATATTCAATCCACCAATCTCAGATCAATTTATAATTGCAATAATATAGGTGCAGTGAAATACGAGATATGAACAACAAAAGAAAATAGCACGTACACCGAGTAATGACAAGATAGACAGGGTTAGAGCAACTGAAGGAAATACAAATGGAAAAACAAAGGAATAACTATAATATATATATGAATTAATTTAAACTAATGCTCTAGTACAACTAGACAAGACAAGACGCATATCACAACAATTATGACATCTATGAAATAAATGACAGTCAGAGGAGAATGTACAATATTACAAACAATAATGTAACAAACTGAGTAAAATATAACAATAACAAGACTTATGACAACATACAATAATGAAACATGACTATACAGCTAACAAAAATGGATCTGTTAAATTCAAGAGAGGCAAACTTTTATACAACCAGCAGAATATGCTGGGTCCTCTATCTGAATCACACAGAAACTGCCCTACAAAACGCTTGATTTGCTCATTTGACCTAGCTTTCGCGGTATTAAATAAACAAATCAAGTCCCACCAACCTTGCCCACTAGTTACAAACAAGTACACGTAATGAAAACCCACATATGGTGAAGTCAGAAATCATGCAAACAGATTGTATTTACAGCCAAGCTGTATGTAACAATACATAGACTTATCTGTTGCCAAAAAACAATCCTCCTTGAGACTTCGACAAGCAAGGACCAACGTAATGGATCGTTATCCAGGCTGAGGTTAGGCCTAGAATCGTAAGGCTGACACTTGAAAACAACAGCTCTGGTCTATAGCTGACATCTGATGTGAATAGGATGTAAGATCTTCATATAATCCATTTGAGTTGATATTGAGAATGTCACTTCTTCTTGTTACTGACAATTTGAGGCGCTTTGAGATGCAGTTAAATGCTGGAAAGTCTCTTCCAAACTTTAAAAACTTCGGCAGACGATCAATGCCGCTATTTTGAAAAATGTTATATTTGCTTCTTCCAGATTCTGGCCTGTTAAGCTTGGCCCCCCAAAATACTGATACGGGTACGATTCCTTAATAGCTTGACTTGCTATGGATTGGATCAAGAGTGCAACAGACTCCATGCTTTGACACTCTGTCTCTATTTAGGCCTTGAGTCGCCTTCCAGGGTTATACTTAATAGATTTACATGTAGCAATACTGTGGGTTCAGTTTTTGGCCAGACATATCCCAACTCCCTGGCCCGCACACAGGCACTCAGGCACTAACACGTCAATAACCATTGACAATGTACAAACGTTTATTACAACACAATGTTGTTCATCTCTTCAAGTGCATAATATAAGAATTCTCTTCTAGTCGTGTCTAGACTACCGTCTCGTCCTCGGAGACATCATGCATTTTAATAAAGTCTGGTACTCACGCATTTAGAAACTTCACACTCTGCTTTTGCCTAAACTGATAATACACTTGCAGTTGAAGATGTAATACAATTGATGGTAAAATAGCATGCAGGTGGATTAATAACACAAGCTGAAGATATCGTCCACACAGACACATGCCATCTACACAGGCCGAAGACACAAGCCCAAGTGATTTAAAGAAAGCTCAACTTGTCCCAATTCAAAGTTGCCGTCTCCTATCAATTTTGAGCAGAAGTCAAGACGTCACTTCCTGTAACCACGGGCTACCGTGTATAAACAATATAAATCAGGAAGTGATCGTATACAAAACATGATATGATATTTACTCATATCAACCATAACACTGAGAAAGGAAATGAAAAGAAAGAAAACAGAAGCGAAGTCCCCCTGGTTAAAGCAACTATATAGCGAACAGTACAGTCAGCTGGAATATGAAGTTAAACGCCAAACCCGAGCCAACAAAAGGAATCTCCTAGACGATCTTGCAAGACAGGCAGAAGAGACAGCACTGAGAAATAAACAAAGCACAGTATACAAAATAACTAAATTCATCAGCGGAAGACGAGGTGCAAAAAATATTACATTAGTAAGAGATAAGCAAGGAAATCTCATCACGACAGCAGAGGGACAGGAAACAAGATGGGCAGAGCATTTTAGAGAAACTCGGAACAAGGAACCACCAGAGATAAAATTGAATGTTCCTGAGGCTGAAAACGATCAAAATGTTAATACAGACACTCCACAAAAAGAAGAATTCATCACAGCAATCAAAGGGTTAAAGAATGGAAAAGCTCCTGACCATGATAACTTAAATGCAGAGCTTTTTAAGACAGACCCTGAGCTAGCAGCAGAACTATTAGAACCACTATTTGCACAAGTCTGGAAAACAGGGACAATACCAACGAAGTGGAACAAAGGAATAATTGTCAAATTGCCCAAGATGGGAGATCTTGCAGACTGCAATAATTGGAGAGGAATAACTCTTCTCTCAGTTCCTAGCAAAATAATAGGCAGGATAATTATACAGAGAATTTCAAAAGCAGTAGACCACAAACTGAGGAAAGAACAAGCAGGATTTAGAAAAAAAAAACAGAAGATGTGTAGATCATATATTTACTCTCAGGAGCATTATAGAGCAGTGCTCAGAATGGCAAAGACAGCTGTACATAAATTTCGTTGATTTTGAAAAGGCTTTTGACAATATACATAGGGACAGTTTACGGAAAATACTGAGGGCTTATGGAATTCGAAGCTGCATAGTGTCAATTATAAAAAGCCTCTATGCCAACTTTACGTGTAGCGTTGGGCAGAGCAACCTAACCTTTGAGGTGAAGACAGGTGTACCACAGGGATGCCCCTTATCAACCACTCTATTTTTAACAGTCATAGACTGGGTTATGCGACAGACAACAGAGGGCAGTCCAAGACGAATAAGATGGACTACATTTTCTACATTGGAAGATCTGGAATATGCAGATGACACTGCACTACTAGCACATTTACATCAACAGATCCAGGAAAAACCGGATAGACTTAATAAGTTTAGCCAGCAGGTGGGCTTGAACATCAATCTAAAGAAGTCAGAGGTCATGACGCTCAATGTGAGCAACCCTGAGCCCATATCAGTAAGGAATCAGCAACTGGAACAGACAGACACCTTCACATACCTAGGATGCATAGTAACACCAGGCGGCGGGGCAAGCAAAGACATGAACAACAGAATGAACAAAGCAAAAACTGCCTTTTTTTAGTCTAAACAACATCTGGAAGTTCTTTCAGTACAGCACAAGCACAAAATTAAGATGATATCAGAGCTGTGTGCTTTCTGTGCTTCTCTATGGTGCGGAAAGTTGGAGAGTTACAGAGAAGGAAATGTCGAAATCGACCTCTTTTCACACAACATGCCTAAGAAAAATTCTCCGAATTTTTGGTCGAATACCATCACCAACCAAGATCTGCTTATTCGGAGCAAGCAAGAGGACATGCACAAAATCATAGCTGGCAGACGCTGGAGCTGGGTTGGCCATGTCCTCAGAGGAGACCCCGATGTCATCACAAGAACAGCTATGCTATGGACCCCTGAAGGAAAACGAAAGAGAGGCCGACCAAAAACAACTAGGCGAAGGACTGTGGAAGCCGAGATGCAAAGTATGAACCAGAGTTGGGAAACTGTACGAAAGATATCCACCGACCGAGCAAAGTGGAATCAATTTATTGTTGCCCTGCAAGACGCCACCAGGCGTGATGGCCACTGACTGCTTTGACGGTCGGCGGCTATGGATCAAATAAGAAGAAGAAGAAGATGTTGAACGGGACACGCTTCGCCAAATAATATTTTTGTTAAATGAAACGAATGCCTAGCAACAACATGACACAAAACTTGACCATGATAACGTGTAGGGACAAGGCGTTAGGATTTATGGTTAGTCTATAACGCGACGCACTAAAGACGACTTATCAATGAAAACGTACGGTTACGTGTGATTCAACCACTGTGGATTATAACGTCTTCGTTGTTCTCTATGTTTCAAAGCCATACAATGAGACTAAATATGTGGGTTAAAAGACTATTATATACAATGGGATTGAAATAAGTCTTGGGCCTGACCATGAAGGAGTCACAGGAGAAAGATGAAACTTGGCACATTTAAAGTTCATCATATTTGCACTGAATGTATAAAGTACGCGTTTGTTTCTTCAATGGGTTTTCCCGCTACGGTGTACGCCGCAATGTACCCTATTGACCGGATCTGCTGCTCCAAAGATTTGACAAAACAATGGAAAAGAAGGAGGTCAGAGCTGTGATAAAATTTCTTATGTTTCAGGGAAAAACACCTACAGAAATACACAGGGAGATGGAACCAGTGTTTCGTGATTCTTGTCCTTCATATACTTCGGTAAAAAACTGGTGTCAACTGTTTAAGTGCGGCCGCTCAAATGTTGCTGATCTGCCAAGATCTGGTAGACCAGCCTCAGAGTGCAACGATGAAAATGCAACAAGAGTGAAGAAAATCATTGAACAGGATCGAAAAATGACAATTGTGAAGGTAGCTAGTACAGTAAAACTAAATAAAAGAACAATTTATAGAATTTTACACAACAGACTGAACATGAGAAAAGTGTGTGCACGCAGGGTTCCGCGACTGTTGACACGTGAACAAAAGCAAACGAGGGTAAATTGCTGTCAACAGTTGCTCAAAAAGTGTCAGTCAAAAAATTTTTTGGAGACCATGGTGACAGTAGATGAGACTTGGGTACACCATTATGACCCCGAATCCAAAATTGCCAGCATGCAATGGAAAACCCCGGGCTCCCCAACACCTGTCAAGCCGAGAGCGCAGAAATCTGCAGGAAAAGTGGTGCTGACTGTTTTTTGGGACGGAAAAGGTGTCCTTTTGAAAGATTATCTGCCTCTTGGCAACATAATTAATGGAGAGTACTATGCAGATCTTCTCACCAAACTAAGAAAGGTTGTGACCAGGAAACGAGGAATAATGTGCACTCAAAATCTTCCTTTGCTTCAAGACAACGTGCCCTCTCACAAAGCACGGCTTGTGCAGCTAGCAGCCAACGATTTCAATATTGAAATTCTTCCACACCCACCATATTCTCAAGATTTGGCTCCATCAGACTTTTTTCTATTCCCAAATCTTAAAAAACAGCTTTAAAAAATCATTTTGACAGCGATAAAGAGGTTATACTGGCATGTGATGACTGGTTCAGTTTGAAAAACAGGGTGTTCTACTCTTAAGGTCTTTTCAAGTTCAAGCAGAGATGGCAGAAGTGTGTTAATTCAGACGGTGGCTATATTGAAAAGGAATAAACACTATACAAAATTTCAGCTCTCTGTGACATGTCTTTCATGGTTAGGCCAAAGACTTATGTCAATCCCCTTGTACTGTTCAAAAAAAGAAACGCATAGCTATCCGAGGGCGCGTTTTTATGAGTTTGTAAGTAAAATTTGGTGCTAGGGTATATAAAAACCAGCCTCAAATGTTCTTTACAGTGTCAAATGCACGTGTTGACCTGAATTGCGTTCGTTTTTGTAATCGTTACAACGCAGTGTCAATAGTGTTTATGACGCAATTTTTGACCACAGCTCATGTTGCGCGCACGTGAAAGCAACAAAATTTGGGGTTAACACTATTCACTGTCCACGCAACTGAAACCCTATAAAAGGATAACGCTACACACACAAAAATTCAGTTCATTTTCAAGCAGACATTTATGGCGTCTCTATCGATAAATTTAAAGAACATTGCTATTGGCCGACTGCATGCAGGCGAAAGTCAAAGTCAGGTTGCCAGGCATCTAAACGTGCATCAGAGTACCATCAATCGACTTTGGCACCGGTTCCAAGCCACTGGCTCAGTTGAAGACCGGCATCGCAGTGGACGACCCAGAGTGACAACAGCAGCGGAGGATCGCTTTATTCGGCTTCGTCACATCAGAGACAGGATTACAACAGCTTCCTCAACTGCCCAGTCATTGCCTGCAGGACGTCATGTGTCTGATCAAACTGTCCGGAATAGACTGCATGACGCTGGACTTTGGGCTCAACGACTTCACCGAGGACCTGTCCTTACGCGCCGCCATCGCCAAAATCGACTTCTTTGGGCCAACCAGCATCGTCCCTGGGCAGCTGACAATCAATGGAGACGTTTCTGGTTTAGTGACGAATCTTTCTTTTTGTTGCAGCGTCATGATAGATGGCGTAGGGTCTACCGTAGGCGAAATGAACGTTTTGCTCAAATTTGCGTTGATGAAGCTCCGCCGCACGGTGGTGGAGGTGCAATGGTGTGGGGAATGATCAGTTACAACGGAAGGAGTCAATTGGTGCACATTGAAGAAGGCTTGAATGCGCAACGATACGTCAATGAAATTCTTCGACCTCATGTCCTTCCACTTTTGGCTGCCCAAAGGTCTGTGTTTCAACAGGACAACGCCAGACCCCATTGTGCACGGTTGACCACGCAAATCCTAACTGCCAACAACATTCTCACTCTTCCCTGGCCAACCCTGTCTGCAGACATGAGTCCGATTGAGCACCTGTGGGATGAGCTGCATAGACGCATTTGTCGCCGAGACGTTGCTCCAGCCAATCGTCGTGATCTGTTCCAGGCACTCCAGGAAGAGTGGGCAGCCATCCCACAGGCCCACATCAGACGTCTGATGGCATCCATGCCCACGGGATGCCAGTCGCTGATCGATGCAAGAGGAGGCCACACACCATACTAACGGGGAAGCCCGTACGCCAAAAAACTCTCCTGATCCAGATGCAAAACAACTGTCAATTGATTGGTTGAACCCTAAGGTATTCTTGTGTGCAATTTGAACAATTAACTCATTAAATTAAAAAAAGTTATTGAATGACAAAATTATGGATATGTGTGTGCCTTCAGTAGCAATGAGTTTCTTTTTTTGAACAGTATAGATATGGTGGACTGTATATTGTAATACTCTGTCAAGTCACTATGCAATGAAAGCTACTCTTGTAAACTCGTGTTATAATGTTTGGTTGAAAATGTTGGTAGGGACTTATGGTCGTTTTTTGGGCTCACGAGTGGACTTGTCAAACACTGCTCTCAACTTTATTTTAGGCAGCACTTAGTGCCGGTCAAAAATTCACAAAGGGGAGGTATATTTACTTCACATCAAAAGAAACTCGTGTTATACATATTTACTGACGTGTGCTAAATCTATAGTGCAATTATTTATCTTATTAAAAATATAACCGTATATTTCTATAAAAGCAACAACTATTAGAAACATTTTTATCAAAATTTGAAATATATTGTTAGCTGTACCTTTTTCTTAAAAAAGTTTTAAACAAAATTATAAAAGTAACTGTTTAATTTTTTTTAAATTTTGAATAACTTTTCCGTTTAAATTACTCTCCTTGTAATAAAAATTACGTCCCTTAGATAAAACACATAAATGTATCTTAACGTTTAAGTATGAAGGACATAACAATGCGGTGGCAGTGGAACATTGATAAGAGTTCCCAACGTCAATGTCTGGTTGTGTAGCGAATACAGAAAGTTAGTTAAAAGGCAATGTCTTTACGTGCTTGTTGTATGTGTGGGAACTGACTTTTTTTCTCTCCCCCCCCCCCTTTTTTTTCCTTTCTTTTCTTTTTCTCCAATGTGTATGGAATCAATACTTGCCGAGTTTGTATATGTAACGGGCCAAGCACTCCAAGGGAGGTAACTAATAATCATTAATGTGACTGCCATAATAAAATAGCCTATATGTGTTGCATGAAAGGGCTAAATGTCTTTCAACTGAATTAAACTTAATATTGAACACAAGCTTGCGCCGTGCGGCCCCCCCCCCCCCCCCGGGCCATAAAATAGATAACAAAAAACAAAAACAAAAACAAAAGGCAACCACAGATGAAGTTTGAAAGATGTGTGCAAGAGAGACATGAATAGATAAATACAGGATTCTGGGAGGACGGAGATGCTGATCGCAGCAAGTCGAGATGCTCCCTACGATTATGCGAAAACAGGCTCTTACAACACCCTGTGGAAATAGCCATTTTAGAGATGCCCCCTAAACGAAATGGGTTCAGTTCAAAACGGAGGCCGAATAGCCAAGAGAAGGATGTCACTTGAGAGCCATGACCCAAGGTTGACCGCTGCCATAAAATGTCAAGGTCGATCAAATGATCACAGTATACGATTTACTATTTCTACAAAGTGATTGACAAGTAAATTTCTTCTTTTTAAAAATGTTATTATCAGCACTTGTACCTACTGGATATACATAACATGCATGTCGAAACAAGGAGTAATAACTGCCATATGAAATTTGACAAATACATTGTATTTTGTATTCCCATCAATAAAACAACAACAACAAATTATAAAATGACCAATACACTCAATGTTACAAGAGAGAGAGAGCAAAAATGATTGCCCGCCTCGATGTCACGTGATCTCCCATTGCGCTGTTATGTTAATGTGATACATCATTTCATGTCATAAAATAACAGGTAAGTCGCTGTATTGTGACGTTTGTTTCATATAAAGTAATTGGATAACATGAAGAACTAACAAATTACAAATAACAAGTGATTTTACAATTACCCTGTATAATAACATCAATCAATATCCTTTAGCTCCCCGAGGAGCATTGGCCTTCAACAAACACATGCCTAGTCTTCCTGTCCTGTGCCAGCCGCTAAAGTTCTTTCCATGTTTTCCTCATCATTTTCACCTCTGTATCCAGCTCTCTTCTCCATGTGTTTTTTTGGGTCTACCTCTGCCTCTCTTTCCTTGTGGATTCCAGAATAAGGACTGCATTGTAATGCTACAAGGGGATTGACATAAGTCTTGGGCCTTGTGGTGAAGTGGGATGTTATAGATATTTATAAGGGACTTAGTGTACTGACTGAGATCAGCTGTGAAGGTATATATATATCTAATAAGAGTAGTATATTATATATATAACCTTACTTGCTGCCACATATCTATATATCTCAGTCAGAATTATTCTGGAATAGTGTGATGCTACGTTATGTGTCTAGGGTATGTGTATGGTGAAGTGTAAGTCACAACAACAGACAGATAAACAATTTAATTTAATCCACTACTCTTGACAACACTGTGACACTCACATACATATAACACTCTACAAAGATATCTTAAAAGAGTCACTGATAAACTTTCAAATAACAATATGTATTCATTACTGGCATGAATGAATATGTGTCCTGATTCAACTACAAGGGAACCAGGAATCACAATCAATTTAAATTACAAGTTATGTACAGAATGTATTTAATATGAATATTGTAGTGACATATATTATTACAAATGTTCTATGTGTGTCAGTTGTGTAGTAGTAAAATGAGGTAATACTGGTTTTGTTTTGTTCAAGCTCTGTTGGTATTTGTCATCATGACTTCAATAGTTTGTCTTTAGGGACTATTATTGGAGATGTTCACAGTTCCTGATTTTAAGACAAGTAAAGTCCCCTCTGAATGTTAGTTTTATAAAGTTATTTCAAGATGAGGGGACATAATGTTGAGCTCAGCTGGCCAACTCTGCTTATCTTGAGTGATGGCGGCAGGAAAGGACTCCTCTGCTCGAATTCTCCTCTGGGCTCAGGAGACACCTCACTGATAGCTAAAAGGACCAAGGAGTATGCTGTCCGACTCTGGATTCAGCAAATCTCTGACCAGATGCTGCTCAGTACCATCAAGACCACTGTCCCTGAAATCAAGAAGGATGTACCTTCTACTTCATAACTAATTTATATTCTCTTTTACACTGATCACAATACAGCACAAACATTGCGTTCAGAGCGTTAGGCCAACAGTCAGCTTCATTTGAAATACTTTATTCCAGTATTACCCTTCTTAATGGTTACTACGCCTCTGCACTTCCAGCATTATTTCTTTCTAGTCAATCATCCAGGTGTCAGTGTACTATTTGGCCATTCCATGCCGTTTTACTTCTCTCCGACACCCTCTGTTCAGGCTGGAGCATTATAGGCTTTACCTCACGTTTGCCACTGAACTACACATATATATACAGGCATAAATCAACAATTCACATTCAATTTTTCATTAAAAGATACTGAATGGTTCAAGCTTACCACAATTTCATGGAAATAAACACAGATACGTTGATTAGCAATGAATTCTGGCACAAACTGGCACAAATTCCATCTGCCTATGTTCCAGGCTTTTATTTTAGCAAAAATATGAGCTGGCTTCAACGCACTGTGCTTTATCAAGCTTATTTGAAACAAGTGGTCTCGAACTAACGCTCCCAAGTGTGTATATCAGCGAGACTGGCCAATGAGCCACGTTTCGACAAGTGTTTGAAAAAATGTTATCTTTTCCCGTCTCCCCTAACAACCAAGATAGTATTTATAGCCCGACCAATCGTGGTTAGGCTTTCATTTGTTGCGCTCCAATCAATTTGGAGTTTACATGGTAGGCTATTTCTGTAACGTAAATTTTTTTCAAACACGTTAAAAAAAAATCTTATGAGCAGAAATGATTTTATGCTGTCAGGCACCCCCAATATTTTATTTTGGGTATAATTTATTAATTCCTGGACTATTTGCGTAACGTTTTACATATTATTTGTCAGCAAGCCCTAAGGAACCCAAAAATACTAATTTAAAGGAGCTACGTGGCTGCGTTCAAAATATGCAATTTCTTCTACCTCCTGTTTCGAAGATGTGCTGTCTGGGTACTGTTATGTGTTCAAACGTAAACCCATCTAATGTTATCTTTTCTAATAAGAGTCTGTTATGATTTATAAACCTAACTCTGGGAAAGGGTAGTGTATTTTATCACTGTCCGTCTGAAAAAAAATTAGTGCATGTAGACTTACACGCGTGATGGTAGTAATTGTGTATCGCGCGAAGCGTGTTTAGTGTTCGGCTTTCTGCCTCTCCCTTCTCTTTTTTATCCTTTTGTCCATCTGTTCGTTCGTTTTGGTAACGCAGTATAATTAATGTTAGGATTAATTTAGGTCATTACGCAGTACGTCTCAATGTTTTTCTTAGAAATGCAGCACACGTTTCATTGAAGAAGGCGGGTAATAATACAGTAAGCTTTTATATCAACGTGAAAGCGTTACAATTTGCAGACGAAGCAGAAAACAAGGGGGATTTCGAGTACATTCTTTGTGACAGCACTGTCATTTTACCATTGCTCTTCTCTTTATTAATTTTATTTGTTAGGCTTCATATTTACCTAATAATTTATATATGTGGATTAGAATATTTCATGACACCTCCCCTCTTAAAACAGACATTATATGTCAGTCCTTTATTCTCTATACACATAGAGAAATTTATTATTATTTCTGGGGTTTACGGTGATTCTCATCACACGGATGGCGGCTTAAAAAATCCGCTCCCAGATTGGTTTTTCCAGATATATATTCAATGCTAAAATTATATGGAGCCAGAAGCAAAGACCATCGGAGTAACCTAGAGTTCTCATGCTTAGCCTGTGCTAAAAACGATAAAGGTTTGTGGTCAGTTTGCAACTTAAATGCCTTCCCATATAGATAAATATTGAATTTCTTTATTGCCCATATTACTGCAAGACATTCTTTTTCGCTAGTTGAGTAGTTGATTTCAGCTTTATTCAACTTTCTGCTAGCATATGCCACTGGGCTTAATTCCCCATCCAATGCATCTGATTTCTGTAGTAAAGTTGCACCTAACCCAATATTACTTGCATCCGTCCTTACTATGAATTCTTGACTTAAGTCAGGTAATTTCAAAATGGGTTTACTTGTGAGCTTTTCCTTCAATTCTTGGTAAGTCATTTCACATTGTGGTGTCCATGTAATGCGATCTGGAAGTCCTTTACGTGTCAATTCAGTTAACGGTGCACATATGGAATTAAAGTTTTTGATATACTTCTGGTAGAAACCACATAATGAGACAAAGGATCTCACGTCCTTCTTGGTTTGTGGTCTCGGGGCTTTCTGTAGTTTCTCTAAATTCTTTGGGTCAGGGGTCATGTTTCCCTGATAAACTGTGTGTCCCAAAAATTCCAATTCTTTACATCCAACGCAACATTTGGTTGGTCGGGCTGTTAAATTTGCCTCCCTAAGTCGATCAAACAGCATGTTCAGAGAGTCAATGTGTTCCTCAAATGTTTCTGTTGCTATAAGGATATCATCCATAAAATTTGTTATACAGGGATTATTCAGAGGATCCAATAATTTTCTCATCATTCTAGAGAAGACACTAGGCGCATTCTTCAATCCAAATGGCAATCTATTAAACTCATAGTGTCCTTCTGAGGTACTAAAAGCTAGGTATGGTCTAACCTCAGGCTTTACTGGAATCTGATAGTATCCTTTACTCAGATCCACTTTTGAGAAATATTTAGCTTTATTTAGTCTGGCAAACAGCTGATTTGTATCCGGCAATGGATCCACCTGTCCTTCTGTAATAGCATTCAGTCTCCTGTAATCTATACAGAGTCTATGTTCTCCAGAGGGCTTCCTTAAGAGTACAACACCGGAACTATACGAAGACTCACTGTGCGAAATAATTCCTTACTTCAACAGATAGTCTATCTCTTCCTTCAAAGCTTTTTCCTTAGCAAACGGAATCGAATATGGTTTCATACAGACAGGTGTGGAGTCTATTAGTTTCATATCATATTCCAATAGGTTTGTATGCCCTGGTCGGTCTGTTAACACCTCTGCATGATTATTTAGAACCTGTTGCACTCTCTCTTTCTGAGTTTTCGTTAAATGTGTACTGATTTTCACCTGTGCTGCTGTCTCACAGGGGTGTAATGGATATTCAAATGATGAAAGTGGTTCCTTTTTCATCTCCATGGCGATGGACAAGGTCAACAAGTGTGTCTCTTCCTGATGTTCTCTTTCCAAATATTTCTTCAGGAGATTCACATGATAGATTTTTTCTTTCCCCTTCTTATCTATCTTATAATTTGTTCTAGACACCTTCTCTAGAACTGTATATGGACCCTGCCATCCAATTTGTAACTTATTCTGACTCCCGGGCAAAAGAAGCAGTACCTTCTCTCCCACAGCCAAATTTCTGTCTTTCGCCTTCCTGTTATAATAGGCAGCATGTTTCTTCCTGGCTTGTTTCAAATTTTCATTGGCAAGTTTCCCGCCAGTTTTTAACCGAGTGGTCAGCTCATTCACATATTGGTATGAAGATGTAATGTTTTCCTCTGCCTTTTCATCAGTCCACGTTCTTAACAAAGCTACATATGGACCTTTAATTGTGTGGACCTATTTGTCCATGCACCGGTATGGTCTCTTCCACTCGAAGCTTTATAGTGATGATTTTTCCTCCCAGAATTATCATGCATAAAACGACCGCTACCAATTCTTCTTGTGGGGCTTTCTCCCCACTTAAAATTCTTGATGAGAGATTTCCTCTCTACATCCTCTTCCTCCAGTTTGTTTAAGTCCGATTGAGGGATTGTCGGCTTATCCTGGGGTAAGACATCTTTTTGCACTCTCCGCATAGTGGCCATTGTAAAACAGTTAAGTGAAGCTTGTCCGTGAAAAGGGGCTTCCCATTCCATTTGGTCCACTTTATCAAATCTATTTTTCTTTTTATTATCAGGCCTAATTTTGCCCCGTGGCGTGTCCAGGTCCTGATCCATGTTCCCACTTGTGGGTGTTCCCTCATGTGCTATGCTACACCTTTCTACAAAATTCTCAATGTCCCATCTTGCTTTGGGCCAATAATAATTGTGAGCCACCTTTTGAATGATGGTACCTATTTTCTCATGGTCCCCATCTGGTTTCACATGTAGGCTCCTTATTAATTCTGTCCTATATCTTTTTGGAAGAACCAGCTGTCCGTGACCATTGGATCTAGCTCCAGTCTTCCTATACATCAACTTGTTTTTCATGTAAAAATCTCCCTTGCCTGGAGTTGTATGACAAGTTGACAATTTTCTGAAACAAGGCTTGAGTGTTTTATCCCCAGCCTGTGCCTTCCTCATCTCTTCTGGAGTGGTATCTAACATAATATCCTCCTCCTGTCTTGAGGTCGACCTGACCTGAAGGGTTGCCATATACACAGGTTTCCTTCTGCAACGGTCAGTGTCATGATTGTCCATCTGACAATTCTTACACCACCTTTTTCCTTGGTTGAAAGATTTTCTTTCATCATATTTCCTTTCATCGAATTGTGGGAATTTATTTTTATTTTCATACCGTGGCCTATCAAATTGGTGCTTACCTTTATTTTGATCCCTAGGATCAAATTTATTAAAGTTCTGTGGTGCCCTAAAGTTATCCACCTGTTTCTTTTTATTACCTGTTACCTCTGCTTGAGCTGCTTGATACCTTTCAGCAACATTTAGCAACTCACCCAGCCTCTCTGCACCTTGTTCCATGAGAAACTTTCTCAGGTCTGGAGCCATGGACTCTCTTAGTTGCTCTATAAGGACCATTTCCTTAAGATCTTGGGTTTTCCCCAGAGAAGTCCATTTCTCCAAGTATGTCTCTATTCGTGCAGAGAACTGGTGATAGGTTTCACCTGACAGTAGTTTAGCATTCCTAAATTTTTTCCTGTAAAACTCTGCATTCTTTTCATACCTTAACAAAAGAGCCTGCTTTAGCATGTCATAATTTTCCTGATCACCTCTGCTCATTTTTGCAAAAACTTCATAAGCTGCCCCACGAAGTCCCTGAGATAACTTTAAGCTCCACCTTTCTCTCTCTAACCCATACGTGGTAGCTAATAGTTCGTACCTATTTATATAGCTCTCAATATCATCGTCTTTCTCAACAAAATGATCTAAATGAAAATTCATAGCTGAGGTTGAGGCTCCTTGAGTAACCGTAGCATCAGAGGCAAAGGGACTGGCACCATTTTCAGGAGCATGGCCTTGAAACTCAAACTCCCTTAGTCGTAACTCATGTTCCCTTTGTAATCTCTTCTCCTCCTTTTCTGCTTCCCTCTCTGCAGCTAATCTCTTCTCTTCTCTTTCTGCAGCTAATTTCTTCTCTTCTCTTTCTGCAGCTTGTCTTCTTTCCTCGGCTTCCAATGCTTTAGCCTCTTTGTCAGCCTCAATCTGCAACCTCTTAGTCTCAGCCTCAGCTTGCAACCTCTTAGTCTCAGCCTCAGCTTCAAATTGTAACTTCTTAATTTCCCTTTCAGCCTCTAACCTTCTTTCGGCTTCTTTTTCTAATCTTCTTTCTTCGCGTTCAATAAATTTGTCACATTCCGTTGTGACATAGGCAACCATAACTTGCCCATCTAATCCTAACTCTTTTGCAGTCTGAACCGCAGCAGATCGAAATTTGGCCAGGTCCGCCATTGTCTATCAGGTAAATTTATACAATGTCTAACCAACAATTCAATCTCTAATGGACAACACAGGCACCGTGAGCTCAACCTTATTTAATTCCACCCAAGGATACCTTTTAATTCTTATATTCCCTGAAGTGAATTACCCCCAATATTTTTAATAGTTAAAGATTCAAAATCCCAAGAGCGAGACCCCAATATATGTGGTGAAGTGGGATGTTATAAATATTTATAGGGACTTAGTGTACTGACTGAGATCAGCTGTGAAGGTATCTATATCTATTAAGAGTAGTGTATTATAGATAACCTTACTTGCTACCACATATCTATATATCTCAGTCAGAATTATTCTGGAATAGTGTGATGCTACGTTATGTGTCTAGGGTATGTGTATGGTGAAGTGTAAGTCACAACAACAGACAGATAAACAATTTAATTTAATCCACTACTCTTAACAACACTGTGACACTCACATACATATAACACTCTATGAGATATCTTAAAAGAGTCACTGATAACTTTCAAATAACAATATGTATTCATTACTGGCATGAATGAATATGTGTCCTGATTCAACTACAAGGGAACCAGGAATCACAATCAATTTAAATTACAAGTTATGTACAGAATGTATTTAATATGAATATTGTAGTGACATATATTATTACAAATGTTCTATGTGTGTCAGTTGTGTAGTAGTAAAATGAGGTAATACTGGTTTTGTTTTGTTCAAGCTCTGTTGGTATTTGTCATCATGACTTCAATAGTTTGTCTTTAGGGACTAGTATTGGAGATGTTCACAGTTCCTGCTTTTAAGACAAGTAAATTCTCTTCTTAATGTGAATTTTAGAAAGTTATTTCAAGATGAGGGGACATAATGTTGAGCTCAGCTGGCCAACTCTGCTTATCTTGAGTGATGGCGGCAGGAAAGGACTCCTCTGCTCGAATTCTCCTCTGGGCTCAGGAGACACCTCACTGATAGCTAAAAGGACCAAGGAGTATGCTGTCCGACTCTGGATTCAGCAAATCTCTGACCAGGTGCTGCTCAGTACCATCAAGACCACTGTCCCTGAAATCAAGAAGGATGTACCTTCTACTTCATAACTAATTTATATTCTCTTTTACACTGATCACAATACAGCACAAACATTGCGTTCAGAGCGTTAGGCCAACAGTCAGCTTCATTTGAAATACTTTATTCCAGTATTACCCTTCTTAATGGTTACTACGCCTCTGCACTTCCAGCATTATTTCTTTCTAGTCAATCATCCAGGTGTCAGTGTACTATTTGGCCATTCCATGCCGTTTTACTTCTCTCCGACACCCTCTGTTCAGGCTGGAGCATTTTAGGCTTTACCTCACGTTTGCCACTGAACTACACATATATATACAGGCATAAATCAACAATTCACATTCAATTTTCATTAAAAGATACTGAATGGTTCAAGCTTACCACAATTTCATGGAAATAAACACAGATACGTTGATTAGCAATGAATTCTGGCACAAACTGGCACAAATTCCGTTCTGCCTATGTTCCAGGCTTTTATTTTAGCAAAAATGTGAGCTGGCTTCAACGCACTGATGCTTTATCAAGCTTATTTGAATTAGTGGTCTCGAACTAACGCTCCCAAGTGTGTATATCAGCGAGACTGGCCAATGAGCCACGTTTCGACAAGTGTTTGAAAAAATGTTATCTTTTCCCGTCTCCCCTAACAACCAAGATAGTATTTATAGCCCGACCAATCGTGGTTAGGCTTTCATTTGTTGCGCTCCAATCAATTTGGAGTTTACATGGTAGGCTATTTCTGTAACGTAAATTTTTTCAAACACGTTAAAAAAAAATCTTATGAGCAGAAATGATTTTATGCTGTCAGGCACCCCCAATATTTTATTTTGGGTATAATTTATTAATTCCTGGACTATTTGCGTAACGTTTTACATATTATTTGTCAGCAAACCCTAAGGAACCCAAAAATACTAATTTAAAGGAGCTACGTGGCTGCGTTCAAAATATGCAATTTCTTCTATCTCCTGTTTAGAAGATGTGCTGTCTGGGTACTGTTATGTGTTCAAACGTAAACCCATATAATGTTGTCTTTTCTAATAAGAGTCTGTTATGATTTATAAACCTAACTCTGGGAAAGGGTAGTGTATTTTATCACTGTCCGTCTGAAAAAAAATTAGTGCATGTAGACTTACACGCGTGATGGTAGTAATTGTGTATCGCGCGAAGCGGGTTTAGTGTTCGGCTTTCTGCCTCTCCCTTCTCTTTTTATCCCTTTAGTCCATCTGTTCGTTCGTTTTGGTAACGCAGTATAATTAATGTTAGGGTTAATTTAGGTCATTACGCAGTACGTCTCAATGCTTTTCCAAGAAATACAGCACACGTTTCATTGAAGAAGGCGGGTAATAATACAGTAAGCTTTACTATCAACGTGAAAGCGTTACAATTTGCAGACGAAGCAGAAAACAAGGGGGATTTCGAGTACATTCTTTGGGACAGCACTGTCATTTTACCATTGCTCTTCTCTTTATTAATTTTATTTGTTAGGCTTCATATTTACCTAATAATTTATATATGTGGATTAGAATATTCCATGACAGGCCTGACCATGAAGGACATGTCACAGAGAGCTGAAATTTTGTATAGTGTTTATTCCTTTTCAATATAGCCACCGTCTGAAGTGACACACTTCTGCCATCTCTGCCTGACCTTAAAAAAACCTTGGGAGTAGAACACCCTATTTTTCAAACTAAACCAGTCATCACATGCCAGTATAACTTATTCATCGCTGTCAAAATGATTTCCTTTTAGCTGTTTTTTAAGATTTGAGAATAGAAAGAAGTCTGATGGAGCCAAATCTGGAGAATATGGTGGGTGTGGAAGAATTTCAATATTGAAATCGTTGGCTGCTAGCTGCACAAGCCGTGCTTTGTGAGAGGGCGCGTTGTCTTGAAGCAAAGGAAGATTTTGAGTGCGCGTTATTCCTCGTTTCCTGGTCACAGCCTTTCTTAGTTTGTTGAGAAGATCTGCATAGTACTATCCTTTAACTGTGTTGCCACGAGGCAGATAATCTTTCAAAAATACAGCTTTTCCGTCCCAAAAAACAGTCAGCATCACTTTTCCTGCAGATTTCTGCGCTCTCGGCTTGACAGGTGTTGGGGAGCCCGGGGTTTTCCATTGCATGCTGGCAATTTTGGATTCGGGGTCATAATGGTGTACCCAAGTCTCATCTACTGTCACCATGGTCTCCAAAAAATTTTTTGACTGACACTTTTTGAGCAACTGTTGACAGCAATTTACCCTCGTTTGCTTTTGTTCACGTGTCAACAGTCGCGGAACCCTGCGTGCACACACTTTTCTCATGTTCAGTCTGTTGTGTAAAATTCTATAAATTGTTCTTTTATTTAGTTTTACTGTACTAGCTACCTTCACAATTGTCATTTTTCGATCCTGTTCAATGATTTTCTTCACTCTTGTTGCATTTTCATCGTTGCACTCTGAGGCTGGTCTACCAGATCTTGGCAGATCAGCAACATTTGAGCGGCCGCACTTAAACTGTTGACACCAGTTTTTTACCGAAGTATATGAAGGACAAGAATCACGAAACACTGGTTCCATCTCCCTGTGTATTTCTGTAGGTGTTTTTCCCTGAAACATCAGAATATTTATCTCAGCTCTGGCCTCCTTCTTTTCCATTGTTTTGTCAAATCTTTGGAGCAGCAGATCCGGTCAATAGGGTACATTGCGCCGTGCACTGTAGCGGGAAAACCCATTGAAGAAACAAACGCGTACTTCACACATTCAGTGCAAATATGATGAACTTTAAATGTGCCAAGTTTCATCTTCCTCCTGTGACTCATTCATGGTCAGGCTCAAGACTTATGTCAAAATCCTTGTATCAACAGGTTTTCTCAATGTGTGTCCTATCCATCTGTGGTGGGTTTTGATGTTATGCAATGTTGTTGTTCTGTATTACTATTGTACTGAATGAGGTCAGCTGTGAAGGTCCCTGATTATAACAAATTTTGGGTTGAGTTATCAGTGAACCTTTCTGCTACCACCTTATGACCTCAATCAGACCTATTCTTGACTAGTATGTATGATAGCTACGTCTAATGTCTAGGGTTATGCCAGTGTGGTGTGATGGTAATTTAACACTAACACACACACATAAACAAATATTAAAGTCTATGATCAAATGAACTAACACCTGGGTTACATTTTTATATGTAACTATTTTCTTTTCAATTTCATTGGTCCTGAATCTAGTATTCTTCTGGTCAGGTCTTTCAAAATTAAAAGAACTCAAGGTATAATGATAAAATGCAAACTTTAACCCAAAGGGACAATTGTCCAAACATATACTGTTAAAATATACTAAAAGTGTTACTAAATTTTTAATATTACTGGTTTCTAACACTGGATGGCTGTTTGGGATTCTTTAATCATCCCCAGTTCTTTAATACACCTTTCAATGTTTAATTCCTCGGAGAATGGTTTTTTTATGTAATACAAGGGTGCACTAGTCTTTGATGCTGATGAAAAGTCGGATGCCAGATATTATACTTATCTGGCACAACTTGAACTGTCCGTATTCTTGCTGTAAAACGATAACTTTGATACTGGCCCAAAAGTAACAGGGTGGACTCTGTAGACCCCTGTCACTACTGGAAATGAAAAGACTTCTCAACTGCTTTTTACAGACATCTGGCACCGGGCTAGTGCCAGATAAAAACCCTGTAACAATGAAATAATGTCTCCTTGTTGATATCATACTTAAACTGTTATTTCTACAAATTATAATACCTAAGAAATAAAGATCTGGGTCATATCTAATTGACCAACCCAGCGCATCCATTACAAAGTGTACCAGTGTTGTTCACATGTCTCTCCTCTCAAGGCGGCCCTGCATCTGCAATAATATTATTAGTCTTTTTTTTCTTCTATACAATAGGATAGGTGAGCTGTGTCCATCTGGCCCCTAAGAAAACATTTTTATTTCACAAAACATGTGCATTTTACAAAACTGGCAATGTGTTATAGCATAAATCTACCTCTAGGCCCTGCATAAATCAGCTAAGGACCTATGTACTTACTGTCGGAATGGCAGTATCTCTCACTCACATTTTTTAACAAAATATATATTTGAATAATTTCTGCCTTACCATAAATTCAATGAATAAACACAGGTACGTTGATTAGCAGACTTCAGATGTCCTGCTGGCTGGACTATGACGCCTATTATGGTTTACTTTATATATTTAATTTAATAAGGCAAGTCACACTTCACAGAATTTCAAACGTCCTGTTCAAGGGACTGTATTATACAAATGGCGAGTAGCCTATCTAAGTTTTCCTTAATATAAAATGCATTGGCCAATGAGATCCAACTACTAAGCTTTTCAGTTTGAATTTGAAAATAAAGTCAAAATTCCAGCCAAATTTTAAAATGTACGTCGGTCACATTTTGGCATTAAAAGCTAAAAACAGACTTGATTTTTGACCTAACAAGTTCTTTCCTCACTCACTTTTAGACTTTCCCCTGCTAAAATATATTTAGTGTTAAGCCATCCCATAATTTCTCTTCCCTTGTCTACCCCTCCTCCAACAGATTACATGCTTACTTGTCTCATTTTCAACAACGCGTTCAAAATTGTAATTGTTAGTGAATGCAAAATGAATGCAAAACCACCAGTCTGTCTGTTTGTCTGCACGAACAAATACAGTCTTTTGTCAATAACTTTCTTATCTACTGGGGGATTTTGTATTTTTAAACATATTATTTATCAAGAGAAGATAAGCCATCAAACTAACTAAGTTTGGGTTCATATTCCTACTAATAACGAATTCCATATTTTTTTCCATATCAGTTTCAATTTCTAACATTACATAAACACGCTATCTCTTTCCCGCTTTTGCGTTTTCCAAAACTGAAACTACTAGTCTGTTACGTCATAAAATGGACTCTTTTGCAGCGAACGCGCTGTCTGTGTGTTTATATATTTCCTCAGTGTGCCTATAGTCCGAAAATGTATTGGGTTTTGCGGGGTGTTTTTAAATTCTACAAAGCTTGCGACAACGTTACCGAACACCTGCTAACTGTATCGTCTCGCACTGTCGTCTTGGGTAGCTAGTCCAAGAAACTAACGCTTGACAATTTTTGGCATGTGTTCGCTCTCTCTCTCTCTCTTTCTCTCTCTCTCTCACTTTTATGCGTTCGTTTATGCCTCCCTTGTTTTATTCTTACTATTTTTCTCGGAACAACTAAGCTTGTCGTTTTCAAATTTTTACCGTTAACCCTTGACGGGCATGTTATAAAGTCCAATACCACTGGCGCGGCAATAAGGTTTCACACTACCTTCTTAACTCAATGCGATGACTGCCGTGGGGAAAGAGGACGCGTTACAACTTTACTATTTCTACTCATATTATTTTGACTTTTATACTTATAATTAATAATTTTATCGCTGTATCAATGTACTTTATCACACCATCGCCAGCATCTTCTTCTCAACTCTTGTTCCACTGGCACTTGTTTGTTCTTGTCATCAATTCCACAATTGTGACTTTGTCATACCATTTCAGTCCTTCTATTCTATGCAAGCACCCGTTTATAAAAGTGTGTAGCTTTCTGGTTGTAGTTTTTGTTGTTCTCCATGTCTCAGAGCCATAAAATAGGACTGACTTGACATTTGAGTTGAAGATTCCTATTTTCTTGTTGGATCCGATTTCTCTTGAGCTCCATATGTTTCCCAAAGCTCCTCTTCCTTTTTGTATTCTTATTTTGATATCAATGTCTGTCCCTCTAACTTTGTCTATATTCTTCTTCTTCTTATATCCTTAGCCGCCGACCGTCAAAGCAGTCAGTGGCCATTGCGCCTGGTGGCGTCTTGTAGGGCAGCAACAAATTGATTCCACTTTGCTCGGTCGGTGGCCATCCTTCGTATAGTGCACCAACTCTGGTTCATTCTTTGCATCTCTGCCTCCACAGTCCTCCGCCAAGATGTTTTCTGCCGACCTCTCTTTCGTGTTTCTCATTTCTGCTGTGACCTGTTTTAGTTTACCTGTCTCGTTCATTGTCCTGACATTCCAAAATCCTATTCTTGTTTCACGTTTTGCGGTCAGGACGTCCATTTTCGTGTCAGTGGCTTCCTTTCGGATTTCACCACTGACAGTCATACGAGCCTCATACTCCGGATGTCCGTCTCGCAGCAATGTTTGTTCATTTGTTGTCGTTTCCGTAACTTCGTTTCTTTTTACATAGACATGTGTGTCAGCCCTATGCTAAAACTCCCAACCTGGAGGACCAGATATTGACACCAATGATGGCAGTTTGTCTATATTACTGCCAAGATATGTATACGTTTCTACATCTTTTAGTGGTGTTTCCTCAAGATCAACATTTTTATAATTTCTTGCATTTATTCTCATAATCTTTGTCTTTTCCCTGTGTGGTTTCGGGCCCACTTGTTGTGAGCTCTCATCGAGAATTTTCATTTTCTCTTGCATCTGATTATGGTTATGGGACAGAAAAGCCAAGTCATTTGCAAAATCCAGATTTTCAAGCTGTTTAGGCAGATTCCACTGGATTCCATTTCTGTTGTGTATAATCGCATGTCGTGTAACAAATACTGTACGTTGTTACCAATAATCTAAAGAGCATGTCGTAAAGTTCCCGGGGGTCTTTGAAGAGACAAAAACATACTAAAACCACTGCACATTCAGACATGTCGTTGAAGCGACTAATACGAGGTCGTGAATGAGGATGGTAACTTCATCACGTAAAACCAATTGCTTCAAGAACCACCGCTGCCATAGTATCCCATGCTATACGAGGAGCACAAAAAAGAATGAAGATTGTCACAGCATGGTCAAAAGCTGTGGACTGTATGTGCTCCACAAGGATCAGGTACGGAATGTCAGTCGTGTCATAAGAGTTGACCAATAGAGTGTTTGTTGTGAACTTGACGACACGAAACTGCGTGGTCAGCAGGTCAGGGGAGAATGTAAGGGGGGCTCTGATTGGTTGAAAGGAGCATCAGGAAAATAAGCAACTGAGGGCTGTCACCTCAGGGGCGCATTCCCATAGTCAGTTATGACTGAAAGGGCTATTATTATATATACAAGGTGTTCCACGAAAAATCGGCCCGTGACGTAATGGTTATGGCAATAATGTACGTTATTAAGAAAGGAAAACTGGCTACTTTCACTTTGTGAATGGGGCCGCTTTTTCGTGGAACACTCTGTACTACTGGACAAAAGTTAAGGGCCGCCATAGGAGGAACTACCGCTATATATGCTCTTCAAGAGATCCATTTAAACCAAATAGTAGATATAGTTGTAAGGGCTTTAAGATACTTAAGCACGATAGGAAAGAAGGTAGAGGAGGGGGTGTCGCAGTCTTAGTTAGCGAAACATTAAAAATTATAGACTGGGAAGTATTTGATACAACCAACATAGAAGGTATCCAGGTAACTATAGCAGCTGAACCAAACAATCTAACAATCCTAAATTTATATGCTAAAGATGGCACAATTAAAGATGAAGAAATACTCGCCATAAGCAACAGACTAGGCCCCAAAACAGTCATAGTAGGCGATTTTAATTCCCATCATTATGCTTGGGGTGGACAACATGCAGACAATGCAGGAAAGTGCCTACTTGACTTCATAGAAAATAACGATCTGCTTATACTAAATGATGGTACAGCAACTAGAATTAATCCACAAGCTAACAGGGCAGACTCAGCAATAGACATAAGTATAGCAACTAACAACCTAGCGAATGTAAATTGGGAAGTGTTACAAGACACAAATTCAGATCATCTGCCCATTGTAATAATCATGCATGAAAAAGTCATTCCAAACCCAGAACCAGAGAAACCGACTTTCAACTATAAAAAAGCAAACTGGGAAGCCTTCCAATCAGACCTGGAGGTGATGGAATATAAAGACATGGAAACAGATGATACTGACTTGTGGGCAGAAACACTGACCAATGAAATTCTTAAAATAGCAATAAAATATATACCAAATAAAAATATGCCACAGCACCTAAAACCAATAAATAACATTAACAAGAAAAGAAAAACTCAGTGGAATAAAGAACCAGTTACCTGGTGTGTGGTGGGTTATGATGTTATGAATTATTGTTATGTGTTATTATTGTATTGAATTAGATCAGCTATGAAGGTCCCTGAATTTAACAAATAGTATTGTAAACTTTCCGGAGTACCTTTCCGCTACCACCCTTTTGATCTCATTCAAAATTAATTTATTTTATTATTAAAATGACTTCGTGTAGTGTCTAGGGTTATGAATGTAGAGTGTAATGTGCAATAACCAACTAACATACAAACAAATAGTTTATTATCCACAACAACCAACAGTATTAGAACAATAACATACAAACGACACTTTAAAAGGCTATCTTATTTAAGACAGTGGTTGAAATTTGTGTAAATAGATTTTTTTACAATTTATTATCCTGATTCTAATTTATTTTGAACCAGGACTGACAATCAAAAGTTAAATCAAAAGAATCATTTACAACAGTCCAATAACACAGTAGATCTTCTGTCCATACATACAATATTCTTCTTCTTCTTCTTCGTTCGTCCTGAAAAGGACGGTGGTTGCGTTGTGTCTGTTTGCGCCTAAGCTGTGATATCTGCACCTTTCGGTCGACACATCCGACTTCTGCACGGCATTTTTTAAGGACCGGGTTTGCCTTCCCATTTCGATCCATGCTCGCTCAGCCAGCCTGCACTGCTGCAGACTGTTTCCAGGACCACCACGTGGAGGTGGAGCACGGTCTTGACATACAATATTATTCTAATATAAGTGTGTAGTTGTGTTCTTCTACTTTGAGGTAATACTGGTATCACACAATAGGTTGTTGGTTATAATCACTCCCTTTAAGTTATGTCTGTTTTCGTTTGTCACTTGTGGAAATATTAATAACTATTCAGTTTTCTTCACTATCACTTTCTAGTTCTTTTAAGTTAAGCTGCCAGGTGCCGAACAAGAACTTAACTTGGCAGGAGAATACAGGTAGATCGTTTCCTCTGCTCGCTTGACAATCTCTTCCACCTGTTTGATAGGCAATGGCCACTAGCATGGGCTCGAGGTATACAGACAGAGTCCTGAATCGAGCAATTCTCAAGCGTTTGGTACTCCAGGACCCTGAAATGTGAAGGTTATGCATCCTTCTTTATACCTAGTATACAATACTATTCCACATTTAAGTAGACCTACATTACAAACAAACGAAAAGGGTCATAGCTTTATCCCAACCTATGCCACCATTATCTTTTGATATGACAATGTACACCAGTATTCCTCTCCCCTAATAGTTACAACGCCACTGCAATTCCAGCTGTAATCTTTTCCATACAATAGGATAGGTGTTATGCTCCTTGATGACAATCATACATATTTTCTTGTAGTCTAACACCTCTCTGATAGTCCACCACATGGTGGATCAATCTCTAGGCTCTGCCTAAGTTTGCTACAGACCCACTTACTTATAGTCGTACATTATTATCTCACATTCAATTTTTATTTTAGATACATGTTAATAAAGTCAATCTTACCACATTTATTCAATGAAATACACAAGTGAACGATGACTGGCACACTTTCGATCTGCTGTTCTGTCCAGGCTTTTGAGAAATATTGTTTACACAGCACAAGCCTGCTCTCATCGCTCCTTGGCAAAATTTTGTTATAAAATGGCGTCCTCACCTAATGCTTTTCCCCCAATATCAACTACTCTGGCCAATGATTATCCTTATTTCACTTGTAAACAAAGTCTTTCAAAAATACAATTCAACTTTCTACTACGTTACTCGGGTAATATATGTTTAGTACGAGGTCGGCCAATAATATTTCGCCTCACTTCAAATTCCAACCCATCCCCTTCATCGTACCATCTTAACCTATCTTTCACCTAATTTTTTCCCCCAAAAATATGGTATCCAATAAAAGCAGATATGACTTGACCTGACAGTATCTCCGATTCTCTATGTATTATCCCCAATATTTGATTATCTAATGGTTTATTTATGTACTTGATAACATATTCTTAGTCAGCAAAGCCACAGGTACACGAATATATGATTTTTATGGGGCTACGTGGCTTGGTTCAATAATCCATATTTTTTCCATGTTAGTTGTTGATTTTTAAACTACCTCCCGTTCAATTCTTTTCTCATGTACTTTCAAGCTAATTACGAGAGTTTATGTCATTCGCAATAAGAGCTAAGCGTGTTTTCCTGATCGTAGTGTCCACATCTTCTAACTTTTTCATCGTAATTTGAAAAATCGCCTAATGCCATACTAACAAGTAGTTTAATTTTTAGAACAATGTGAGACGTGATTTGCGTTGGGTTTTCTCCGTTTCCCCTCCCTTCTACAATGTATTTTAGGCAAATACTTAGTTGACCTAGGGAAGTGGAACGTTTGTCTCAATGACGAATTTGAAAAGTAGGGTACCCTTTTGGTTCGGCCATTGCGTTATCAAATAATACACTGAAGGCGTAGGCGACAACTTACGATTCTCGCCGAAAATGTTTAGTACTTTCTTATCTTTGACTTTATGCACTATACTGTTATAATCTAATTTAGATATTGTATTTAGAAGTTTACCACATATCTCCCCACTTAGAGCAGACTATTATATGTCAGTTCCTACTTTTAAATACACATAGATAAATTTACTACTTATTCCTGGTGACTACTCTGATGTTCGTTTTATGGATGTCTGCTTAAAAAATCGGCGCCAACATTGGTTTTGCCTGGAATATATTCTATGGTAAACTGGTATGGCTGTAAGAGCAACGACTAACGTAATAATCTAGCATTTTCATGCCTTGCTTGTGACAGACACACGAGTGGTTTATGATCTGTTTGGATCTTAAATGATTTACCATAAAGATAAATCTGGAACTTCTTTATAGCCCATATGACCGCCAAACATTCTTTTTCACTTGTTGAATATTTTTGTTCTGCTGTGTTCAACTTACGACTAGCATAAGCTACTGGAGTTAATTCCCCATCAAGTGAATTTGACTTTTGTAATAGAGTTGCACCCAAACCTATATTACGAGCATCCGTTCTCACAATGAATTCTTGATTCAAGTCAGGTAATTTCAAAATAGGCCTGCTTGTGAGTTTTTCCTTTAACTCGTGGTAGGCTAATTCACACTGCGCTGACCAAGTAATTCTATCAGGATTTCCTTTGCGCGTTAACTCAGTCAATGGCGCACATATGGAGTTAAAGTTTTTATTATACTTTTGGTAGAATCCACATAATGAGACAAAAGATCTCACATCTTTTTTTGTCTGTGGTCTTGGTGCTTTTTTCATCTTCTCCAGATTCTTGGGGTCAGGGGTCATGTTTCCCTGATGTACTGTGTGTCCCAAGAATTCCAGCTCTTTACATCCAACACAGCATTTCGTCGGTCTAGCTGTCAAATTTGTCTCTCTAAGTCGATTAAACATCATATCCAGCGATTTAATGTTTTCCTCAAATGTTTCAGTCGCTATGAGAATATCATCCATGAAGTTGGTGATGCATGGATTTTTCAGGGGATCCAGTAATTTTCTCATCATCCTCGAAAACACACTCGGTGCATTTTTCAGCCCGAATGGCAACATGTTAAATTCATAATGTCCTTCCGAGGTGCTAAAGGCTAAATAAGGTCTAACCTCCTGCTTTACTGGAATCTGATAGTAGCCTTTGCTCAGATCCACTTTAGAGAAATATTTAGCTTTATTCAGCCTGGCAAACAGCTGATTTGTATCAGGTAATAGATCCACCTGACCTTCTGTGACAGCATTCAGTTTCGTGTAATCTATACGCAGTCTGTGTTCTCCAGAGGGTTTTCTTAACAGAACCACACTGGAGCTGTAAGGAGATTTACTGTGCGAGATAATTCCTTCTCTCAACCGATAATCTATCTCCTCCTTTCAATGCTTTTTCCTTAGCGAACGGAATCGAATAGGCTTTCATACAGATTGGTGTTGGGTCTATGAGTTTCATATCATACTCTAATAAATTTCTATGCCCCGGTCGGTCCATTAACACATTTGTATGATCATTCAGAACCTGTTGAACTCTCTCCCTCTGATTTTTCGTTAAGTGGTTACTGATTTTTACCTGCGCAGCGGTCTCACAGGGGTGTAAAGGATATTCATGAGAGGTGAGTGGTTCCTTTTTCATTTCCATTGCAACAGACAAGGTCAGTAGGTGTGTCTCCTCCTGGTTTTTCTCTTTCCAGATATTTTTTCAGGAGATTCACATGATAGATTTTCTCTTTCCCTTTCTTATCTATCTTATAATTTGTTCTAGACACCTTCTCTAGAACTGTATATGGACCTTGCCATCCAATTTGCAATTTATTATGGCTGCCGGGCAGTAGAAGGAGCACCTTCTCTCCCACAGCTAATTCTCGATCCTTCGCTTTCTTATTGTAATAGGCAGCATGCTTTTTCCTGGCTTGTCTCAAATTTTCATTGGCAAGTTTCCAGCCAGTTTTAAGACGAGTGGTCAGCTCGTTCACATATTGATATGATGAGGTAATATTTTCATCTGCCTTTTCATCGGTCCATGTCCTTAACAATGCTTCTAATGGACCTTTTATTGGCCTTCCAAATAACAAGGTTGCCGGGGCCATACCGGTTGAAATATGGGGTACCTCCCGATAAGCAAACAGGGCAGCGGGAAGGTACTGGTCCCATGTATCTTGTTTTTCTTGTGCCAACTTTCTTAGGATCGACATGAGTGTCCCGTTAAATCTTTCCACTTGGCCATTTCCTTGGGGATGGTACGGGCTACAATGAAAGTGTTTGGCTTGAAAGATCCTGAATACATCTTCCTGTAGTTTCCCATTATCAGTCAAAATTTGGTTGGGAAAGCCTAACCTAGTGAAGATTGTGAGTAATACCTCTGCCACATGCTTCGAATCGATTGATGGCAGGGCTACCGCCTCTCCCCACATAGAACAAGTGTGCACCAGAGTCAGAATGTAACTGTTCCTCCTCTTGGTCCGAGTGAGAGGTCCCACAATGTCCACTGCAACTCTTTCAAAGGGTGTTCCCACTATGGGTATTTCCCATAAAGTTGCTGGAGCAGTCCAATGCTTTGGAGCTACCCGTTGGCATTCTGGACAAGAGTTTACATATCTCTTTATGTCTTCAGTTATCCCTGGCCAGAAATAATGACAAGCTATACGCTGTCCTGTTGCGTTGATCCCCATATGACCACTGAAGGGAGTCGCATGTCCTAGTTCCAACACTTTAGTCCTATATGAAATGGGAAGGACCAGCTGTCCGTGACCATGGGATCCAGTTCCAGCTTTCCTATAAATCAATTTGTTCTTCATATAGAAGTCTCCCTTGCCTGGAGGTGTATGACATTTGGGCAATTTCTTAAAACAAGGCATGAGGGTCTTATCCTCCGCCTGTGCCTTCCTAATCTCATCTGGATGGGTATTTATGGGATTATCCTCGTCCTTTTTAGACTGTGATCTGGTCTGCACTGTTGCCATGATCACAGGTCTCTTGGGATTCCCCAAGAAGACATATCTACACCCCAATATCAGAGGGTAGATTGGTTCATTTAGCACTGCTGCTTTGATGATTCCTTCCACATATCGCGTTTTCACATTTATCCTGGCGATGGGAAATGTCATGGTCGCTACGTCCTTGGTTGCAGCTTGAATCTCCACTGTTTCTGTGGTGTATTGATTTGCCTGCATCAGGTGAGATTTCACAACTGAATCATAATCTAATCCAGTTTCATACAATCACCTTATGGTGACTCCATTGCGTGTTACATCTTCACACACTGGGGGGTGGTAAGGTTCCTGTTGTTCAGTAGGGTTGACCTTTACTCCCTTTCTCCCCATTTTCACTGCAGCAAAATTTGGCGTTTTCCTTCTACAATTTTCGGTGGTATGGTTTTCCATCCGACAATTTTTACACCCCCCCTTTCCTTGGTTAAAAGGTTTTCTTTCATCATATTTCCTTTCATTGAATTGTGGGGTTTTATTTTTATAGTCATTGCGTGGCCTATCAAACTGGTGCTTACCTTTGTTCTGTTCTCTATGGTCAAAGTTATTAATGTTTTGAGGTGCTATAAAATTGTCTACCTGTTTCTTTTTATTACCAACTACCTCTGCCTGGGCTGCCTGATAGAGGTGGGCAAATCGAGACAGTCCGTTGTTTCGAGACAGTCGGCTCAGTGATTCAAACTGTGTCGACGCACTGTGTTGACACAACGGCACAGCGGCTCTTTTGCCCGTATCGGGGAGAAAGAAGTCTCTTATAGACAGTACCGGGGCGGGTATACATGAACTGTGTGAGACAATTTCCTCTGTTTTTACTGTCGTGTGTGAAAATCTATGGCGTTTCGTGTGACCACAATTCAATATTTTTACACAAGTCTTCATTATGATGAAATAAAACGTAGATATGATGATAGCTGCAGTATATGGGAAAATAATAAAAAAAAACAATAATAATAACAGTAATAATAACACATGATATCAAACTAGAGTAAGCTAGTTTTGGTAGACAATGATTCAAATCCACACCGAGTACACAGATATCAGCAGAGCTAATAAAGTGTCCATTACATTTATACGAACACACGGACACTTTCAACTTTAACATAGCGACTAAAACATTGACAACTGCAGCACAGACACAATTTCCAGTGTCTATAACTTCTCAGCAAAAATTATATCACTTGTAAAATCAAGTCATCATAACACATCCCTGAAAAATATGACATGTTTGATATTCCATACTAATGTTCCGAACGGTTTATTCGAGGCAGACACGAACTGAAACTGTTTCCATGTATCGAATCTGTCGGACTGTCGGACTCGGTGCTGTTTCGAAGCATTGTTTGACACATACACACAGTAGCCACCTCTACTCTGCAAAACAACGAGGCAGACAGGAACCGACACTGTATCGACACGGCAAGAAGGCTCTGTATCGAAGCGTTCGGGTACGATACTGTTTCGAAGCATTGTTTCGACACATACACACAGTAGCCATCTCTACTGCCTGATACCTCTCAGCGACATAGAGTAACTCACCCAGCCTCTCTGCACCTTGTTCCATGACAAACTTTCTCAGGTCTGGAGCCATGGACTCTCTTAGCTGCTCAATAAGGATCATTTCCTTAAGATCTTGGGTTTTCCCCAGAGCAGTCCATTTCTCCAAGTAGGTCTCTAACCATGCAGAGAACTGGTGATAAGTCTCACCCGACAGTAGTTTGGCATTCCTAAATTTCTTTCTACAAAATTCTCCGTTCTTTTCGTATCTTAATAAAAGAGCCTGCTTTAACATGTCATAATTGTCTTGGTCATCTCTGCTCATCTTGGCAAAAACTTCATAAGCCGTTCCCCTAAGCCCTTGGGATAACTTGAGGCTCCACCTCTCTCTCTCTCTCTCTCTCTCTCTCTCTCTCTCTCTCTCTCTCTCTAACCCATATGTAGTAGCTAAAAGTTCAAATCTACTTAAGTACCCTTCTATGTCATCGTATTTCTCAACAAAATGGTCTATATGAAAACCCATAGCTGAGGTTGAGGCTCCCTGATTTGCAGTGGCATCTGAGGCAAAAGGGCTGGCCCCATTTTCAAGAGCATGGCCTTGAAATTTTAACTGTCTTAGTCGTAGCTCATGCTCCCTCTGTAATCTCTTCTCCTCCTTTTCTGCTTCCCTCTCTGCAGCCTGCCTTCTTTTCGTCTGCTTCTTTTCTGCAGCCAGTCTCTTTTTTCACTTTCTGCCGCCAGTCTCTTCTCTTCGGCTTCTCTTTCAGCCTTTTTTTCTTCATACTGGAGTCTTTTAACCTCTGCCTCCCTATCTGCAACCAATGCTCTAGCTTCCTTGTCAGCCTCAATTTGCAACCTCTTAATTTCTTTGTCAGCCTCAATTTGTAACTGTAATTTTCTTTCTTCTGCTATCTTCCTATCGTCCCTTTCAATATACTTGTCGCATTCTGAAGTTACATTTTGGATCAAAGCTTGACCCTCCATATTCATTTCTTTAGCAGTCTGCACAGCAGCAGATCGAAACTTTGCCAGATCAGCCATTCTGTACTATGCAACCTTTAAATTTTCCAACTATACAAATTTCTAATTATGGCTAACAATTTCTAATGATAACCAAGAACAACCACAGGCACTGATAGCTCAACCACTATTTCATTTCCACATAAGGAATACTTTTAGTTTTATACTATCTGAGATTCCTATTATAATTGATAATATTTTAAAAATTTAAAATCCCAGAAGCGAACTACCCAATATAGCTGGTGCTATGAGAAATTCAATCCCAGGAGCGAGACCCCAATATATGTGGTGGGTTTTGATGTTATGAATTATTGTTATGTATTATTATTGTATTGAATTAGATCAGCTATGAAGTTCTCTGAATTTAACAAATAGTATTGTAAACTTTTCAGAGTACCTTTCCGCTACCACCCTTTTGATCTCATTCAAAATTAATCTATTTTATTATTAAAATGACTTCGTGTAGTGTGTAGGGTTATGAATGTAGAGTGTAATGTGCAATAACCAACTAACATACAAACAAATAGTTTATTATCCACAACAACCAACAGTATTACAACAATAACATACAAACGACACTTTAAAAGGCTATCTTATTTAAGACAGTGGTTGAAATTTGTGTAAATAGAATTTTTTACAATTTATTATCCTGATTCTAATTTATTTTGAACCAGGACTGACAATCAAAAGTGAAATGAAAAGAATCATTTACAACAGTCCAATAACACAGTAGATCTTCTGTCCATACATACTATATTATTCTAATATAAGTGTGTAGTTGTATTCTTCTACTTTGAGGTAATACTGGTATCACACAATAGGTTGTTGGTTATAATCACTCCCTTTAAGTTATGTCTGTTTTCGTTTGTCACTTGTGGAAATATTAATACCTATTCACAGTTTTCTTCACTATCACTTTCTAGTTCTTTTAAGTTGAGCTGCCAGGTGCCGAACAAGAACTTAACTTGGCAGGAGAATACAGGTAGATCGTTTCCTCTGCTCGCTTGACAATCTGTTCCACCTGTTTGATAGGCAATGGCCACTAGCATGGGTTCGAGGTATACAGACAGAGTCCTGAATCGAGCAGTTCTCAAGCGTTTGGTACTACATTAACGTCAGTACCCAGAACCCTGAAATGTGAAGGTTATGCATCCTTCTTTATACCTAGTATACAATAGTATTCCACATTTAAGTACAGGTACATTACAAACAAACGAAAAGGGTCATAGCTTTATCCCAACCTATGCCACCATTATCTTTTGATATGACAATGTACACCAGTATTCCTCTCCCCTAATAGTTACAACGCCACTGCAATTCCAGCTGTAATCTTTCCATACAATAGGATAGGTGTTATGCTCCTTGATGAGAATCATACATATTTTCTTGTAGTCTAACACCTCTCTGATAGTCCACCACATGGTGGATCAATCTCTAGGCTCTGCCTAAGTTTGCTACAGACCCACTTACTTATAGTCGTACATTATTATCTCACATTCAATTTTTATTTTAGATACATGTTAATAAAGTCAATCTTACCACATTTATTCAATGAAATACACAAGTGAACGATGACTGGCACACTTTCGATCTGCCGTTCTGTCCAGGCTTTTGAGAAATATTGTTTACACAGCACAAGCCTGCTCTCATCGCTCCTTGGCAAAATTTTGTTATAAAATGGCGTCCTCACCTAATGCTTTTCCCCCAATATCAACTACTCTGGCCAATGATTGTCTTTATTTCACTTGTAAACAAAGTCTTTCAAAAATACAATTCAACTTTCTACTACGTTACTCGGGTAATATATGTTTAGTACGAGTTCGGCCAATAATATTTCGCCTCACTTCAAATTCCACCCAATCCCCTTCATCGTACCATCTTAGCCTATCTTTCACCTATTTTTTTCCAAAAAAAAAATATGCTATCCAATCTAAGCAGATATGACTTGACCTGACAGTATCTCCGATTCTCTATGTATTATCCCCAATATTTGATTATCTAATGGACTATTTATGTAATTGATAACATATTCTTAGTCAGCAAAGCCACAGGTACACGAATATATGATTTTTATGGGGCTACGTGGCTTGGTTCAATATTCCATATTTTTTCCATGTTAGTTGTTGATTTTTAAACTACCTCCCGTTCAATTCTTTTCTCATGTACTTTCAAGCTAATTACGAGAGTTTATGTCATTCGCAATAAGAGCTAAGCGTGTTTTCCTGATCGTAGTGTCCACATTTTCTAACTTTTTCATCGTAATTTGAAAAACCGCCTAAGGCCATACTAACAAGTAGTTTTATTTTTGTAACAAAGTGAGACGTGATTTGCGTTGGGTTTTCTCCGTTTCCCCTCCCTTCTACAATGTATTTTAGGCAAATACTTAGTTGACTTAGGGAAGTGGAACTTTTGTCTCAATGACGAATTTGAAAAGTAGGGTACCCTTTTGGTTCGGCCATTGCGTTATCAAATAATACACTGAAGCCGTAGGCGACAACTTACGATTCTCGCCGAAAATTTTTAGTACTTTCTTATCTTTGACTTTATGCACTATACTGTTATAATCTAATTTAGATATTGTATTTAGAAGTTTACCACATGGTGGAATAAAAGCTGTGCAGAAATTCATGTGAGAAGAAAAAGGGCCTTACAAAAATATAGAAATAACAGAACAGAAGAAAACTATGATGAGTATAAACATATTAGGAATGAATCTAACAGAATAATATTTAAAGCCAAAGAAACTAACTGGAAGAAGTTTTGTCAGTCACTTAAACCTAGCTCCCAAATTAAAGAAGTATGGAAAAAGCTTAAGGCAATCAAAGGGAACAATAAGAAAACAATAATGCCAACAATCAAACTACCAAAGAGAGCAGAAACAGATAAAGAAAAAGCTAATGCCCTTGCTGAGTATTTCTATAAAGTCAGTGCAAGAAGTAGTCTTGAACAGAAAGAAAATGAGAGAAGAGAAAGACTTAGGATACAGTTTTCAAAAGAACTACCAGATCAGATAGATGAAACAAACTATTTAGATGCTGATATAACAGAGGAAGAAGTAACTAGTGCAATAAATGAGAAATCTAACACTGCCTCAGGGCATGATATACTTAGTTATGAAATCCTTAAGAAAGTACCCAAAAAAACTATAAACAAAATAACTTCCCTCTATAACTAAATCTGGAGCTTAGGAAAGATACCAAAAGCATGGAAAGTAGCTATGATAGTACCCATCCTAAAACCCAATAAGGAAGCCCATGATGTAAGTTCATATAGACCTATCTCCTTAACATTAAAACTAGGTAAAATACTGGAAACTTTTGTGAATAAAAGAGTTAAATTCTACCTAGAAAAAAAAACCAGTTATATAGCCCAAACCAGTCAGGGTTTAGAGCAGACAGAAGTACAGTAGACCAGCTTGTAAGATTAGAACATGATGTAAAGCTAGGGTTCAAGAGGAAAGAGAAAACAGTGGCAGTCTTTCTAGATGTAGCTACAGTATATGATGAAGGCTGGCGAGATGGAGCTCTTTACAAAATGAAAAAGATTGGCATTACTGGTAAAGCCTATAGGTATCTAGAAAACTTTTTACAGGACAGGTATCTTGCTGTACAGGTGAATAATGATAGGTCAGAAATATATGAACAACAGAATGGGATTCCTCAGGGATCAGTGATTTCTCCTTCAATTTTCACTATACCTGTAAATGATTTAGATGATGACTTTAATGACATAAAGAGCGCAGTATCACAATTTGCAGATGACTGTTCCATTTGGCGATCTGGAAAAAACTTGGACCATGTTTACCAAAAACTTCAAAATCAAATAGACAAAGTTTCAGAGTGGATGAAAAGTTGGGGCTTCTAAATTAATGTAAACAAAACAGTAAGTATGATTTTCTGCAAAGGAAATTTAAAAAACAAAAACAAAATCAATATAACCATTAAAGGACAGAAAATATGTACCTCCTCAACAACAAGATTTCTGGGCATAACTTTAGATAAACAACTAAATTATAATAAACTTATAAACAATTTAGTAGAAAGCTGTAGGGGACCCCTAAATATACTAAAGATTGTAACAGGTAATGGATGGGGGGCCAGCAATAAAATAATGCTTATGTTCTATAAGTCTTTCATCAGGGGGAAACTGGATTATGCCAGCATAGTCTATGACTCAGCTGCAGCTTCTAACAAAGCAAAACTGGACAGGATTCAAAATGCAGCCATGAGAACCATTACAGGTGCATTTATATCGTCATCAGTATAAGCTCTAGAAGTAGCTCTTGGCATACCTCCCCTTGGTCTAAGACGGAAAGAACTAAGATTAAATTATTGGAGTAAAGTAGCACAAGAAGTGACCCACCCAGCACATAAAGCATTTGTCAAAAACCAACCAAGTGTATGGGACGTCCTCTTAAATAAAGATAGATATCCAACAGGGTGGATAACTATAGAAGACCTAACGCAGTTAAAAGAACTATCAAACACAATTGAAAATAGTAATAAATACAGAAGCAAAATACCACCCTGGGAACTAAAAACACCAATCATAGACTACTCACTTACTGAAAAGATCAAACAAAACATAGTAGATAAGGAGGCCAAAATGATAAGTAGAAAGTTCATAGATCAACTAACTAAACAAAGTCTGGCCGTCTACACTGATGGATCCAAGGGTGATAGTGAGCAACTAGGTGCCGGAGTTGTAATACCACAATGGGGAATAAAAAAGAGCTACAGTGTAACTGAAGGGGCTTCGATTTTTACCGCAGAGATGGTAGCAATTCTTAAAAGTTTAGAAATAATCGATGATAACCCACCAGGAGCTGTTACGATATTTACAGACTCACTATCATCACTACAAGCACTAGAACACCCAGGTAAATGTAGCCGGCTAGACATAAAGGAAAAAATTATAGCAATTAATACATCACTAGGGAACAGAGGATGTAGTGTGAGGCTAGTGTGGGTTCCAGCACACAAAGGTATTGCTGGAAACGAGTTGGCAGACCAGAACGCCAAGAATAGAAGAACAAGTAAAAACATTATAAGAGCAGGACTGGGAATGTCGGAGATCAAGAGCCAAGTGAAGATAACTATAAACGAGGAATGGAAGAGAACACGAAAGAAAAGTAGAAAAGGCAGACACGCGTTCAAACTGCTGAAAGAACCAACTAGGATGTGCCAGGTCAAAGAAGAATTAAAGATACCATCAAACAATAAACTGTGGCGTCTCCGTCTCGGTGCAGCATACTTTATGATAGGAGAACGACACTGCCAAGAATGTCAGGAAGAGAATGACATAGACCACTACCTGATCCGCTGTAAAAAGTACGAACAACAAAGGCTTGAATTAAAAACTTACTATAGAAATCACAATATAGACTTAACAGGTGATAGGGTCTTAAGTATAGATGCCCCAAGAGATGCCCAATCAATACTTAAAAGATATATACATAAAACAAAAGAAAACATATAAGGTTAGTACTTCAGGAAAAATATCCAACTAAATAGAAATTAAGCAGCAAGAACTAACAAAGCATTAACAAAAAAACTAACTAACTACTCATGGGACAAAGAAAGACAAATTGGTATATATTAAAAAAAAGGGCAACAACTCAAAAATAACAAAAACATACAAATTAAAACCAAGTGTGAAGGACAATGGTTATCTATTAACAATACAAAAGAGAAAATAAAATGGACAAATACTAATATAAATAAAAATCAGCAACTGCAAAAGACAATAGTTATTTAAATTGAATACAAAATCAGTAAATAAAATGAAACTAAATACCCCAATTATAACAAACTTCCAGGTTGAACAGGGTAGACCAAGATGGAATGAGAAGAGGCAATAATGGTCAACTGTTAAGTGCCCGCTCTCCACCCATCAACTAATCAAAACAACAACAACAACAACATCCAAAATTAAAACACACTCACAAGTAGAAGACAGAACAGATGGTAGGAAGGAGTCTTGCTTGCCAACGGCTATAATTCTTTACTATCTGTATACTAGTGCAGCTTTAACTACTCCAAGAGGGAGCCGCGCTGGTGTAATGGCTTCGGCGTTGTACTGGCGACCAGGTGTTCATGGTTCAAACCCGGGCGTCGGCGTTTGAAGAAATGTTTACGGCCGGAAATTTGACTGAATAGCCCGAACGGCTCCTGTGATAAACCCTCTGTGGATGGGAAGGAGCGAAGCTCCTGACCGGGTTGGAAGGAAAGTCCTCAGGTTCCCCAGCCTCGCAATGACATGTCATTGGGCCGAAGGGCTGAAAGCCCAAGTGCCGCTGGTTAAGGAAAAAAAAAAAAAAAAAAAAAAAAAAAAACTACTCCAAGACTGAGTCTGACTTTGTACTTCTCAACTATTTTAGAGGGTATGTACGAGGGACGGTCAAAAAGTAATGCCTCGTAATTTTTAATTTCATTCAATAGGCAAGAAAACAGATAAAATTCACATTGAAATGTAGCCCCAAGTCTGAACTTCAAAAATTTATTTCTCAATGTAGTCTCCGTTATTTGTTACAGTTTTTGACCATCTTCTCACAAGGGCATGTTTCCCCGCACGGTAAAAATGTGTGTCCTTTTTCCTAAATCACTGGCGTACGGCGCGTTTAATGATCTCGGTATCCTAAAAGTGATGTCCGCGAAGATCTTCTTTCAGTGGTCCAAACAGATGGAATTCAGAAGGTGCAAGATTGGGACTGTAAGGGGGAATGTGGTAATAATGTCCAGCCAAATTCTGCAATCGCATCAATGGTGCGTTTAGCGGTGTGTGGCGTGGCATTATCGTGCAACAGTAGTGCAGTTCTCTGATCTTTTAATGGGTAAAGTCGCTGAAGACGACCTCTAAGCTTCTTCAAAGTTTCAATGCAACGGTCTGCATTCACCGTGTTTCCCTGTTCCAAGAAGTCGAGAAGAATCACACCCTTCTCATCCCAAAACACAGAGGCCATAACTTTCCCTACAGATGGTGAACTTTTGGACTTCTTTCTTGTCGGCGATGTTGTGTGATGCCATTCCATTGACTGCCTCTTGGATTCTGGTTTTAAAAAATGAACCCAAGTCTCATCACCTGTCACAATATTCGATAAAAACTCTTCTTCTTCAGTTTCGTAATGGTGCAGGAGGTTGATGGCTATGGTTTTCTTTGTTTCTTTATGTCTGTCTGTCAACATTCTAGGTACCCACCGTGCACAAACTTCTGAATAACCCAGGTCTTTAACCCTTTGAACCCTGGCCACCCAGCCTGTAAAATCCCATTCCCCTGGGCTCCTGAGCAAAAAATGCACAAAACAGACACATAAGCAAAACTAGTTACTGTGACACAACAATATAGTCAGTTTTAACTATTCTATCTCAAATTAACTGACCTGATCATCTCCAATATTCCTGCTTAGTGTGCCAGTCCTCCCAGCATGTAGACCCTTCCTTTAGGCACAGATAGCTTTCACAATATTTACACCAGAATTTAGTCTTCACTTTTTTCAATGGTATGTCTTTGTAGGCCATGTCTGTGAAGTCACTAACATGTTTGTTGAATTTGTATGCACACACAACACAAATGTTATTGCCAGTAGTTTGTGGAGACACTTGAGGATGATGCAAGCACACATTTTGCAGCCTCTGATGTGCATCAACACGGTTGTGAAGCTTCATTGCCGCTGTTCTGTAATCGCCAATGAGTGATAAACAGATTTCATTCATGAACATACCAAATGTTCTGTAGCGTCTTCCAGTTACATTGTGGGGATTGTATTTATTCATTAGTATATAGGCATTATTGCATGCCCACATGAAAAATTTCACTATGAGCCGTCGAGGCCAGCGATAATAACGGCGCGTTTTATTGAGACGACAAACTTGGTCGTTGACATCGCAGCCACCCATGAAAGTATTGTAGTCAATACAAAGTTGTGGAGTTTGAACATCCACAGTTGTTCCATCCTTGTTTCTCCTTCTAACAGTTCCCATTTCTGTTGGGTTATGATAATTAGATATAAAATTGATGGGTCTTTGGTCCATCCATACAAGGCAAACAATGTTATTGAAACAGACAAATTCTGATTGCCCCCTGCACATTTTCTTCTTTCCTGACAGTTCTTTTGGATAATATTTCCTATTTGTCATTGCTGTCCCTACTGCAAGTGTTCCATAATCACTGTATAACTTGTCAAAGAGAGTTACACTGTTATAAAATCTGTCCATGACAAGAATATGGTTTTTGTTTGCCAAATCACCTGAAGTCAAAATCCTGATGACGACACTAAAAACAACACCGAGTTCTGGAATAACATCCTCTGTTTTTCCAGTGTAAATTTCCAAATTTAGAATATAGCCCGAGCTCGCTTCACATGCCATGTAAGCCTTTATTCCCCACTTTATGGGCTTTGATTTTATGCATTGTTTGAAGGCAAGTCTGCTTTTAGTGGGGATCATGCCCTCGTCTAAACTCAAGTGTTGTGAGGGTTAATAATAATATCGAAATCTTGGAAGCAACAAATTCAGCATGGGCCTTACTTTGTACAGTTTATCTGCTTTATCCAGAGCAGGGTCCTCTTCATCTACAAGATGAAGAAATGTCCATATAGCAAGAAAGCGATCGCGTTCCATTACAGTGCGAAATCCAGGAGTTTGCGAAATGAAGTTCGAAGACGAGCTAGACCAGTAATCTTCGTAATGTGGTTTATTCACACTGTGCTCCATTTGAAGACGCAGTCCGAAGAATGCTTTTACCTCTGGCACTGTTACATCTTTATAATTTTTAGCATAGTAGCTGGTTGGCTTTTTGCTTTTTACTTGCTCAGCACGTCTGTTTGTCTGCTCACACAAATTGTGCCAGAAATTACTGTCGAGGAAAAGTTCCAAAAATTCAATGGCTTTACTCTCAGGAGAAATGGAATATGGAATATTCTTGGGGCCTATCTGTTCCACAAATGTTGTGTCTACGGTAAACATAGGTCTAAATATTATTTGCGGTAGACCAACCTGTATCAAATTTACTTGATACATTGTGTGGGATACGCCCCTTTCCACGCCCCTGCACGATAGCCCGATCCCCTGAGGGGCCAGGAACAGGGTTCTGGGCACTGCCTTTAGTAGTGGACAACATGGAAGAAAGTTCATCCAGTGTTACCCGACGGTCACCACAAATGATGCCATCAACTCGATGAATGTTGTGTGGAGTCACTGCGGTAGACGGACGGCCAGTCCGCTTTGCGTCAGCCATTGAGGATTGACCTACTTCGGCTTCGTCACAACGATGTACCCAACGTCGGACAGTGCTAACATCCACTGTTGAATCTCCATAAACATTCTTTAAACGTTCGTGGATGCGAATTGGGGTCTCGCCTTCAGCATTGAGGAATTCTATGACATAACGTTGTTTTAACCGAACGTCTTTGGCAGCAATTTTTAAACTGTTACAGTGGTGCCACCTGTTACTGAAACAGGTTGGTAATGCTACACAGTGCAGAAAAGTGTTTGAGGAATCCTGCTAAATTTACAAATTGCACACCGATTCAGTATTTACATACATAAAAAATAGGACGCATTACTTTTTGACCTTCCCTCGTACATTTACGAATAAATAAATTGTTTTATTGCAGGTTATTATGATAGAAATATGTGCCAGGATCACGCCAGAGGACTGACTGAAATTAAGTTGTGGATGTATAAAGGAATTCGATGCATACCAATGATTATCATGAATGTCACTAGGATTGTTCAAATGAAAGTTACTATACTGGAACAATGGACTTGCCTTTACAAAATGTGAAAGGTGACGGTGGCATTATGATTATGTATAAAATATATTAATAGTTTGATGTAAATATTTTATAATAAATGCAGATAGACACCTGTATTACTTGTAAAAAACTGACCAGAACAGAAAAACGTGTCATACACATACATGCAAACGCTGAACACTATCACCCACGAACACGTAGGCTTGTGAGACCCAAGAACAAAGGTTAGCCACATGTCACATATGGTTTCAGGTTTCGCTTGTGTCATACTGAAGCAGAAGGTCGAGAACTTAAATTTACTAGTGCCATCCTTGTACTATAGAGGAACACCATACTGTGTAATTTATATTCAAGTGCTATGCTTCATCAGTGTTTGGTGGCCTGGTACAAGACCTGACAACATTGCTCTGAAAGTGAATTTTCACCAACAACAGAATCTATATCGGTGAAGATAAGTGACTAAATGTGCATAGTCTACAGCCATTGTGAGAAGTCAAACTAAGAGGACTGTGTTAGGATGAACAAACTGTTCTATAGTCAGAATAACTACAAGAACACCGTAAAATAATAACTATAATACAACCAGTGATTTATTGATATAAATAAGTTTAAATTTTATTTTCACCATTTGCATAATTTGCACAAGAAGAAAATAGTTGTATATAATAAATAATTTAGTAATTGTAATTTTCAGACTTATCAATTTAATTGTAATTTTCAGACTTATCAATTTTATCTTGAATTTTATCTTGTTGAGTATTTTTTTAAAGTTACTGAGTTATTGTTTATCATAGGATAGTTATTATCAAAGATGCACCTTAGGATCTATCTTTAATATCATTACCATCTGAAGTAGAGACCTTCACCGCAATAACTATACCTGTGATACCAGTGCTCTTCTCCGAGACTAGGTTACATTCATGAAGACAGAATTCTTTTCTTGTCTATCATTTACTACAAACCTTAAAACCTTTTGCTACAGTTTATTTCAAAGAGCTGCCCAAGATTTATTTTTAAAAAGTGACCAAGATTTATTTCACAGAGCTGACCAAGATTTATTTCAAAGAACTGAACAAGATTAATTTCAATGACCTGACCAAGACTTATTTCAAAGAACTGACCAAGATTTATTTCAAAGAGCTGAAGAAGATTTTTTTTCCCAACCAAGTTATAAATAATATATTTTTTGTCTGTGTGTCCATATAATTTGTTAACATTGCCGACATGCATACTTGGCTACATATTTCCTGTCCAATAATTGTTAATAGAGTGAGGTAATCGACTTACGGCTCACCCTGTGAATCATCTACTTAATAGTTTCCCAAATAAGTTGCGATCTACATAATTAGTTCACAAATAAGCTGCTGTCATCTACACAGTAACTTCACACACATAATATCAAATACATAACACTGACAAACAACATTTTTCTTTCTTGTATAAGAATAAGTGTTCTTAGGTCAGTTTCTTGCGCTGATTTCAAATTTGAAATCCGTTTATCTCTATCACGTCGGGTTCTTAAGATATTTGTGAATAAATATATTTTTGGGAAACCGTTATTTGCTCCGTTTCATTTTTACTATATAACTTTTTAAAAATTAATAAAATGCAAAATAATTCTACTTTTTATACTGCTAAAAGATGCATGACATATGTTACGTTATATTTCAAATAGTTACTGTATTTTGAAATAATTCTGAGTGAAATATGGCTTCTAGAAGTTGTAGAAATTCGGCTGATCTGTTCTGTTACGTGTGCGGATATTTTACCGATCGTGTTCACCAGAAAAACTTTACACCATTGCTAAAGAAAGCATATGAACTTTATTTCGATTCGAAAGTTGATGATGCAAATAAATCTTGGAAGCCAAATGCAGTTTGTTCGACTTGTGCAAATACATTGGCAGGTTGGTTACGAAAATCGCCGAAGCATAAGTCGATGCCTTTTGGAGTGCCAGTAATATGGCGTGAACCGACAAATCACGCTACTGATTGTTACTTCTGCTTGACAAATATCTATGGTTTCACTTTTAAAACTAGAAAGTCTGTGGTTTATCCAAATATTGAATCGGTTTCGAAACCAGTGCCTCATGATCCAATCACGTGTCCGATCCCAGTTCCACCAGAACAATATCCGTTGGACGTGAATGAACCATCAGAAAGTGATAGTTTACCTGCTTTAGAAACTAATTCTGACTCGGATTATATACCGGTGAATGATGGTGTTCACTTAATTAACCATTCAGAACTTTCAGATCTAATACGTGATCTCGCTCTCACCAAAGGACAAGCGGAATTACTCGGTTCGCGACTCAAAGAATGGAATCTTTTAGCGCCCAATACTCCGATATCTAAATTTCGTCATAGACACAGAGAACTTGTTCAATACTTTGAGATGGATGATGACATTTGCTATTGCAAAGATGTAAAAGGTCTAATGGTGCACCTCAGTCATGAGCACATAGTCAACGAATGGCGACTTTTCATCGACTCTTCCAAGACTAGTCTAAAAGCCGTGTTATTGCATAATGGAAATTTATTTTCATCAATTCCAGTCGCCTACTCTGTTCATATGAAAGAAACTTATGACAATATGGCTATACTTTTGGCAAAAATAAAGTACAATGACTACCAATGGCGGATTTGTGGAGACCTAAAGGTCATTGCAATTCTCACGGGCATGCAGACTGGGTATACTAAATTTTGTTGCTTCCTATGTGAATGGGACAGCCGCAACAGACAGGAACATTATGCAAGAAAGGTGTGGCCTATCAGGGATCGTATGCAGCTCGGGCATAAAAATGTAATACACGAGCCATTAGTTAACAAAGACAGCATCATTTTACCACCGTTACATATAAAGTTGGGGCTCATGAAGAATTTCGTAAAAGCGTTAGATAAAACGAGCAAAGCTTTCACTTATCTTCGAGAAAAGTTTCCGCAAATTAGCGATGCAAAGATAAAGGAAGGTATCTTTGTAGGACCTCAGATTAGGAAAGTTATTGCAGACAAACAATTCGAGAACTTGTTACATGGTAGTGAACTTCGCGCATGGATGGCATTCAAATCGATCGTCGATAACTTTCTGGGAAATCACAAATCTGTCGACTATGTGCATATTGTTAAGCAGTGCATAGATGCATACAGAATTATGGGCTGTAACATGTCCCTCAAAATCCATTTACTCGATTCGCATCTTGACTTTTTCCCTGACAACCTTGGCGAAGTCAGCGATGAACATGGAGAACGATTCCATCAAGATATCGCCGTAATGGAGTCACGTTATCAAGGACGGTGGAGTGTGACCATGCTTGCCGATTTCTGTTGGATGCTTCATCGCGATGTACCACATGCCATTCACCGACGAAAGTCGACTGCAAAGAAATTCAAGCCTACATAACTGTTATACTTCTTGTACAAATGATGCTGTAATACTGTATGCTTGTTAAAAAACTTCAATTGCGTATTTCTAGAGATCCCGACCTGATAGAGAAAAACGGTTTGCAGATTTAAAAATAGCGCATTAAAATTGACCAGAAAAACATAGAAATGTTAGAGAAAGAAAAAAAAAATTTTTTTTGTTAGTCAGTGTAATTAGTTCATAAATGCGATATCCACATAATTACTTCACAGATAAGATATCTACATAATTAGTTCACAAATAAGCTGCTGTCATCTACACAGTAACTTCACACACATTATATCAAATACATAATTAGTTCACAAATGCAACATCCACATAATTACTTCAAAGATAAGATATCTAAATAATTAGTTCACAAATTAAATGCCCCCTTTACACATTTAAGAAGACCAGAAGGAATTGCTTCCCTCAAATATCTGTCGCACTGTCAAGTAAATGATCGAAGCTTCCCTCATACAGCAGTGATTTCATTAAGTGGTCTAAGCAATCCAGGCTTCCCTCACACAGCCGTGATGTACTCAAGCAGGTGATCTAAGTTGTCACCAGATTTGGCAGAAGTCTCCAAAAACAGCATGTCATGTCTCAGAGCTAGTACCTCACCTGCCTGTAGGAAGTGACATAATACAGATGATAATATATAGCCATACAAAGGTGACGTGATACAATCATATAAAGATGATTTGATAGAGCAATATAAAGGTGACTTGACCACAAGTAAGTATCTTGACATAGCCACACATAGGTAGCTTGATGCAGCTATATATACATAGCCTGACACAGCCATACATAGGTACCTTTACACAGCCACATATAGGTATCTTTTGTGTCATCTTTCGGTTAAAATTGGTCTCCAAATAAATGCCTCTAAAACTAAAGTTATAAACTTTTCTAACGAGACCTTTAATATCATCCTGAACGGGGGAAAACAACAAAAAGTTGAAAGTTTCAATTATTTAGGCAGTAAAATGACTCAGGATGGTGACACAACAAGAGAAATTCATACTAGAATTGCTTTGGCAGCTAGCGCCTTCAATAGATTATCTAACATTTGGAAATTACGATCATTGAATATACATACCAAGCTTCGTCTGTTTAATTCAAATGTTATCTCAGTGTTAACATACGGCTGTGAGAGTTGGAAAATAACAAAATCATTGGAGAACAAGCTGAATACATTCGAGAACAAATGTCTTAGAAAACTCATGAACATCAGTTGGACAGAATTCAAGACTAATCGACAAATAAGAGAAGACTCTAGGCAGAAATATGTCTCCAACTATATAAGGAAAAGACGATGGTCATATATCGGTCATGTCCTACGAATGCAAAACAACAGAATACCATTGCAGGCACTCACTTGGGTTCCTGAGGGTAAGAGGAAAAAAGGAAGACCAAAAGAAACACTCAGAAGAACAATAATAAGAGAAGGAAGAACGTTGGGATTAAACAATGTGCAAGAGCTAAGAGGAGTGGCGTCACAACGTACAACCTGGAGAGCTTTGGTTTCTGCCTTATGCGCCGTGTTTGGTGCTTAAAGAATTTATTATTATTATTATTATTATACAGCCATATACACGTAGCTTGACACAGCTATACATAGGCAGCCTGACACAGCCATACATAGATAGCTTGACACAGCCATACATAGACAGCTTGGCACAGCCATACGCAGAAAGTCTGGCACAGCCCTATGTATGTAGCTTGATGGGCATACATAGGTATCCTTGACATGGGCATACAAAGGTAGCTTGACAGCCATATGTATATGTACATTGAGACAGCCCTACGTAGATACCTTGACACAGCATACATAGGTAGCTTGACACGGGCATACATAGGTAGCTTGATACAGCAATACATATTTAACTTGACACAGCCATTCATGGGTATCTTGTTACTGCCATAAATAGGTACCTTGACACAGCCATATAGGTATTTTGATACAGCTATATATAGGTAGCTTGACACGGCAATACATATTTAGCATGACACTGCCATACATAGGTTGCTTGGCACGGCCATAGATAGGTAGCTTGACACGGCCATACATAGATAGCTTGGCACAGCCATATGTAGATAGCTTGACACAGCTATTACTAAAATAAATGAAAATGTTCCAGAGTTCAAATACAGTACTTGGGAAGCATTTTTTGTGTGCTAAAAATGGAAGAGTTGACAGAGAAATTGAAACAAGATGGCAATAAGCCAACGCATTGATTTACCAGCAGTCACCACAACTAAAACATCAGAATATCAGTATGGAAACGCTAAAATATATAGCCCTTTCGGCCATAACTGACTATGGGAATGCACCCCTGAGGCGACAGCCCTCAGCTGGTGTTTTTCTGTTGTTCCTTTCGATGTTTTATCATCTTTCTGCTTCCCCTGAGAGCTTCTTTTCATCCAATCTGAGGTGGCGCCGAAGACAGCATCGGCAGCTTCATCCTCCCAGGTTGTTGGATTTATGTCCAGTGCCCTCGTGTCGCTCTTGCACACATCTTTGAACCTCAGATGCGGTCGCCCAACTCTTCTGTTGTAATCTGCCAGTTATTCGTAGAAGATATCTTTCGGGATGTGAAGACATGGCCAAACCAGCGTAGTCTGAGCAGTGTATATTTACTTTGAAAGCGAAAACTATCTATAATAGATAGCATACTGTAGAACTACTCTTTGCTATTAGTGTCAAATTTATTCCTTGACCACAGCACAGGACAATCACATCCTATGAGATGAGATGCTTAAGAAAGACCATAAATGTTACCAGAATGAGAAAAGATGACAGTAGAACAATTTTAAGAACTACATACTGCATTAAGGATATAGACAGACAGAAAATTAAGTGATTCGGCCACCTCATGAGAATGGAGCCTGATAAATTACCACTACGCGCCTACAACATTAGAAGAGCTTGATGCATGGCATGGGAAACACGGGAACATGGGGAAGCGGCAGATGGATAGACAATATTACATACATTTTAAACAACAAGGGCTCACAGCAGTTGCTGCAACAGACTTGGTTCAAGAACACAAACATCAGATCTCTACTAAGTAGGTGCTAATGACGAGATTACGTTCAAATAATTCCTTAACTACACCCGGATGTTGACAGTAGCGCATGCGCAGTGGACAGCATTGATCAACAGTCTTCGCTCCTTCTGATGACTAAGCTCTCAGCCAGTCAAGCTGCATTTGTTATTTCAGGACTAATTAAATTGATTTGTTACTTAGATCCCGTCTAATTCTAGTTCTTATCATAACATAACACCTACTAATCTTCACAGCAACAGTGGAATGAACAAGAAAGTAAGTATGTGCTAATGGCGAGTCTCAGAAGGACTGGTTGAGGCCATATGGAAAAGTGTCCCACTAATTAAAATCAAGTTCCTAATTTATCTCCCGTTTAGCACATTATGGAACATGGAACAGTCACAACAGCGTGTCCCCTAGCAGGAAGCTTACATCTAGTGTTGTTCCCTAGCATGAAGCTTACATCTAGTGTTGTTCCCTAGCAGGAAGCTTACATCTAGTGTTGTTCCCTAGCATGAAGCTTACATCTAGTGTTGTTCCCTAGCATGAAGATTACATCTAGTGGTGTCCCCTAGCAGGAAGCTTACATCTAGTGTTGTTCCATAGCATGAAGATTACATCTAGTGTTGTTCCCTAGCATGAAGCTTACATCTAGTGTTGTTCCCTTGCATGAAGCTTACATCTAGTGTTGTTCCCTAGCATGAAGCTTACATCTAGTGTTGTTCCCTAGCAGGAAGCTTACATCTAGTGGTGTCCCCTAGCATGAAGCTTACATCTAGTGTTGTTCCCTAGCAGGAAGCTTACATCTAGTGTTGTTCCCTAGCATGAAGCTTACATCTAGTGTTGTTCCCTAGCAGGAAGCTTACATCTAGTGGTGTCCCCTAGCAGGAAGCTTACATCTAGTGGCGTCCCCTAGCAGGAAGCTTACATCTACTGGTGTCCCCTAGCAGGAAGCTTACATCTAGTGGTGTCCTCTAGCAGGAAGCTTACATCTAGTGTTGTTCCCTAGCAGGAAGCTTATATCTAGTGGTGTTCCCTAGCAGGAAGCTTACATCTAGTGGTGTCCTCTAGCAGGAAGCTTACATCTAGTGGTGTCCCCTAGCAGGAAGTTTACATCTAGCTGTGGTGGTTTCTGCAGTTTTACATGATGACGTTGCCAGACCAAAGCAGAATCCCATATTTATCACCTCTTATGACATGTCTGAGGGAGCAACGGCCCTAATCATTTTTCGTGTCCTCTGCGACTCCTGGTAGATAAGCTTCTACTTGAGTTTAAAGCCCTTGACAATTTTTTTTACTCCGCCTAGGCTGGTTCGAAGCCCGGTTGAAAATGGAGGAGGGCGGCCTGCACGGAGGCCGTAAGGAAGCAGTCCTTCCATCATACACAGGCACATGAGGCCAATCACCTGTTTGCCTTAAAACTTGATTACACGAAATGCAAGAACCTCTACACCTCACGGTAGAAGAGGAACGACTAAATAAGTAAGTAAGATAATTTCTTTGTTCGATCCCTTTAATGTTTTTTTGGGGCCTCTTCTTACACCGCCCTTATTCATTTATTGAATGTTGATTATTGTTGGTACAAATCAATGATTAGTTTCTTAGTAAGTAAATTTTTATATTGCTTCTAATGATAATACAGGCATGGTCTTGTCTTTGATCCACCATCACAGAGCGTTAGCTCTTGGTGATTAATACAGGCTTATATCACTCTATCTGGAGCCGCGCTGATGTAATGGTTACCACATTGCTCTGGCGATCAGGTGTTCAAGGTTCAAGCCCGGTGTGGGCATTTGAAAGAGTGTCATCGACCAGGATTTTGACTGAATAACCTGAACGGCTCCTGAGATAAACCTTCTGTGGATGAGAAGGAGCGCAGCTCCTGACCGGGTTGGAAGAAAAGTCCACAGGCTCCCCAGCCTCGCAATGACATGTCATTGGGTCGAAGGGCTGAAAGCCCAAGTGCCACTGGTTAAAAAAAAAATCCCTTTATCTGAACACCCAAAAACCGAAATATTCTGAAAAGCTAAAGCATCTTTGGGCTACTTTTCGATCACAATATCTGACTATTTTGGACAACTTTGGGCTATTTGTTAAACATATTTTGGACTACTTGGGCAATTTGGGCTACTTTAGATCGCAACGTGGGCGACATCTAGAAACCGAAAACGGTCCTATTTCCGAAACAAAGTTGACACCAAGGAATTCGGATAAATGGATACAGACCCGTATTAATGTTGTAGACAAACATAAGGTTTACCGTATTAATGTTGTAGACAAACATGAGGTTACCGTTCTGTGAACTTGTCTATTATTCCCTCTGTCACATTTGTTTCCAACCAGAATAACAGTGGTGCTGATTTGCATCATGTCCCGCATGATCCTCAGCCAATGCCTTGATGCTTCAAAGCTGCTCTGTGGTAGGAATATAGAACTTGCTGTAAAACTGCACCATTTATAATATGACCAACAACTGACATTTGTCACTTTATATCAAGTTTCTCATTATGATCAGGAATGAAATAGACACAAATTTGATATGACACAGCCAAACAAATGTGTGATATGATACATCCATACAAATGTGTGATATAATGCAGCCATTCACATGTGTGATATGATGCCGTCATACACATGTGTGATGTGATACAGCCATACAAATATGTGACATGATACAGACATACAAATGTGACATGATACAGACATACAAATGTGTGACATGATGCAGCCATATAGCCATTTATATGTGTGACAAAATATAGCCAAAGAAATGTGTGATATGATACAGCCATACAAATGTGTGATATGAAAAAGCCATACAAATGTGTGACATAATATAGCCACACTAATGTGTGATATGATACCCAGCTGTACAAGTGTGTGATATGATAAAGCCATACAAATGTGTGACATGATACAGCCATACACATGTGTGATATGATAAAGCCATACAAATGTGTGACATGATACAGCCACACAAATGTGTGATATGATACACAGCACTACAAATGTGTGATATGATACAGCCATACAAACGTGTGACATGATACAGACATACTAATGTGTGACATGATATAGCCACACTCATGTGTGATATGATACATCCATACAAATGTATGAAATAATGCAGCCATACAAATGTGTGATAGGATAGAGCCACACAAATAAGTGAGATGATAAAGCCATACAAATGAGTGACGTGATTCAGCCATACAAATACGACTTGATACAGCCATAGATATGTGTGATATGATAAAGCCATACAAATAAGTGACATGATACAGACACACAAATGCGTGATATGATACACAGCCATACAAATGTGTGATATGATACAGCCATACAATCGTGTGACATGATAGACATACTAATGTGTGACATGATATAGCCATACAAATGGTTGATATGATACAGCCATACACATGTGTGATATGATAAAGCTTTACAAATGTGTGACATGATACAGCCATACAAATATGTGATATGATAAAGCCATACAAATATGTGACATGATACATCCATACAAATGTGTGACATGATACAGCCATACAAATGTGTGAAATGATACGACCCTACAAATGTAACATGATATAACCATACAAATGTGACAAGATACAGCCATACACATTTTTTGGTACCTTTAAAACTACTACGCTGTGGTAGAAAGGAAGAATTTGCTGTAAAATTGCACACTTTATGATGTGCCAATAAACTGAAATGGTCACTTTATACCAAAGTTCTTATCAAGACAAGGAATTAAATGAACACTTTATATTAAAGCTTATCATTATGAGAAGATGAGGGCTGAAATTGTCACTTTAAATCAAAGTATCTCATTATGACTAGATAAGGACTAAAACTGGCATTTTATATTAAAGTATCTCATGACAAGGAATGACATTTTTACTTTATATCAAAGTTTCTCATGACAAAGAACTGAAATTGTCACTTTATATCAAAGTTTCTCATGACAAAGAACTGAAATTGTCACTTTATATCAAAGTTTCTCATGACAAAGAACTGAAATTGTCACTTTATATCAAAGTTTCTCATGACAAAGAACTGAAATTGTCACTAACGGAGCTGCCAAAGAAATGCGAGATCATTTGACTGGTTCTTCTATCAATAAATACACGGAAGTAACGTAAATGAAGTGTAACCTATCGCGTTTCAGAACCCAACTCACGTGATCTGTGATGTCATAGACTATGAGGACGAATCGGGAAAGGCTGGCCATGATAGAATCCACTCTGTCCTTGACATTGGTTGCAAGATCATGGTCGAGGATGACGACATTCGTGTCCAGGAAACGAAAGACAACGTTGGGGTCACAGATGTCATTTGGTGTCATAACCTCTATCTGGGATCTCTCCACTGTAAAATATATTTAAAAAATATTATTTCAACCTGCGATTCTTACGTATATTGTATATTATGAGTACCGTATTATATTATTAAAATGTATGCTGAACGATGACAGAATATCCCGGAGAAAAACTGCAGCTCATTACTCCAACTACAATAACTTTCAATTGGCAGAATAACCACAGGAAAAACCGAAATCTACATTGTAGATAGCCAAGGATTCTTCTACTTGGCTGTATAGAGTAACAAGCTCTGTAGGCCTGGTTCATCAACAACAACATAATGAACAAATCTGTCAGATTTACACTCACACACATACGTTTCTGTTCAACACACATATTCTCTCTAACTTGCACGCTCTCTGTCCAACCCACAAACACACACATACGTTTCTGTTCAACACACATATTCTCTAACTTGCACGCGCTCTGTCCTACTCACAAACACACACATACGTTTCTGTTCAACACACATATTCTCTCTAACTTGCACGCTCTCTGTCCAACTCACAAACGCACACACACACAGTAACATACTACTGTACTCACGTCCAAACGTAGGATTGTACTTGGAGGTGAACTTCAGTTTCCGGAAGTAACGAATGATTGAAGTTTTTCCGACCTTGCTCTCGCCAACAACTGTCACTGGAATAATGGGGGGTGGGCATCCCAGGGGTCCTATAATGGCGGGCTTTCTGTAACATTGAAATATGTTATTATATTACAATACTTTCCGTAAAAGTGGAATATTTCATTGTTACTACAGAACTTCCGTAATAGTGGGACTGATGCGTGATGCCATATGATGATGGATGGTATCCGCATGTCTGGTTTTGTGTAGTGTGCAGATGTGTTCAGTCAAAACAATGTTCATACAAAAATAACAGGGCAATCCACATAGGACGTCAGTAAACTCACGACGTATAAAGTCAATGATTCTTGAAACAGCCGTTGACGTTTTTCTTCATTATTTATTGTGGACGCCACAGTGACAAAATGGTTACGCGAATATGTAGACACATCAAACAGTCATTATCACAGCAACATTCAATACAGCAATAGACGGTAGACAGCATTACAATGATGAGTCAGATGCATGTTATATTTCATAGTGCTGTAAATGTAGTCAGGTGAAAAACTCCATCCTTTTCTATAACAGCCAGGAGATAACCAGATGTATGAGATCAGTTCACTCTCCTTAGTCTGACTTCAGCAAGACAGACACGTCTGCCGAAGTATAAATAATGTCCTCAAAAATATCCTCTAGATAATAAAGGTTTTTCAAACCTAGTTCATTTAACAAAGTAGCAAGTAATGGTCCTTGGTACCTGCATCAACCGATGCAGTACAATACAGCGACATGTGAGCTGGGAAAACATCTCGTGACGACGACTTCGAAAGACAGGCTATGAATCGAAATCGCTCACGACCAAAAATCGATAGAGTTAATGAAAATGTTAATTTACCTTGCCTTCAGGAAATACACAGAAATATCACGCCTCCCGACATGTGGGAAACACTAGAGGTATTATCTCGAATAAACGAAATATCCATTAAGAGGACTACACATCCCTGACAGAACAAAAAATAGCGGAGATCCCCTCTTCAACGAGGCATCTCTTTCGCCATTCAAATCGCTCACTCCACTAGTGGTGGGCGGAAACCGATCGACCAAGAAGCAAGACAAGTCATGCGCAGTCCAGCGCAAAATGACCACAGCTCAAAAACTTAACTGCATTCGATACCAACGCGAGAAGACAAATGCTTACCGAGAAAAGTGACTATAAATTTCAAGCAGTTGTTGCCCTTGCGTTATAAAATAGATATTGTAATAAAACGATGTTGCGAGAATTTATCACGCAACATATCACCACCTCCTCCCGATAAAAAAAAAATGTGGAACATATTTTTTTTTTTTAATATCAAAGAGCATGCGATAAGCGGCTCAAAACGCACGAATTATGCGCTGATAATTAACTAAATTGCCTAACATGAGGCTAAATATAGAGTGTCTGGTGAGGATATACCTCAACAGAAAAATAAATATGTCTCAAAAAATATTCACATCGGGGAGGTGTCACCAACACACATCACGTTAGCATGTAAACACAATATACGTATGCAAGTTACCATAATCATCATTAAACAGCATACTCTAATATTGTCTTTAAAAATGGATGTACAAATCTGATAGGAAAATTTAAATAGTACATTCTTTGACATGTAATGACATAAGTACATAGTAAAGTTAAACTACATGACGATCCAGGACATATGCTCTGGTATTCCGAGGGTAAGTACACAATCTAGAACTCGTCATGCTTGATACTAGTAAGGTAAGTCCTCAGCTCAACAATGACATTCTGAGAAAGTACAAGCAATATAATGCTAATTAATAACTAATATGCTTCATAAGGTACAATACATTATTAATAATTGTGGCTGTTTAGTAAACTAACGGCCCTTATATTAACTACTCAGTCCTCCTCTATCATCTTAAAAAACGAACAGAAGAAGATGACAACAAAGCACGATAGTGTGTACATATAAAGTAAGTACAGATGTGCTAATCTATTGTAGAAATATAGGTGTGTTATGACTCTGTAATATATAGGAATATAGGACAGAAGTATTAGTTGGAGTCATGTGGGCATCTAGACAAAATGTCAGCCATCACATTATCCGCACCACGGATAGCTCGTACCGTGAAGTGAAAAGGTTGAAGAGCTATAGCATATCGAGTGGATCTCGAACTCTTCAAATTCTTAGTCTGAATAGCTGTAAGAGCTTTCTGATCAGTCTCTAGAATGAAATGTGCGCCCAGGAGGAATCTTTGTAGCTTTAGAATTGACCAAACCATCGCTAACAACTCACGGTCTAAAACCGAGTAGTTCCTCTCTGCCGCATTTAGTTTTCTAGAAATGTACATAACAGGATGCAGAGTATTTGCATATTCTTGCATCAGTGCTGCTCCAATCCCAGTGGATGAAGCATCACTCCGAAGAACAAAAGTCCTATCAAGAGTAGGTAATCTTAAGATGGGAGGAGAAGAAAATATATTCTTGATTTGGTCTAGTGAAGATTGGCATTCTTCAGACCAACGGACCAGATTAGGCGAACCTTTCTTCAACAATGTTGAGAGAGGTGCCATGATCGAAGATAAATTTGGAATAAATCTCCCATAAAATTGAATTAAACCTAAGAGACTCCTAACTTGTTTCTTCGTTTTAGGAACAGAGATGTTCAGTATTTTGGAAGTATTGTGGTCTTCTGTCTTCAAGAGACCATGACCAACACGATGACCCAGGAAAGAGATTTCACCAAAACCAACAAAAGCTTTAGAAGGTTTTGCTGTCAAATTATTCTCACGTAGAGTGGACAGTAAGTCATATAACCCTAAATAGTGATCTTCCCAGGTATCACTGAAGAGACAGATGTCATCTAAGTATGCGATGACATCCGAACGATGTGACAGAATTCGACGCATCATGCGAACGAAAGTGGCAGGGGCGTTCATGAGACCAAAAGGCATAACATTCCATTGAAATAGACCCCTAGGTGTAGAAAAAGCAGTAAGAGGTTTGGCATGCTCTGCTAAAGGCACTTGCCAATAACCTTTAGACAAGTCAAGTTTAGTGAAGAATCTAGAATTAGAAAGTCTAATCAGTAGATCTTCTAACAAAGGCATCGGTTCAGCGTCGAACTTTGTGACCTGATTCAATTTGCGATAATCAACGCAAATTCGTATGTTCTTATCCTTCTTCCGGACAATAACCATGGAAGAAGAATATGGTGAAGTCGATGGTTCAATTATATTTAATTGAATCATTTCATCCAATTCCTTTTCCACTTGCGACTGAAAGTGTATAGGAATAGGATACGGCCTAACCCTAATTGGCTTATTGTCGGTAAGAATTATGTCATGTTCTATGACATCTGTGTGTCCAGGAATGTCAGTGAGAACATCCTGAAATGTTTGTAACATCGACGAGACTTGTCGATGTTCGTCACCAGCAAGATTAGGCGAAACAGAAACGTTTTTCCAAGATTCCGTGGAATGTAATGGAACCACTGGAAGGGGAAGGTTGACATCAGAGAAGGTAGCTTCCTCATCCTGTATGACAGACAGGGATGAATAATGACCGTGAGGTGCAGGAGCATCATCCGTTGCCTGGAAAATAGGCAGCAAATAGTCCGGACGTTCGTGAAATTCCGAAAGCATGTTTATGTGGAAAGTTTTATGCTTTCCATCAATATCGACCACATAGTCAACATCGGAAATCCGAGAGACTATTGCATACGGACCTTTCCATGCAATAAGAAGTCTATTTTCCCTACTGGGGAGTAGGACGAATGCTTTGTCACCTGGACAAAGTTGTCGTAGACATCTATTCTTGTTAGCAAACTGCCTTGCCTTCTCTTTAGCAATTTCTGATGAAGCAGTTGCTAGCTTACATGCCTCAATGATCTTTTGTCTAAGAGCAATGACATACTCATATGAGGATTGAGTTTCATCGCTAATATCATCGGCAGTGATGAGATCGTGTAATAAAGACATAGGGCCGCGTGGACGCGCGCCAAAGACAAGTTCGAAGGGAGAAAATCCTGTGTGTTCATTAGGGACTTCTCTATAGGCAAAGAGAGCCGCGGGTAAAACCCTGTCCCAATCTTGAGGATGATCTTCAGTTATCTTACCAAGCAAAGTCTTGAGCGTTCTATTCAGACGCTCAACTAACCCATTAGACATAGGATGGTAGATACTACTGAGAGATCGTTCAATATGTAAGGTAGACATTACCTGTGACATAGTGTCAGATATGAGTTGAGTGCCATGGTCTGACAATATTTCTCTGGGGAACCCCAAGCGAGAAAATATCAACCAAAGAGCATCTGCGATATCTGTAGTAGATATGCTCTTAAGAGGAATAGCCTCTGGCCAACGTGTGCACATATCGACACATGTAAGGATAAACTGATGTCCTCTGGCCGACTTGACCTTAAAAGGGCCAATAATATCTATGGCCATTTTCTGAAACGGCCGAATAGGAATGTCAGCAGCCTGGATAGGCGCAGCATGTCGTGGTCCTCTAGATTTGACCTCCTGACATACCTTGCATGATCGGCAGTAAATACGAATGTCCTTATTGACAAAAGGCCAAAAGAAAGCCGCAAGGACTCTCGACTTCGTACGGGCAAAACCCATATGTCCAGCACATTGCGAGTCATGAGCATGTTGTAATATTTGCACTCTCATGCTCTTGGGAACAAGAATTTGCGAATGTGCCGACGTAGTCGAATCTTGTACCATACGTACAAGTACGCCGTTTCTCATTGCAATCCAAGATTTTCTATTTGTATCCTGATTCGGATCACCTTTCTTCGCAAGAACGAAGAATTTTTTTAAAGAAGGATCTTCTTCTTGCAATTTTATGAAAGAGTCACGAGTGATTACTAAGTGACTATCTTGGCTATCAACTTCATTATCACTATTCAGTGAAGTTTCGGGTGTTTGTAGAGCTTGTGCTCTTGTAACTACTGCATTTGTAGCTTGCATGTTATTATCTTCCCAAGCAGCAATCTGCTGTGGGGTACACTCCCTAACTCCGTGAATACGACCAATAATAAGGTCCGCAATAGGATTAGGTAAGAGACAAGCATGCACATCTCCAGTAAAGAAAGGAGTGGCAATGCGAATTACAGCAGTAGGATATTTTTCTAGAGTGCCGCCAAATGTGACACATTTAATAACCCTTCCTGTAGCACAAGATGGATCTACAAGCGATTGTCTAACACCAATAGTGGTGCATCCGGAATCGAAAAGTAGTGAGACCGGAGTATCATTAACAAGACCCTTATGTAGAATTAAAGAACCCCTCCCGTCATGCGCAACAGCAGCAGGAAGAGCGGGAAGTGGGTGACCACAACTCAAAGTAGTTATGGTACCCGGTTCGAATAAAGTACTGCATTGGGGGCATTTGTTTGCTCTCTCAAAGTCAAAAGCAGAACCAGTGACAGCGTCAAAGTTTTTACTATCAACAACATGATTACAGGCTCCCTCAGTTTCCTGTTGTACAGCATTAGCCTGCTGATATCTCTTTTTTTTGTGTTGAGATCTACCCCGACTATTATTACCTCTGAAGTTATCAGAGTTATTATTATCTCTGCAGTTATTATTGTCTCTATTGTAATTGTTATCCTGGTTCGAATTCCAGTTTCCACGATTACTATCATGTTCACATTGATGCGAACATCTATTTGTTTGGTTCTGAGGTCTTCGGCAGGAATAACCTCTATTACCATATCCTCTTTTGAAATGCTTATAATTATTAGGGTGATAGTAACGAGTACTATCAGGTTGTCTCCAATTCTTCGAAGAAGAATCACCATGAAATTGATTTCCATGATTTTGACAGAAATTACCGCTACTCTTTCTATCAAAATTTTGTTGGGATCTACGAGCAAAGTTTTGACCATACGGAGCTGCCGAAGCAACTGGTAAACCTTCTTTCACCTTAGAGTTACCCATGGTTATGTGTGGGTGCGCAGTTACGTATTGGCAACAGAAATCTTCCATTTCTTTTATTGTTTTAGGTTTACGTTCATGAAGGAAAGCAAGGAAAGACTCATTGACAGACGACATGACTTTGTCTCTAAGTATTAAGTCCATAAGTCCTTCATAAGTTTTTTCCGTCTTAGATAGTTCAACCCATCGTGAGAAAGTAATGCGTATTCTTGCAATAAACTCGGAGAATTCAACTCCATTTTCAGGTAACATGTTTTTAAATTGTAGACGATAGCCGTCTTCGTTAAGCTGATATTTCTTTAACAAAGCGGCCCTGACAACCTCATAATTGTTCTTGTCAGGTTCATCCACCATATTTAATATACTTAGAGCTTTACCTGTCAGTATCCCTGATAACTGATAAACATATTTTGCTTTGTCTATGTTATGAGCTGTACATGCTTGTTCAAATCTGTCCAGATAGAACATTATGTCATCACTGGAAGGACTAAATGTTGGTAACTTAATCTTAAAAGTATCATTATTAGCCTTACCAGAAGATGAACCCTTGTTTGAATCATTACCATTACTCATGCTCGTCAATTTCAATTTTTCCAACTCTAAAGCTAAGACCTTTTCTTCATGTTCCATTTTTGCTTTCTCTTTCCTCTCATCAGACTCTCTCTGTAATCTTCTTTCCTCAGCCTGAGCCTCTATTTGAAGTCTTTCAGCTTCTTTTTCAAGTCTTTTATTTTCAGCCTCTTTTTCAAGTCTTTTATTTTCAGCCTCTTTTTCAAGTCTTTTATTTTCAGCCTCTTTTTCAAGTCTTTTATTTTCAGCCTCTAGCTGGAGTTTTCTTTCCTCAGCTTCTGATTCCCTTTTTTGTTTTTCCATTTCCATTTGGAATCTTTTTTCATCCACCTGCATCTGCAGTTTCTTTTGTTCAGCTTCCATATGCAGTTTCTTTTGTTCAGCTTCCATTGCTTTATCATATCGAGCAGTTGCAAATTCTTCTAACTTATCACCAGTCTTCCCAAGCAATTTACCCTGCTCAATAAAGTGCTCAAATGTAGACATGTTGTCTAACATATGAGTCCAAAACCTGAAATAATTAACTAATTTATTTCAAACCTAAGTGTAACAAGTCTTAATTAAGCACTTGTATATTCACATCACCTTATATTATCCCAGTCTCTGTGGGAAACAAGTCTCCAATCAAAGAACTTGTATATGAAATATCAACAATCAATTCTTGATCATAAGTGCACTTCTCATTCAATAGTGCACGACACTATTCATCATTCATTTATCATCAGTGTAGTAGTAACAGTGCATTAGCATAGCCCATTAACTAATTACTATAACTGTAAACAATGACTATGTAAACACATGCAGAATGTAAACATTGAAAATGTAAACAATGCAAACAATGTAAACAATAACAATGTAAACAATAACAAAGATCAGCAACAATACAAAAACGTTCGCAGAAATCAACTAAAAATAAAGCAGAAATTAATGAAATATCACAAAAAATGTGACGATATCTGCGATAGAATTAAACAAAATACATGACACCACAGTGTATAAACAAAAATGTTGTATGAAACTAAATTATAGACAAGAGTAGGCTAACAAATACAAACAAATCAAAACAAAACTAAAGAATGCGAAATAATAACGAAAACAATATTAAAACATGTCATCACAGCTAACATAAATAGCAACAGAAGTCGCTTAGCAAATTCCAGTATCGGAAATTTGCAAACCCTACAGAAAACGCTCACAATAGACGACCTCTATGACGTGGCATAATCTAACGGAGACACCACCCAACCGAGAACCCGCTGAAATATAAACATATAAATATACAAATAACATATAAACATATAACATATAGAATGAGATGATACACAGAAGACTCAGCAGAAGTATAAGGGCACAGTTTACATACAAACAGGCCACTTAACTTATAGGCTTCCAATCGTAGAACAGCAGAAAAACGGATGTCAATCAACGTCCTAAAGAGCGAAGCTCCAACGATGATGGCACATCTGAACTGCTTCCACTGCTAACACGATGGTACAAGAGCTTCTGAAATACTGTGTGTTGAGTTGTTTCGGCACTTGACCTTCTAATCCAAAAGTAAGTTGATGGAAATCGGTACTTGGCCTTCTTCAGAAAACAACCCGTTTCAACCGGCACTTGACCTTCACAAAAACGACAGCACTGGAACCTTGACAGCAGCAACTTGCTTGACTTGCGTAAAAGATAACAGCAGTCCGAGTTATCCGGCAACATGTAACAACGCCGGGTACTGTCAAATTCTTGTTTCCGTCAAAAAGTTGAAATTTTGACTTTTACCGGGCAACGCCGAGTACTTTGAAAATTTTGAAGATGTTGACTGTATTGAAGAATGTTAATTTCTTGAAGGATGCTGATGAATTCTTGTTGAAAATGAAGTGGGTAAGGGACCCCGTGTTTGCTGGTACCAGAATCAAACCAGCTTATGGCCACCAAATGATGCGTGATGCCATATGATGATGGATGGTATCCGCATGTCTGGTTTTGTGTAGTGTGCAGATGTGTTCAGTCAAAACAATGTTCATACAAAAATAACAGGGCAATCCACATAGGACGTCAGTAAACTCACGACGTATAAAGTCAATGATTCTTGAAACAGCCGTTGACGTTTTTCTTCATTATTTATTGTGGACGCCACAGTGACAAAATGGTTACGCGAATATGTAGGCACATCAAACAGTCATTATCACAGCAACATTCAATACAGCAATAGACGGTAGACAGCATTACAATGATGAGTCAGATGCATGTTATATTTCATAGTGCTGTAAATGTAGTCAGGTGAAAAACTCCATCCTTTTCTATAACAGCCAGGAGATAACCAGATGTATGAGATCAGTTCACTCTCCTTAGTTTGACTTCAGCAAGACAGACACGTCTGCCGAAGTATAAATAATGTCCTCAAAAATATCCTCTAGATAATAAAGGTTTTTCAAACCTAGTTCATTTAACAAAGTAGCAAGTAATAGTCCTTGGGACCTGCATCAACCGATGCAGCACAATACAGCGACATGTGAGCTAGGAAAACATCTCGTGACGACGACTTTCGAAGACAGGCTATGAACCAGAAATCGCTCACGACCAAAAATCGATAGAGTTAATGAAAATGTTAATTTACCTTGCCTTCAGGAAATACACAGAAATATCACGCCTCCCGACATGTGGGAAACACTAGAGGTATTATCTCGAATAAACGAAATATCCATTAAGAGGACTACACATCCCTGACAGAACAAAAAATAGCGGAGATCCCCTCTTCAACGAGGCATCTCTTTCGCCATTCAAATCGCTCACTCCACTAGTGGTGGGCGGAAACCGATCGACCAAGAAGCAAGACAAGTCATGCGCAGTCCAGCGCAAAAAATGACCACAGCTCAAAAACTCAACTGCATTCAATACCAACGCGAGAAGACAAATGCTTACCGAGAAAAGTAACTATAAATTTCAAGCAGTTGTTGCCCTTGCGTTATAAAATAGATATTGTAATAAAATGATGTTGCGAGAATTTATCACGCAACAGGGACATTTCATTGTTACTACAGGACTTTCTGTAAAAGTGGATTATTTCAATGTTACTACAGAACTTTCTGTAAAAGGGAAATGTTTCATTGTTACTACAGGACTTTCTGTAAAAGTGGAATATTTCATTTTTATTGCAAGCTTTCTTTAAATTGGAATATTTCCTGAATTATAAAGACTTTCTATAACATTTTATGAATTACAGGACTTTCTGTAACAGTCTAATATTTCATGAATTACAAGGCTTTCTCAAATATTTGATATCTTATGAATTACAAGACTTTTGGTAACAGTGGAATATTTCATGAATTAATCGACTTTCTGTAACATCTGAATATTTCGTGAAATATAGAACTTTCTGTAACATTTGAATATTTCGTGAAGTATAGGACTCTCTGTAACAGTGAAATATTTCATGAATTATAGGACATCTGTAACAGTGGAAAATTTCATGAATTATAGGACATCTGTAACAGTGGAATATTTCATGAATTATAGGACATCTGTAACAGTGAAATTTTTCATGATGTACGACTTTCTGAAACATTTGATTATTTCATGAATTTCAGGACTTTTTTGTAACATTGAAATATTTCATGAGTTATAACTTTCTTAGATATTGGATACAGGACGAACGAAGAAGTAGAAGAAGAAGATCGAATAGCATAATTAAGTATTCCTTGTTGGGGAACACCCAGTGTAAAAAAAAAAAAGAGAGAAAAACAGAGGTACACCCCTAACACACACTAGACGAGACTAAAGCTAGAAAGATATTAAAAACATAGAAAGATCCAAAGAAAAACCATTTTCTGGATTGGGCAAAGACCAATAGGCAGTAGCGCTGTTAGGCATAGGCGTATTAGACAAATACCATGGTAAGGGAAATAAAAGAGCCCTTCCTTTGGCCTCATACCCCACCATAAATAAACATAGGGAAAAAAACGTTATGCTTGCAAGTAGATATTTAAACACTACAGTTAACGTGTCCGACGGGCACACCCCTCTGGCTTCCACCCGGGGCGGACCGCCCTCTAGCACTATCTTCCCTCCTTAGTACGGCACTGAGCATGGTGGCAATCTAGGCTTTTGTCTAGGGGGCGTCACGCACAAATATATGCTTTTAGATACAGCAGGTAATAATTTCTAAGATTTTCTCACAAGTTCACGCTTGCTTAGAGTTTCACACCAACCTAAAACCGCCACTGCCATCAGGTTATTCAAGACCTATGCTTCTGGCGGAACTGAAATGCAAAAGAGAAGAAGGCAGGATAGGATGTTCGGGGGGAAACAAAAGATTCATGATAATCTTACGGTTTTCGAGTGTGGCTGAACACAATAAACCCTGCGTGTTCAGGTTGGTCGAGCATTCTGGCTGTATTTCTTCCTGCAGGACTTGAACCCAACAATTGCAGATCTGGGATGTGGATTATTTGCTGCCGTCTCGTTTAAGGTGACTCGCACAGTGTCTGGATTCAGGCTGAAAGAATCAGTTATCAAAATGACAGAAGTAGTATCAAAATACGAGATTAAAAACTGCTATTTTGGATATTTAAACAAAAAAATCAGTAATCAAAATATGACACAAAAGATGAGCTATCTGGGGAAAAAATAGTTATCAGAATATAATTTTAAAAGTAAACTATCGGGGAGGGGAGAAAGGGAAATTATTATTAAATATATGATTCGTAAGCTGTCAATGGGACCGAAGACGCAGCAATAGAGATGAATGCCGTCAGCGACCCATAGCTGACTGCTTGCGTCAGCGAACCAGAGCTGACCAAGACCCTACTCCACCTCCAAGTAGTGCTCCTGGAAACAGGCTGCGTCACTCCAGTTTTGCCAAGAGAGTAAGAATTGAAGAGGGAAGGCAAAGCCTGTCCCAAAAATTCCGATCGGAAGTCGGATGTGTCGGGCCGAAAGGCGCGAATATCGCAGCCACACTATAAACGGCGACCCAACGCAACTAACGTCCTTGTCAGGAAGAAGAAGAGCTATCAATAATCAACATGAGGTTTAAAAAAATAAAACTGTGGAAGAATCAGTTATCACAATATGAGATATCTGGAAAAGCACCAGTTATGGCAAAATATTTAGCTAAATGGGGTAATTAACTATCGAAATATGATAAAATATCAGGGAGACAAACCAGTTATCGAAATATGATTTTTATTTTAAAGTGAGCAATGTGGGACAATCGTTATCAAAATGTGAGATAAAAGATAGGCTATCTAGTGGAAAAAAATCAGTTATCAAAATATAGATACCAATCTGTCTGAAAATATGTTTTTTTTTTAAGTGACTAATTTTTTTTAAATGTCATCATCATCATCAGGTGCAATCTCCACAAAGAAGTTCGTCTGCAGTAGATATCCAACATCTTCTGTCTATTGTTTTGATGGTGCACTCTGATAGACTCTTTCCTGTCCATCTCTTGATGTTATCTTCCCACTTATAACGCTGTCTTCCTACTTTCCCTTCCATTATGGTCTTCAGACAGCTGTTATGTCTTTTTACATGTACATCTACATTTATTACAACCATTGCACATAAATTAGAACAAAATTTATCGCAACAGTTTTTGAAGTAGACAATTACGTGTTAAGATTCTGTTGTCTTCTAATTTTGTCGCTATTGCCTGTATTTGCTAAGAAGACTTTCAATTCTGAACATAAAACCTGCTTCTTCAATTTAAATTTATCCTGGTCTCTCAGCAAAGAAGTTCAGAGAATGACATTTGGTTTTATTTGGTTTTGTTTGGTTTTGTTTGGTTTGGTTTAGTTTTATTTGGTTTTGTGTGGGTTTTTTGGTTTTGTTTGGTTTTATTTGGTTTTTTTAAGGACCATCTTCATTGCACACGGACAACTGCATAAGTGCCCCGACCTCCTCCCTTAGATCAGACAAGGAAGATCTCAGCACAGTACACGAACTCCGTAGCACGTGCAAGGATCGAAATGTGTGTATACAGTTATCTCACATCCTGTAAATATTTTTCTAGTGGGTAAGTTTGCTAATTGTTTAAATGTTGCTAGGGAAGCGGCAGTATGGCCTACGCTTTACGATTTCCGAGTGTCGAAAGATATTTAACGTGCGCAACTTACACACGGTAACTCCTATTGTGTCGCACTAAGTGGCGATGCTCACTACGATGTCACCTCAGATTGAGCGAAAAGAAGCTCTCACAACAAACAGAAGAGAGTAGCCCGCGCAGAAAGGAACACCATGTAAACAGATAGCCGATTTCTATCACCTCATGGGCGCATTCCCATAGTCGGTTGTGACTGAAGAGGACTTCTTGAATAGAGGAAATGCCGAGGCAAATTGGAACAAGAAGTAAGGGAAACAAGAATCATTATATATATATATGTTAAGGATTCTGACTCTAGTATGTTGAATGATATCTAGGGATATTGTATTAATGTTCTGAAATGTAGTCACCAAAATTCTGGCCACAGTTTCTCTACTCGTAATCGAACTGTTCTTTGTGGTCTAAGTCCTTTCATCAGACTAACTGTTCTCAATTCTTAATTTGTTACATCTCTATAAACTCATGCTTCCAACTGGAAATCATTTCTCGAAAACTGCTGTGTTTATGACTTTCACTTTATTTAACACAGGAACTTATGTGAACGACACATTGCTCTTAATACAATTTGACATTGTTCATTTAAATCATCGATTCTTCATTTCATAGATTACTTTTGCACAAGTATATGCTTCTTTACAATTCTCTAGGCTATCAAGACTTATCTTCTTGTGAGTGCTTCCATAGCATAATTATTTCCCTCAAAGTCTAATCTTAGGAATTCACTTAATATATTTAGATATCCTTTCATCTCAATACTGTTTCAATTCGGTGCCTTCCTGCACATCTTCTTTTAGTCGGCAATTATATTCTTTTATTCGGGTACTCATGCCCTTCCATGACGGTAGCGATAACCTCTATAAGTGCGAATATGTCTCTTTGGCTATACTCGAATAAATCTTACCCGAAATCTCACACTACCTTGACGAGATGGGTTTATCCTCAATTGAATTAGAATTACATTAGATTTCTGCTTGAAATCTACATCCGATATGAACACTTTTAGAGTAGAATCAAATACACTGCCATAAGTGGACCTTGCCACACCAGCCAACACTGTGGAATCCTGTAACTATCTTCTACGTCATTTCACGCTACTTCGTAGTCATAGTTAATGATCGCATTTATTTTGTGTTTGGTGAGTGTACAACATGGTGCAAAGCGATCTCTCTCCAACTCTACTTTAACATAATCGCTATGCCCCATGATGCGCACTCAACATTACCCCCTCGTCCCGCGAGCGTTTACATCGGGTGGACGCTAAATAAAATATTAAGTAAACACAAATTAATCCCAATCAAAACCGATTAAATACGATTAATATCGATTAATATCGATTTATTTCGATTAATATCGATTAATTTCGATCAAACCCGCTCAATTTCCATTAAATAATTGAAAGTGCAAATAAAATGTCACTAAAAGTTATGTGATGAAAATAAATGCACTAATTATTGTCTATCAACTTTGTGTCACTTTCCTGAAATAGAATTCCATATGTCAATATCACATAGTTTATATGCGCGTGAGTCTGTATGTATTCACTGTGAATGCGATAGAACCTCTACACATGCTGTACCGTATAGTAAATGTGAAGACAGTTAATAATGTCACCATTACAGTTCATTTATGTCATATCCATAGGAATCATGAAATAGTAAGTCAACTATTTAAATGTCCACTGTTGTATAGTAACTAGTCAGCGTAAATAGTTATACCACTTTTGTATTTGTATTTAATGTGACAATCTGTTCATCTTTTCCACTCTTTGAATAACTGTGCATGATATGACCATCTATTAGGATACATAGTCTTTAGTTATTTTACTCAGACCATCTGGACAGCAGACTCATAGTAGATCATCTCCACATTCTGCTAAGATAAATACTGGACGTACTATTATGGTCCGTAATGTTCCTTCTCGCGCCAAATGGTGGTCGATATATGTCACAAAAAGTAGGGGATATTGAATTTAAAAGTTATCCAAAGACAATATATTTCAAATTAGTTCATTTATTTCTTCGTACAAGTAAACTTGAGCATCATAACAAGACATTTGCGTTATAAAAAGTGTTATGGCTTTACTCACATGATTTTAGTCGCAGTGGCAACCAAGGCGGGGTAGGTACTTCATTTTCACAAACATATTCCAATATTTCTAAAAACGTGTAGGGCCCCCGTTTGCCGCTAAAAATGCATTGCAACGACGTCTCATACTGCAAATAAGCCTTCTGATGTTGTCTTGAGGAATTCTCTGCCACTCCTGCTGAAGGGTCTGGGCTAACTGCTGAAGAGTCTGTGGAGCGGCTGGACGTTGTTGGACGCGTCTATTCAGGAGGTCCCACAAATGCTCAATAGGAGACAGGTCGTGGGACATCGACGGCCACGGTAACGTTCGGATATGCTGCATCTGAAGGTGATCTTGAACGACGCGAGCACGGTGAGGACGTGCATTGTTATCCTGGAAGATGAAATCTGGTCTGAGCCGTTGAGCAAATAGCACGACGATAGGCTCGATGATCTTGTCACGGTAGTAGAGCCCTGTGATATTGACCTGGCATATGAGAAGGTCGGTCCTGTCATTCATACAGATGCCTGCCCACACCATTACACTGCCACCTCCATAACGGTTGTGTGCAACAGTTGCAGGAGGCTGGTAACGCTTACCTTGCCGTCGCCAGACACGTATTCGACGATCATGAAAATCCAAAACGAAACGGGACTCATCAGAAAACATCACTGATGCCCAATGTTGATTGGTCCACGGATGATGACGTTGGCACCAATCCATTCTTGCTCGCCTGTGTTGTGGTGACATGGGCAAAGCTACAAACGGTCTGCGTGAGGCCAGTTGCACTTGGTGCAAACGGTTTCGTACTGTCTGAGTTGAGACCCGGATCCCAGTGGTCTGTTGAAGGTGTTGCTGAAGTTGAGTAGCATTTAGAGTCCGAGTTCTGAGGGCCTGAGTAACAAGAAGTTGATCTTGGCGGCGTGTAGTGACTCTTGGGCGGCCAGTCCGAGGCAGATCAGCCACTGTGCGAAAATTTTGATACCTGTTCCACAGTCTGCTGACAACTGACTGAAACATTGAGGTTCCGAGCAGCATCCACTTGCCGACTTCCGGTTTGCAACATGCCTCTGCCTATCCATCTCTGCTGTTCTGTCAAACGTTCCATGACGAAGAAAAGAAATTTTATCTGTTGCAGAGTATTTTTATACCTGTCCATGGTGAGTAGTGTTCATCAAACCCGAGATACACGCATTTTTGTGAAAAAGAATAATGTGTGAACTTTACGGATGGGCCCCACCTCTGTTCTTGGGATTGGCTTACTCATCACGAGTCACCAGGTCAACATGATATTGCACGTAAGAGTGGAATAGAGCGTGCTCGATATGTCCATACAACCATTAAAATACGAAATCCACTCTTTTGTAAAATAATACATACCATCTTAAAATATCCCCTACTTTTTGTGACAGGTATATATATATATATATAATCCAACCGTTTTCTGTAACTAACGCTAGGGGATGCAACTTTGGTTGAAAGTTATATATTAATTGTATTTTTCCCTTATATGTACTCTCCCGAAAATAGTAACACTCGACACACAAAAAGTGCGCAAATGACGGTGTGCACAAAAATATATTTATAGAATGTGTGATCCCGTATACACACATTGGGATATTCGCTGCTGCTACGTAGTTCATGTACTGTGGTGATGCACAGTGGTTTTAAAAAAAAAAACCTTTTGAATAAGTAAAATTGCCGTTAGGTATTGGTGCTTTTTGAATTTGATTCCCGTCTTATGACGCGCTTTTACACTAGTTAACCTATAACAACAATCAAATCAAATGATAACGACTGAGGGTGAACACAAAAAACGTTCATAAAATAATATTCAGGGCACAATTTCCGTACGTAAGGCAAAACAAACTAAATTTAAAATATCAACAAATGGAAAACACATTGGAGATGCTTTCAATTTCAATATGGAAAATGACACAGTAACTGACATTAACAAACACCTCAAACGCTACAGAGTAAAGAGATATACAGGAAATAACGTAGAAGGGGATACACCATATCGAACCTACACAACAAACACTGTGAAATACCATATCAAACGCCAGAGGACTGGCAACCTGGAAGAACAAACTCAAGTCAAACAACACCAATACAATACACTATATAGAACCTACACAACAAACACTGGGAAAAACCCCATCAAACAACCTGACAGAACCAACTCAAGTCAAACAACACCAATACAATACACTATATAGAACCTACACAACAAACACTAGGAAACACCCCATCAAACAACCTGAAAGAACCAACTCAAGTCAAACAACATTAATACAATACACTATATAGAACCTACACAACAAACACTGGGAAACACCCCATCAAACAACCTGGAAGAACCAACTCAAGTCAAACAACACCAATACAATACACTATATAGAAGCTACACAACAAACACTGGGAAACACCCCATCAAACAACCTAGAAGAACCAACTCAAGTCAAACAACACCAATACAATACACTATATAGAACCTACACAACAAACAATGGGAAACACCCCATCAAACAACCTGGAAGAACCAACTCACGTCAAACAACACCAATACAATACACTATATAGAACCTACACAACAAACACTGTGAAACACCCCATCAAACAACCTGGAAGAACCAACTCAAGTCAAACAACACCAATACAATACACTATATAGAACCTACACAACAAACACTGTGAAACACCCCATCAAACAACCTGGAAGAACCAACTCAAGTCAAACAACACCAATACAACACACTATATAGAACCTACACAACAAACACTGGGAAACACCCCATCAAACAACCTAGAAGAACCAACTCAAGTCAAACAACACCAGTACAATACACTATATAGAACCTACACAACAAACACTGGGAAACAAACCATCAAACAACCTGGAAGAACCAACTCAAGTCAAACAACACCAATACAATACACTATATAGAACCTACACAACAAACACTGTGAAACACCCCATCAAACAACCTGGAAGAACCAACTCAAGTCAAACAACACCAATACAATACACTATATAGAACCTACACAACAAACACTGTGAAACACCCCATCAAACAACCTCGAAGAACCAACTCAAGTCAAACAACACCAATACAACACACTATATAGAACCTACACAACAAACACTGGGAAACACCCCATCAAACAACCTAGAAGAACCAACTCAAGTAAAACAACACCAATACAATACACTATATAGAACCTACACAACAAACACTGGGAAACACCCCATCAAACAACATGGAAGAACCAACTCAAGTCAAACAACACCAATACAATACACTATATAGAACCTACACAACAAACACTGTGAAACACCCCATCAAACAACCTGGAAGAACCAACTCAAGTCAAACAACACCAATACAATACACTATATAGAACCTACACAACAAACACTGTGAAACACCCCATCAAACAACCTGGAAGAACCAACTCGTCAAACAACACCAATACAACACACTATATAGAACCTACACAACAAACACTGGGAAACACCCCATCAAACTACCTAGAAGGACCAACTCAAGTCAAACAACACCAATACAATACACTATATAGAACCTACACAACAAACACTGTGAAACACCCATCAAACAACCTGGAAGAACCAACTCAAGTCAAACAACACCAATACAATACACTATATAGAACCTACACAACAAACACTGTGAAACACCCCATCAAACAACCTGGAAGAACCAACTCAAGTCAAACAACACCAATACAACACACTATATAGAACCTACACAACAAACACTGGGAAACACCCCATCAAACAACCTAGAAGAACCAACTCAAGTCAAACAACACCAATACAATACACTATATAGAATAAAGCCCATGTGCAGGTCCAGGGGGTCTCTGAAGAGAGAAAGAAATAATATGCTAACTGCTCCCTCAAGCATGTCGTACAAGGTGACTAATATGAGGTTGTGCATGTTCGTCCTGGTAACCTCATCATGTTAAACAAATTGAGATAAAAACCTTCTATTGCAAGAGTGAGTCAATGATTGGTGTAGGACTACTGTAAGAGGACCAGCTGTAGTCGTGATCCCATGCTCCACATTGGAGCGAAGAGGAAAATAATGATGAATATAGAAACGGATAGAGAACACTATTGACTTAATAAAGGCTACCCAAATGAACTGTAAAGAGAACTGTATAAACACCTGGGCAATGGCTAAAACAGGAAGACGGCTCTCCAAGCATCTACCAGCACCTAAGAAAGATGCTATAAATCAGGGGTAGGGAATGCAGAACTTGGTCCAATGGGAGAGCAGAGCTGGAAATTGATCAGCTTATAAATTATAATGCTGGGGATGATGCTGCCAATGTGTACACTGATGGGTCTGTAATCTGTAGTAATAAATCGGGGGGGGGGGGGGGGGTAGCGGGAGGTTATTTAAAATTATTATATGAGTAAGAGTATGCCAGTAAAGAGTTCTGACCTTACCAGTAATACCCCAGTCTTAGAAATAAGCACTGGTGTATTGTTATCATAAAAATAGTCAGACTGTGAAAACCCTGGCCCAGTTGGTAAGAAGTAGTACCAGGATTTAAGGTGTCTCCTCCCTGTGACTATCTTATGATTACTTATATTCTAGGGGATAAGTAAAAGGTACATTCACTGAACCCACAAAATGGAAAAAGTGAATAAATCCTCAGGTACAGTTAAAATAGTTTAATAATTACACTAATATTCTATTTACTAGTTGGAAAAGAGTATACACATATATATAAAAAATATTCACACAGTTACTATTATTGTCTGTTTAGACTTCATTCATTTTAAATATATCACGGTTTTTAGTCCTCTGATAAATGTCATCACTTGACTATTTATTGTGTTTCATATATTGTGGTAGTCAGTGTCCTAAGTGACACTTATCTGTTCAACTTGACACTGCTGACACGGAACTGTCCTGTGCTGATATCAGACTTGGTAGGCCCAACAGTAGGGATGCCAATGACCAGTTGAAGTTCACTCTTTGGGGTCCTGCACTTTTGTGGGATTGCCTCTGATGAGTGACACCGGCTTCTGATTCTGGACAGTCTGGTTTGAGTTATTTCATGGAACCTGCAACATATCAGCCTTGGCTAGTATCTGGCTAGACTTGTAGCTGACTAGCACAGATGTCAGACCAGTCAGTCATCAGATGTCACCGTTATACAATCATAGTAAGTAAGGACATCAATTCAGTGATATAGCATTAATATTAACATTTCAATTAAGTGTAACTGACTAGCTCATAAGTCAGACAAGTCAGTCATCAGGTGTCAAAGTTCTACAGTCATAGCAAGTAACATCAATTCAATGATATAGAATTAATATTAACATATCAGTAATAAACATCATCTGGTTTATTCCGCCCCTATACATCCCTTCATATGCTATAACTTGATCCTTCCAAATCATTCATATCAAGTACAAATTCAAATACTGATGCTATCTTAGCAACTACCCAAAATTAATACATAAAATAAATAAAGTGAGTGACCATGTGATCAGGTTGCTTTCTACTGAAACTGGCTGTAGAACACTCCAGTTTACTAGCTGTAAATGGGTACAAAGTTGTGCGCTCGAACTAGGGAAGGCAAAGGCAGCGAGGAAGGGGACTAGTCACCTTAACCTCGTAAACTGGGATCTTCCATGATGAAGTTTCTAACACTTCATTTCCCTATGACAATCTCTGCCATGGGACTGCCTTTATCTTCGTAAGCGATAAAGCAATATGATAAATATAACTTCATTAGGCCGTGGGGCTATTTGTGATTACTTTTTGTACAAGCAACACTCATCCATAATGCACATGAATAAATCATATTAAAATAATAATACGTTATATCAATGAATATTATACAGGCATATTTTGTGAATTCTGTATGAACCTGAAATAACAAATATTATACACGGTAGTTATCATAATTTCGCTTACCCTCAGACTTCAGATACTGGACTTAAAAATGTTTCTGGCGATCCGCTCACAATTCATGGGTCGTGGCGAAACTCTGCCTCCAGTCTGTCTGAACCCTCTTTCGTTGTCTCTAGCTCAGTTTACCGATACGCTTTAAATACGTATAGCGCGGACGTATCGGAGAGTACCGACGTCACAGCTTAAACCTAAGCCTGAAAAATCCTTCCCGAACAGTGATTTCGGCCGAACTGTGCGTCGACTGAAATTTTGCCTTTATCATTCTCGGCATATATAATATCCATATAGTTCCATCTTATCTAGTTTTATACAGCTGATAAAACTCTATCTTCCTATCCATGTAATTTCCCAAACTGTTATTTGTTGATTTTAATATTTAGAACAGAAGTGGGTTTACATGCTTTTAGCGTAACTGTGGGCAGCCGAAATACGCATATATCTCCGTAAATGAGAACTTCCTACCGTTCCATCTTATATGCAGTTATACACCATCCTTCCCTGTACTGAAATGTAAAATCCTTTTCATACGGATTCCCTTCTGTTTTATTTTATCGTTGGCGATTTCCTCTGTCCGATACACATTTCGCTGATACGCCGCCATTTTGAAAGCGGTCACTCGATCGTAGATGGGTTTATAAATCTAACTGAACCCATTTGCAATGACTTGAAACCAATTTTGCGACATAGCTCCCCCATATTTTAAGCTGGATGATATCTAGCTTAACTATTGGGTACAAGACAATTGCAAATCGACCATTCCGAGGTTAGTTTTCCTTCTTTCTATCCTCCTCAAGCTCTGTGGGATGGCGACTTAGAAAATCTGCGCCCACATTCTGTTTTCCCGGAATATATTCAATAGTGAAGGAATATGGCTGAATCAATAATGACCATCTTAGTAAGCGAGTATTTGCATGACGTGATGAGGCCAAAAATGACAGGGGTTGATGATCGCACTGGACCACAAATGGCTTGCCATACAAATAGGGTTGAAACTTATTGATGGCCCACACCAATGCTAAACATTCCCTCTCTATAGTAGAGTAATTCTTTTCTGCCGCGTTCAACTTGCGGCTGGCATAAGCAACAGGAAACAGTTCCTCATTCTGAGATTTTTGCAAAAGCGCGGCCCCAATTCCTACATTGCTTGCATCAGTCCGTACTATAAACTCTTGCGTCAGATCTGGTAACTTCAGAATAGGCCTACTAGTGAGTTTATGTTTCAATTCTGAATATGCATGCTCACACTCTGCAGTCCACTTTATTGTGTCCGGCTTCCCTTTCTTTGTCAGATCCGTCAAAGGTGCACATAAGGTATTGAAGTCTTTGATGTACTTTTGATAGAATCCTCCTAAGGATACGAACGACCTCACATCCTTTTTTGTCTGTGGTCTAGGTGCATTCCTTAACTTTTCTATATTTTTGGGATCAGGAGACATGTTTCCATGACAAATTGTATGTCCCAAAAATTCTAATTCCTGACATCCGATTACACACTTTGTTGGACGAGCAGTCAAACCTGCCTCTCTGAGTCTACCCAGTAACATTGATAGAGAATGTAGATGATCCTCAAATGTTTCCGTGGCTATGAGAATGTCATCCATAAAGTTGGTGATGTTAGAGTTGTTCAAGGGTTCCAGCAATTTCCTCATCATCCTTGAAAATACGCTTGGTGCGTTTTTCAACCCGAATGGTAGTACATTAAATTCGTAGTGACCATCCGAAGTGCTAAAAGCCAGCATGTGTCGGATCTCGGGTTTGACAGGAATCTGGTAATATCCCTTACTTAAATCGACCTTAGAGAAATATTTCGCAGTACTTAGCGTCGAGAACAGCTGATTGGTATCCGGTAATGGATCAGCTTGGGTTTCTGTGATCGCATTTAATTTCCGGTAATCGATACAGAGTCGGTGTTCTCCACTTGGTTTTCTCAACAGTACAACACTTGAACTGTAAGGTGATTCTGACTTGGAAATGATTTGTTCTTGCAACAGATAATCAATTTCCTCCTTCAATGCCTGTGCCTTGGCATATGGTATAGGGTAGGTCTTCATGCAGATAGGTGTTGGATCGATGACCTTCATATCATATGTCAATAAGTTGGTGCATCCTGGTTTATCAGTTAACACATCTGCATGTGTTTTTAAAACTTCTTTAACTTGCTCCCTCTGTTCCTGAGTTAACTGAGTACTAATTTTGACTTGTTCATATGTCTCAGTCGGTCTTAATGGATACTCTATTGAGGTAAGTGGTTCATGCTTCATTTCGGTTGCGATGGCCAGAGTCATCATATGAGCTACCTCCGTTGATGTCCTGTCATAATATTTCTTTAACAGATTAACATGGTACACCCTTTCTTTGCCCTTCTTGTCAATTTTGTAATTAGTCCTCGATATTTTCTCTAGCACGTTATATGGACCCTGCCAACCAATCTGCAGTTTGTTGTTACTGCTGGGCAATAGAAGAAGCACTTTTTCTCCAACAGCAAGTTCCCTATCCTTTGCTTTCTTGTTATAGTATTCAGTATGTTTCTTTCTGGCTCTGCGAAGATTGTCATTAGCCAATTTCCAGCCCATTTTCAGTCGAGTGGTCAACTCATTTACATACTGAATTGATGAGGTGACACTTTCCTCTGCCTTCTCATCTGTCCAAGTCCGCAGCAATGCTTCCAGTGGACCTTTTATAGGCCGACCAAACAACAATGTGGCCGGTGCCATTCCTGTGGAATTGTGTGGGACTTCCCGGTATGCGAATAATGCAGCGGGTAAGTATACATCCCATGTTTCAGGTTTTTCACTTGCCAGCTTCCTGAGAATAGAAATGAGCGTACCGTTGAACCGCTCGACTTGACCATTTCCTTGTGGGTGATAAGGAGAGCAATGATAATGTCTGGCTTGAAAAATCCTGAACACTTCTTGGGTTAGCTTTCCCTTGAACTGGGAACCATTGTCCGTCAATATTTGATGTGGAAAGCCTAACCGGGTGAATATTGTCAACAATGCCTCTGCCACATGCTTAGAATCTATAGATGCCATGGCTACGGCCTCTCCCCACATAGAGCATGTATCAACTAGAGTTAAGATATAACTATTCCTTCTCTTAGTCCTAGTGAGGGGTCCAACAATATCCACTGCAACTCTCTCGAATGGAGTACCCATGATTGGCATTTCTCCTAGAGTTGCTGCTGCAGTCCCATGCTTGGGGGCTACACGTTGACACTCTGGACAAGATTTCACATATCGTTTGATATCTTCCGTGATCCCTGGCCAGTAATAGTGACAAGCTATCCGTTGACTGGTGGCACCAATTCCCATGTGTCCACTAAATGGAATAGCATGTGCGAGCTCCATAACTTTCTCCCTGTATGACTTTGGTACTACCAGCTGTCCATGTCCTTGAGGTCCTGTACCAGCTTTTCTATACAGTAGTCCATTTTTCATATACAAGTCTCCTTTTTCTGGAGGGTTATGGGCCTTTGGCAATTTGCCAAAACAAGGCTTCAATGTGTCATCTTCTGATTGAGCCTGTTTCATCTGCTCTGGCTGAGTATTGTTAGGATTTTCCTCCTCGTTTTTGGTGCTCGACCTGGTCTGGACTGCTGCCAGGACAACAGGTTTTACTGGGTCACCCAAAAATACATACCTACACCCCAATATCAGCGGGTATATAGGGTCATCTATCACTGCGGCTGTTATCACTCCTTCCACGTAGCGAGATTTCACATTGATCCTAGCTATAGGAAGTGTCATGGTTGCTGTTCCCTTAGTTGCCCCTTGTATTTCCACGGTGTCTGTGGTAATTTGATCAGAGTGCACTAGGGTTGAACTCACAACTGAGTCGAAATCCAGGCCGGTATCATATAAGCACATGACTCGATTGCCGTTCACGGTTACGAGCTCACTCACAGGGGGATGACGGAGGCTATTCTGACTCCCTGTCAGTTCCATCATATCTGTCCTATTCCCTGTTGCTAAACATGCAGCGTGATGAGGGGTTTTCCTTCTACAATCTACAGTGTTGTGGTTGCTCATCTTACAAATTTTGTACCACTTATCTCCCTGTTTGTAGGGTTTCTTTTCCTGAGTCTGAGGGTTCTTGTCCTTATTATCAAATCTTGCCTTATTTCTGTATGGATGATCCTTCTGGTCAAACTGGGTATTCTGCGGTGGTGGCTTATATCCTTCTACCTGCTTCCTTTTCGTTCCTACTAGTTCAGCTTGAGCGGCTTGGTACCTCTCTGCACATTTCAAAGTGTCTTCCAGCCTCTCTGCTCCTTGTTCCATAAGGAATTTCCGCATTTCTTGAGACATGGAATCTTTCACTTGCTCTAACATAACCATTTCTTTCAGATCCTCGTATGTTTTCTGATACTTACCTAAACTACTCCATTTCAACAAATACGTTTCTAGCCTAGCTGAGAACTGGTTATATGTTTCTCCAGGTAGAGGTTTAGAAGTTCTAAATTTCTTCCTATATGCCTCAGAGTTCTTTTCATACCGGATCAGTAAGGCTTGCTTTAGTATCTCATAATTTTCCTGATCTTCTTTGGGGAGTTTCAGAAACACATCATATGCAATACCTCTCAATCCCTGGGATAACTTTAGACTCCATTTTTCCTTTTCCAGTCCATAGGTAGAGGCTAGCCTTTCATACCTATCCAGGTATGACTCAATTGCGTCCTCCTTTTCAACAAATGGATCTAGGTGGAAGTTCATGGCCCCATTTGCTGTGTTCTGAAAAGAGCTATTCGCAGAATGAGGTGAGCTATTACCATGGGTGATAGTCCCAGCCTGAAGTTCAAGATCAAGCTGTCTCATTTTCAGCTCATGGTCTCTCTCTGCTTGTAACCTCCTTTCTTCTCTCTCAGCTTCTAATTTCTTGGCTTCTCTCTCCGCTTCTAATTTCTTGGCTTCTCTCTCTGCTTCTAATTCTAATTTCTTGGCTTCTCTCTCTGCTTCTAATTCTAATTTCTTGGCTTCTCTCTCTGCTTCTAATTCTAATTTCTTGGCTTCTCTCTCTGCTTCTAATTCTAATTTCTTGGCTTCTCTCTCTGCTTCTAATTTCTTTGTTTCTCTCTCTGCTTCTAATTGCTTTGCTTCTCTCTCGGTGTACTTTTCACATTCCGTCGTGACATACCGGATCAGAGCGTCACCATCCATGCCAAGCTCTTTTCCCACCTGCAGTGTAGCAGACCTAAATTTGACCAAGTCAGCCATGATGTATCTGTAGTCTAGTAGGGCAAGCGATCTTACTCCAACTAATTTACTACAATATAATTAACTTAGTTAAAATTAAAGTTAATTAAACTGACTTCACCATATATGAAACAGCTTTCTTTATCTGTACTCACTGGTACTCCTAAAAAATTTTTTTTTTATATTCTTCTTATTATGTTTACTCTTTCCAAAAATTTTCAAAAAAGAAAAAAAAATTTTTCTACACAGCAGAAATAGAAAGTTGGCTCAGGAATATCAAAGATATATCCCGGACGAGCCCCCACTGTAGCGGGAGGTTATTTAAAATTATTATATGAGTAAGAGAATGCCAGTAAAGAGTTCTGACCTTACCAGTAATACCCCAGTCTTAGAAATAAGCACTGGTGTATTGTTATCATAAAAATAGTCAGACTGTGAAAACCCTGGCCCAGTTGGTAAGAAGTAGTACCAGGATTTAAGGTGTCTCCTCCCTGTGACTATCTTATGATTACTTATATTCTAGGGGATAAGTAAAAGGTACATTCACTGAACCCACAAAATGGAAAAAGTGAATAAATCCTCAGGTACAGTTAAAATAGTTTAATAATTACACTAATATTCTATTTACTAGTTGGAAAAGAGTATACACATATATATATAAACAATATTCACACAGTTACTATTATTGTCTGTTTAGACTTCATTCATTTTAAATATATCACGGTTTTTAGTCCTCTGATAAATGTCATCACTTGACTATTTATTGTGTTTCATATATTGTGGTAGTCAGTGTCCTAAGTGACACTTATCTGTTCAACTTGATACTGCTGACACGGAACTGTCCTGTGCTGATATCAGACTTGGTAGGCCCAACAGTAGGGATGCCAATGACCAGTTGAAGTTCACTCTTTGGGGTCCTGCACTTTTGTGGGATGCCTCTGATGAGTGACACCGGCTTCTGATTCTGGACAGTCTGGTTTGAGTTATTTCATGGAACCTGCAACATATCAGCCTTGGCTAGTATCTGGCTAGACTTGTAGCTGACTAGCACAGATGTCAGACCAGTCAGTCATCAGATGTCACCGTTATACAATCATAGTAAGTAAGGACATCATTTCAGTGATATAGCATTAATATTAACATTTCAATTAAGTGTAACTGACTAGCTCATAAGTCAGACAAGTCAGTCATCAGGTGTCAAAGTTCTACAGTCATAGCAAGTAACATCAATTCAATGATATAGAATTAATATTAACATATCAGTAATAAACATCATCTGGTTTATTCCGCCCCTATACATCCCTTCATATGCTATAACTTGATCCTTCCAAATCATTCATATCAAGTACAAATTCAAATACTGATGCTATCTTAGCAACTACCCAAAATTAATACATAAAATAAATAAAGTGAGTGACCATGTGATCAGGTTGCTTTCTACTGAAACTGGCTGTAGAACCCTCCAGTTTACTAGCTGTAAATGGGTACAAAGTTGTGCGCTCGAACTAGGGAATGCAAAGGCAGCGAGGAAGGGGACTAGTCACCTTAACCTCGTAAACTGGGATCTTCCATGATGAAGTTTCTAACACTTCATTTCCCTATGACAATCTCTGCCATGGGACTGCCTTTATCTTCGTAAGAGATAAAGCAATATGATAAATATAACTTCATTAGGCCGTGGGGCTATTTGTGATTACTTTTTGTACAAGCAACACTCATCCATAATGCACATGAATAAATCATATTAAAATAATAATACGTTATATCAATGAATATTATACAGGCATATTTTGTGAATTCTGTATGAACCTGAAATAACAAATATTATACACGGTAGTTATCATAATTTCGCTTACCCTCAGACTTCAGATACTGGACTTAAAAATGTTTCTGGCGATCCGCTCACAATTCATGGGTCGTGGCGAAACTCTGCCTCCAGTCTGTCTGAACCCTCTTTCGTTGTCTCTAGCTCAGTTTACCGATACGCTTTAAATACGTATAGCGCGGACGTATCGGAGAGTACCGACGTCACAGCTTAAACCTAAGCCTGAAAAATCCTTCCCGAACAGTGATTTCGGCCGAACTGTGCGTCGACTGAAATTTTGCCTTTATCATTCTCGGCATATATAATATCCATATAGTTCCATCTTATCTAGTTTTATACAGCTGATAAAACTCTATCTTCCTATCCATGTAATTTCCCAAACTGTTATTTGTTGATTTTAATATTTAGAACAGAAGTGGGTTTACATGCTTTTAGCGTAACTGTGAGCAGCCGAAATACGCATATATCTCCGTAAATGAGAACTTCCTACCGTTCCATCTTATATGCAGTATACACCATCCTTCCCTGTACTGAAATGTAAAATCCTTTTCATACGGATTCCCTTCTGTTGTTATTTATCGTTGGCGATTTCCTCTGTCCGATACACATTTCGCTGATACGCCGCCATTTTGAAAGCGGTCACTCGATCGTAGATGGGTTTATAAATCTAACTGAACCCATTTGCAATGACTTGAAACCAATTTTGCGACAGGGGGGGGGTGGGGGGGGGAAGGGTATATACTAGAGTAAAGGCCAGAACCGTCGCTGAACAACCTCCAGCATGAGAATGGAGGTAGAGGCAGTTACTGCTGCCTTAAGATGGCTGTCTGAGACTTTATTAACAAAGGCAGTTATTGTATCAGACTCACAATCTATGCTTCGAAAGGTCCAAAATGGTTGGCTTCGACATGAATGGAAAACCTCCATATAAGCATCAAATCTTTAAGAACTGATATGGATCTACTGTCCTGGTCATGCCGGGGTACGTGGCAATGAAAGAGCCGACAGACTAGCTTCAAGAACTGATATGGATCTACTGTCCTGGTCATGCCGGGATACGTGGCAATGAAAGAGCTGACAGACTAGCTTCAAGGGCACCCATAGAAGGTGCATTGGCCATGGATAAGGAAGAAATACTGAGGGCGATTCATGTTCGTCTATTAGAGAATGACACTGCAATCGATGAATCATCAAGGCTAAGACTGCTGGAGTTTTGGCATCAAACGTAAGACCAGAAGGGATGGACGTATGAGAGGATGCATCCGCCGAGTATACAACCAGTGCGCAACAGGAACAATTAACATTCATACCTTTCGACATGTGCAATAGATTTTGGCTCTCAACCAGCAAAAAAAAAAAAAAAAATACGATTCGCTGAAGGCTCAGATGATGAAGATTAGCATTTTTTTTTAGCAATAAAGTATTTTTAATTTTACAATACACTGTTTTTTTAAGACCTAGCGCTATTGCGCACTTAATAGACATAATGTAAACACCAGGAAGACTTGACATGTGTTTGTTGTAGACCTATGCGCCTTAGGGAGCTAAAGGGTATTGAATGTAAACATGATTTTTCGCTTTTATATGCACTGGGAAGCCATAAGAATTGGTATGACCCGCTTTATTGCGATATTCGCTTTATTGCGGTGGTCTGGAACCGAACCCGCAATATCTTCGAGGTATACCTGTATTGTGTTTTAACTCATTTCAAATTAGGACTCACATCTTTACATAATAGATTCCACTTGTAGGCCTAATCTTATCTTTTATTTACTTTCTTAATTAGTCGTTCCTCTTCTACCGTGTGGTGTAGAGGTTTGGAAGAGAGAGCGCCATACTATCCTATCGGCTGTATCTTTTATTGAAATTAGTTACATTAAATGGCATTTGTATTAACATTACTTCGTTATTGTAGTCTTTCCTGTTTATGGAATTCAAAAAAAAAATGGTTGAAATGAAGATCAGTGGGGCTGTCTGTTCGAAAATAAGGTCAAGGTAATCTCACAGTATATACTACCGTAGGGGCAGGGAGTGTTAGAGACTTCACAATACTTGGTCCAGCAAAGTTTGAACTTCCCAGTGCATATACTTACTTAGTCGTTCCCCTTCTACCGTGAGGTGTAGAGGTTTGGAAGAGAGAGCGCCAGACTATCCTATCGGCTGTCTTCCTCCTGGCCTGGTTCCATTCGAATCCTCGATCCTTCAAAGATTGTCTAATGTTGTCCTCCCAGCGGACTCTGGTTCGTCCTGGGGGTCTGGATACCTGGCTCTTTGTTTCCCATGCTTGTCGCGGTAGCTGATCTTCTCCCATTCTGCAGACATGGCCAAACCATCTTAGTTGGGACTGTTCTACTTGGGTCTGCAGGGGGTGGGATTTTAGGCCTTGACGTATCGTCAGGTTGCGGACCATGTCTCTTCTCGTTACTTCAACCATCTTCCTCAGATACCTTATTTCTGAGGTTTGGATCTGGCTTTTGCCCAGTGCATATAAAAGCCTAAAATCATGTTTACAATATGTCTATCAAGTGCGCAATAGCGCTAGGTCTAAACAAATTTACTGTAAAATTTAAAATGCTTTATTGCTTAAAAAAAAAATGTTAATCTTCATCTGAGCCAAAATATGTCGGAAGAAGAAGGCACGTTCTAATAAATAAACATAAATAATTTGAAAAAAAAAGCGCAATATCTGCGAAGCGCAATAAAGCGAGGTATACCTACTAATAATTAGGGCAAGGATTTATTTTTAAAAATCTAAATCGATTAATTTAATTTCTTTAATCAAAGATTCTTCTTCTTCAAGTACCATGCCCAGTGGCGTAGGAGATCATGTCTCTCCACAACTTCCTGTCTCCAGTACAATTTATCAACTCTGCTGTTGACTTCTTTGTATATTTGTTTTTCTTATAGATGATTTCTTTTTGCCACGGTGTCGAACTGTCCAGTATTTGCTCTCTTTGTTTTCCCCTATCTCTTTTTCATTCAATGTTACCTTGTTGTTACGATATATTCCTGCTTTCCTCTTCTCATAACATGCCCCAAAAAAGTGGATTGCTTCTTTCTAACTTGTGAAATAAGTTTCCTTTGTGCATTGGCCTCTTTCAGGTCATCCACATTAGGCCTACTCTTGTTGGCTATTTATGGTATTTTTAATATTAATCGATTAATTTCGGAACAATTTGAACAATTATAAAAAAAATAAACAGTTAATGACAAAAAAATCACTAAGGACTTTATTTATATTAATTGTGGTAAGGCAAAATCGTCCTGAAACTGTAGTGAAAATACTGCAAAGTTACAATCGAACAATTTATTATTATTGATCATACTTGCCAAATTCCATATCACAAATCTCTACCACATAAAACACTCTCGCATTTAAACAAAATATAAAACCATTGCTAAACATGCAATAATGTATTAACATTTGTTTTATCAAGTAATCGATTAAACAATGTTTAACCAATTAATATATTGAAAAAAAATTAACCGATTAATTAATCGTTAAAGATCGCAGCCCTAATAATAATAAAAGCTGCAATTAACAAATACACAGACGATAACAAACATGCGTACATTTAAAACATTCACAATAACTTACGGCTAGCACTTCAGACGAGAAAGTGAATGCAGTAAAAATCCCGAGGGAATTCTTGCTGTGGACAGGTACGCAGCTTTCAACCAAGACCGAAATCTGTCGGATAAGTCAAATCTTAAATGTCAAAATCTGGAATGTTGATTTACTACCGATCAAGTAAATTTTAATGAATGGCTAAAACTCTTTCAGTGATTGGTCGTCCGTAGCTTGATTTGGGATTTCTATTGGTCCGCTGGTCCGACGTAGAAACAGCAACGCGTGCCGTAAGTTACGTAAATTAACTTTGACCTAGTTTCAGCTCCCGGCCAGCTTTCACTCATGTTCAATCTTTGTGTCGACCTGACCGCTTGTCCTTTGACATTCTTAGATCACAAGTGAACTCCTGAGGTGAATTCTGACATCGATATTAAAACTTCTAGTTAGTTTTCAAGGTCAGTTTTCTCTTTTCCAAAAGCAGAAACAGAGATACAGATAGGGATGACTCAAGCTGAGATATAAATAGAAATGAATAATAGGTGATTCCAGAAAATATAAACTACGATAAAATAGCCCCAACAAACGAGGCAATGATGGAGAAAACGATGTACCAGAACAATAATTAAAAGTAATGGTTTAAAATACCATTTTTGTCATTTTAATTTGCGTTCCTTATGGATTATTGGACTACCACTGTAGCTGGTCGCCCTCGCAGGAAGCCTGCTTCAAACATTCAAATACTCTCTCAGTAGTGGGTCTTGAAGCAATTTGTTTTTCTTGATAAGGTTGCCTTCTTCATGGGCTACCTCATATTAGTACGCAGTGGCGTACTAAGGGAGTGGTGTTACGCAGGGGGGGGGGGTCCGCCCCGGTTGACAGCCAGAATGGGGTGACATCGGACACTATTATGATAGTACTTACGCTGCTAAAAATATATTTGAAAGTGTGTTTCTTTATAGGGAAGTGGAGGGGGGGGGGGGAGTGCTAAAGGTAGGATTCGTCCCAGGTGCCGAACACTTTAAGTACGCCTCTGCATGTACGACATGCCTGAAGGAGTAATAGTCATATACTTTCATTGTCTCATCAGCGCCCCCTGGGTGCTGCAAGGTGTGCATCAAAACATGAATAAACTTTAACCACTTCATGTCAAGCGCCCCATATATTAGTCTATTATACATCATTGTGATGGGGCCGTAAAGACGCCCCCTTCATGTTCAAGGCATATTTATCGCCCATATATTTTCGATGTGCGCGCAGCACGCTGGGATGTTAAAAGTCTGACGAGATAGAAGATATATTAGTTTAGGCCACAATAAAGCCTAAACTAAAATTGTGTGTTATATTTGATAGTCTTGTGTTATGTTAAATAGCTGTAGGTTTTATTTGTGTTTTCGCAATTTCTAGAGCGATAATCGCGTGTGTTATTTGCATGGCGCAATTAATCCGCGCAGCGCACTAAAGTTGAGTGATTAGACCTAGGGCTTATAAATAGATAGCGAGCGGCAAACAGGCCTATTTGAAGATTCAGTCCAGACAAGAGAAAACGAAACGAGGCGCCCTGTGTGGGTAGCAGACGGACAAAGAAACCAGAGCACATTAGCAATCGAGCACAGGCTTGGTGTTTGTTTGGTGTTTGGTTTGTTGGTTTATTTGTTTAATGTTTGCTTCAGCCTGCTCTTAATGTCACTGATAGGGTTGTAGAAATAAATACAGACCCTGCCTTAAGAATCAGAGTTTTATTGTTGAACCGGGTCGGTTGCGAGTGTGCAAGACAGTGATCAAATATCACAACATCATCATCATCATCTCGCGCACCCTATCACATCATCATCAATGATCGTCAGCTACAAAGGAGCAGAGGCCATCAACAAACTCATGCCAAGTCATACATCATCATCAATGATCGTCAGCTACAAAGTAGCAGAGGCCATTAACAAACTCACGCCAAGTCATACTGCAATGATCATTCTAGTGCCTTCCTCATACCTTTCATTTATGTCACCAGTTCTCTTCCATATGTGTTCTTCCACCTGTCTCTACCTCTGTTACACTGGGAAATCATCCATCGTTCTTTCTTCTTCAAGCACCATGCCTGTGGTGTGGGCGATCATACCGCTGCACACTTTTCTGGCTCCAGTGCTGTTTATCAGTTCTGTTATTGCAGCTCTGTTCTTGAAATTATGTTCTTGATGTTCTGTTCTTGAAGTTCTGTTTTTGATGTTCTGTTCTTGATGTTCATCTTTTAATGTTCTGTTTTGGAGTTCTGTTTTTGATGTTCTGTTCTTGGGGTTCTGTCTTTGATGTTCTGTCCTTGAAGTTCTGTTTTTGATGTTCTGTTCTTGTAGTTCTGTTTTTTATGTTCTGTTTTTGGAGTTCTGTTTTTGATGTTCTGTTCTTTGAGTTCTGTTGTCGATGTTCTGTTACTAATTTCTGTTTTTGATGTTCTGTTCTTGAAGTTCGGTTTTTGATGTTCTCTTCTCGAAGTTCTGTTCTGGGAGTTCTGTTCTTGAAGTTCTGTTCTTGAGGTTATGTTCGTGATGTTCTGTTCTTGACGTTATGTTCGTGATGTTCTGTTATGATGTTTCGATGACAGGGGTTATTAGTGCGCCAGCAACACATAACACCGGAAATTTATCTATCATATTAGTGGTGCTTAACTGGCAGGGAGGATAGTGTGATTCGCTTCCATGGCTAGGCCGGGATGCCGCACGGAAGGTCCTGGGTTCGATTCCCCGGTAAGCCACTCACGTCTGTTGTTTTTCTGTTGTCTAGTTTTCTACTTGTTTATTTCTAACCAAACAAACCTTTATGTCTGTGTAATATTTATTTGCTGTTTACAGGCCTCGGGTTTCCCTTCTTTATGTGTTTAATACATTCTAAAATGAAGTTTGATGACACTCACTGAGAAAACCTGTTGATAGCACTACAGGACAAGCCCTGTTCTGGAATCTCGAGGAAAGGAGAAGAAGAGGAAGACAAAAAGAACGCACGGAGAAGAGTTCCATAGGAAATACTGCCGTAGGGAGTGAAATGTTCAAGCCTTCAACAGACAGACGTGAAGAGGATGGAGACGACATACAAAGACCTTGACCTGATGGCACGTACAGGAAGATTTGGCATAAAGTTTGTTGACGGTCTATGATTCTCTTGGGAGTTGAAAGGTGAAAGGGGAAAGGTGAAAGGTGAAAGAAGAATGCTGTTACGTACATTTATTACCTAAGGGGGTAGTCTTCGGTCCTGCCAAATGTACGCACCAGTCTTGATATAGTTATATTATTTGTGCGGTCGAATGATTCGCGCACTGACGTGCACGAAGCAGTGAGTGTTGCTTTGGGACGCACGGGTAACCTAGTTGAGTAGTTTCTGACGTCATGATTTGAAGGGCAACATGGAACTTGTTTATGTCCATGATTGTTATATTATATTTGTATTCAATGGCATGTTTTTGGAAAGCCATTTATTCTAGTGATCTGTATTGGTCTTCAGGTCGAAACCAATAGCAGCAATGTCACGTAAGTTATCGCCCCACTTCTTATTTAAAGCTGTATTATAAGGCCGCTCTAATACTAGTCTAGCGGGAAGATGTTATTCCTAGAATGGATCTACAGAGTCGTTTGCCTTTAGGATTTGTATCGTAGAAGAAGGATTCCTACGAGTGGAAGAAGTTATTGATTACCTTATGCACATGTTTTAATATGCTGTTACAACAATGCCAGAAGCGTGGCATAGAATGGGAGAGGTTAGCCAACTGGAATCTCTAACCTGTTCGTATTATCGTGTATGACTTTGTTTGAAACTATATGCTATCTAACGTTATGTTTTGGAGAACGTATGGGATTGTGAAGTATGATATGGAAGATTTTATCCTGGAGTATGAATACGTTACCATGATAGACGTCCTTGAGAGAAGGTCAACGGACTTGAATGAGAAGAATATTATACGGTAACAGTTTGTGATCCTTAGTCACTTGAGTCAGAGGACTTTATGGTAGAGAATCTTCAGGAACTTTAAAAGTAATTACCATTATGCTGATGTATGATCTTTGCGCCTGTGACGATGTTAGTCTTGTCCACTCCGTCTGTGTCATGTTGAATAAAATCGATGTACAGTTATCACCGACTTATGTACTGCCAGTACTTGCCCAGTTCACTACTTGTTGAAGTTCGTTGGAAGAATATTGTTGACATTCGTTCATTTTAACCATTCGCGTTTGAAGCTACCTCTTCACCAGTATAAACTGTACTCAACCATAAAACGAACTCAACAGTAATTGGTGCTCCAGTGTGTTTATGAAATCTAGAATTTCACAGGAAACGTACCCTATACAAGTATCAGCAATGGAAAATCTGAACTTTCAAGGCGACAACATCTTGGGATCATCTGAAGATCTGAACTTTCAAGGCGACAACATCTTAGGATCATCTGAAGATCTGAACTTTCAAGGCGACAACATCTTGGGATCATCTCTTAGTCACTATTACGTGCGAGCTGTGGTCTAATACGCAGAACGAAGTATTTTATCCTCAAACGTACATACACGGAGACGAGGCACATTGATTTTTTACCTGCACGCGAGTTAAGTATAACGTGTTCTCCTTATACGCTTTATTACTTTTAGCTGTGCCTTCCGTGATATGTCCATATCTATATTTTACATGTTACATGTTATATGTGTTGTATTCTTCGTGGGAGGTTGTGAATGGCGACTTAGGACGGGAAAATACCAGTTTCACCACAGGTCCGTCTTAAGTGTTCTGTAGGACATTATTTTGCAGACTTCCCGCAGTGGAATGTTCCTATGCGTGAGCATAGAAGGATCTTTGGTCCACTGTGTCTGGTAGTCTGTGACACCTGACTGTTTCAGCTGTAGTGTCAAGTTTTAATCGTTGTTTTTGGTAGCTATTTTTACTTGTACCTTAGTTTCAGGATGTATTTTGTATGTGATTATTGTCCGTCTCACCTTTCCTGTCGTTCAGTTTTTTACAAAACCTATGTTTTTACACTGTGTTGTCTATTGTCTTGTTGATTATCTGATCGTAGTTATCGTCGTATATTTTTACGATATTCTATTTTAGTTATACATTTTCATTTCATTTGATTTCTACGATTGTGTTCACCCGTCCAGTTTATCATGTCTTGTCGGTTATGTTTCTATTGTCTTTCTCGATGTTCATTTCATGACATTTGATTACATAAATTTATTGATTAATAACATATTTAATAATTATATGATAACATTATACCGTTCTAAGGACAGGAACGAAGACCACTAGTTGTAGTAACACTTTTAAATAGTATTATTACATAATAATATTGAATAATGGCTACCTTAGACTATTTCATTAAGCAAGCAAAAGCTCTTCAGATGGCTCCTGATGAGGCAAAAGCATTTGCACTTGCAGAATATAAGAAAGCTCAAGAAATAGAAGCTGATCAGAGAAGGTTAGAAACTTTACGTTTGGAAAATTTGAAATTTGAAGCGGAGGAGAATGAGAAAAAAATGAGATTATCCGCCGAACTAGAAGAGAAACGTGCTGAGGAAGAGGAGAAAAAAATGAGATTGGCCGCTGAATTAGAAGATAAACGATTTCAGCGAGAGGCAGAACAGAAGCAAAGGGAGGCTGAAGAAAGACTTAAGATTGAGATGGAAAATAAACAAAAAGAAATGGAAGAGAGGAGATTAATAGCTGAACAAAATGTAAAACGACTTCAGCTTGAGATGGAAGAGAATGAAAAAAAACGACAGCATGAACTGAAATTAGCAGAGTCAGAATATGAGAGAATTAGGTTAACTCAGGAATCTAATTCTCAGAGAACTTTTGAAAGCCAAACTTCATCCAGACAGGATCATTTTAAGGAAATTCACCTTAAATTACCAAAATTTAATCCCCCGTCTGATGACGTGATATTCTTCCTAGATAGGTTTGAGGCCACTTGTGGATCTTATAACGTGGATAAAGCGCTATACTGTACATATTTATCCAGATTACTTACAGGGGATGCATTAGCAGTTTATCATACCACCAGCATTGGTGAGAAAAATGACTATAATGCTCTTAGAGCAGCACTTCTGCAAAAATTCCAAATGACAGAAGACGAATATCGTTTAAGATTTCATACATTACTACCTCAATCTAGCAGAAATTTTAGTGATTTTCTGTCACAGATACGACTAACATTAGAAAGATGGATCGAATTATCCAAAATTGAAAAGTCGTATGAAGGTCTCTTCGATTTACTGATGCGCGATAAGGTACTTTCGTCTGTAAATCCTACATTTCTCGCATTTTTACACGAACGGAAACCTTTATCAATGAAAAATTTAGAAGAACATGCAAAAAATTTTTGCACTGCTCACCCAACCATGGATCTAAGTAATGCACAGATTAAGAATGAATTGCCTGTTGCTTTTGCAGCACAACAAAACAATTTTTCACGCAATCGTTCTTTTAGTGCTGATAGGTATGTCAATAAGGGAAATAATTACAATTTTAACAATGATAACTTTTACAAAGGGAAGCAATTTCAACAATCTGCTCCATTTAATGTTTCTTGGAACCAAACTCACAGATCGCAAGATTTTGGTAACAATAATTTTAAAAATAATCAAGGACATTATAATAAACAAAACTGGAGATCAAAATCTCAGGGTCCGCAAAACAGACAAGGTTCTTGGAATAAAAATTTTAAAGAACAGCATAACTTTAATTATACAAACTATCGGACTCATCCAAATTTTAACTCTAGTAGAAAGACAATTATGGCAATTTTAATGCAAATAATCAAAATCGATCGCGCCGACGAGATAGATCGTCAAGTAATACGGTTAGACATTCTAATGTCTCTTTAATTGATACACAGGCTAACATTGAACAGGGTAAAGTAGCTGAAACTCACAATGCTATGTCTTGTTCTCTTGATTGTACCCAGGTGAAAGACTGTCCAGAATGCTCGACTCTTTTCCAGCCTAAGGCGATCACGACGCTGCGTTGCGGACATACTTTGCCTAGTCTACCTGCAGTCTGCATGGCCACTGCTGCGTCAGTACACCAGGGACAGGGCTCTCTTAAGTTTAACAGAGGATTTGTTAACAATATTTCATGCTCTCTTTTATTCGACTCAGGTTGTACCACTGTGGGCGTCCGGACTTCGCTGATCGACCCTAGTTGTGCGACGGGCAGGGTTGTGAAATGTGTGACGTTTGGCGGAACTGTGGAAACATTTCCCACAGCCATTATAACACTTCATACACCATTTTTTTCAGGACAGATCCAGGCTTGTCTTCTTCCAAATCCAATTTGTGATTTAATACTTGGTCGCATACATGGTATTAAAGAGTGTTCACCTCAGCAAATTGCTGAATGGGAAGAGCGACATATTCAAACTGCAAATGCAGTAGTGACTAGAGCGCAAGCTACTAATATGTCGCATGATACACCTATTGAACCTACAGTTCATACCACTTGTGATGATGATGCTCCTATTTCACGGGAGTTGTTTGCAACATTGCAAAAGAATGATGATTCATTAAAAAAATTTTTTCAGTATGTTAACAAAAAGAATACAAGCAACAAACTTGCAAAATCTAGACATGACTTTATACTTAAAAATGGGATTTTGGTTAGAGTAATACGGGAAAAGGATTCATCCTTATGTTATCAGATCTTAGTCCCATCCTCTATGAGATCTCGTATATTACGACATGCGCATGACTCGCAATGTGCGGGCCATATGGGTTTTTCGCGTACCAAATCCAGAGTGCTTTCGGCATTCTACTGGCCAGGCGTCCATAGGGACATCACTCTCTATTGTCGGTCCTGTTTGATATGTCAGGAAGTTAAGGTACGGGGTCCATTTCATGCGGCTCCTATTCAAGCTGCGGACATCCCGATTAGACCATTTGATAAAATGGCCATTGACATTATTGGTCCGATACTTCCATCTGCTAGAGGGCATACGCATATCCTTACGTGCATTGATATGTGCACTCGTTGGCCTGAGGCCATCCCTCTCAAGAACACTTCATCTGCCAGTGTAGCAGAGGCATTGATGTTAATCTTCTCACGCATTGGTTTTCCACGGAAAATCTTGTCGGATCATGGGGTTCAGTTCATTTCTGAATCCATGTCTCAAGTTATGAAGACATTAGGTATAGACAGATCTCTTAGTTCTATTTATCATCCGATGTCAAATGGGTTAATTGAGCGTCTCAATAGGACACTCAAGCAGTTGTTGGGTAAGATGACTCAAGACCATCCCCAAGACTGGGATCGGGTCCTACCCGCTTGTCTCTTTGCGTATCGCGAAGTACAAAATCAAGCAACGGGGTTTTCTCCATTCCAGCTTGTTTTTGGCATGCAACCACGCGGTCCTATGTCGTTAATCCACGACTTATTGGTTGACGAGAATATTGAAGAGGAAACTCAATCCTCTTATGAGTATGTGATCTCTCTGAGAAAGAGAATCATAGATGCTTGTAGACTAGCTACTGCATCATCTGAACAAGCCAAAGAAAAAGCTCGTCTATTTGCAAACAAGTATAGACGTCTTCGCCAGCTCATACCTGGTGATGAAGCTTTTGTCTTACTACCTGCGCATAACAATCGTCTTTTAATTACCTGGAGAGGTCCTTTCAGGATCATCTCAAGAATATCCGATGTCGACTACATCGTTGATGTTAATGGTAAACATAAAACCTTCCACATTAACATGTTGAAGGAGTATTACTCACGTCCTGATTATCTACAGTCAGTGTTTCAGGCAACTGACGATCCTACACCACCTATTCAACACTATTCTAGTTTGTCAGTCATCCAAGAAGAGGAATCTTCTTTCGATGATGTACAACTACCAATACCAGTTGTACCACTCCATTCCACTGAGAAATGGAATGATGTTACGATCTCATCTACTCTTTCGGCTGATCAACGTCAGCAAGTCTCTAATATTCTACACTCGTATGAGGATGTCCTCACTGACATCCCAGGTCATACGTCAGTCATCCAACATGACATTATTCTGACTGACGATACGCCTATTCGAGTTCGCCCATATCCTATTCCTTTACACTTTCGTGATAAGGTTGATAAGGAATTGGATGAGATGCTCCAATTAAATATAATTGAACCATCTTCATCACCATATTCTTCTTCTATGGTAATCATTAGGAAGAAGGACAACAATATACGTCTTTGCGTAGATTACAGGAAATTAAACAAAGTTACAAAATTCGATGCGGAACCATTACCTCTTTTAGATGACTTATTGGAGAGATTATCTCATGCTACATTCTTTTCGAAATTTGACCTTTCAAAGGGATATTGGCAAGTGCCACTCACTCCTAAAGCAAAGCCATTCACCGCTTTCTCGACACCACGGGGTCTTTTTCAATGGAATTTTATGCCATTCGGGTTAATGAATGCGCCAGCTACCTTTGTACGCATGATGCGCCGCATATTGTCTCATCGTCCCGATGTCATTACTTATATAGATGACATCTGTCTTTTCAGTGACTCTTGGGATGAACATATTCAGGGTTTAAAATCTTTACTTTCTACCTTACGGGATTATAACTTAACAGCGAAACCTTCAAAGGCTTTTGTCGGTTTTCATGACATCTCCTTTCTTGGTCACCGTATAGGTCGCGGTTTAATGTATACAGAAGACAGTAACGTCTCTAAAATTTTAAACATCTCAGCACCTAAGACAAAAAAACAAGTGAGGTCGCTCTTAGGACTAATACAGTTCTATTCTAAATTCATCCCTCATTTGTCTACTATAACTGCACCTCTTTCTTCGTTACTAAAAAAAGGCACATCTAATGTAATAAAGTGGTCGCAGGATCACCAAACGGCTTTAGACTATATAAAACAATTTTTTTCAAATAAGCCTTTTTTAAGGTTGCCTAACAAAGATCTCACCTTTGTTCTTCGCAGTGATGCTTCTTCCTACGCTATTGCGGCAGTTTTGATGCAGGAATACGGAGGCACCTTATTTCCGGTTATGTACGTATCCAGAAAGCTCACAACGAGCGAGATGAAATATTCCGTTCTGGATAAAGAGCTCCTTGCTCTTGTCTGGGCAATCACTAAACTGGATCGTTATCTCCTCGGATCACACTTTGTGGTGGAGTCTGACCAGAAAGCTCTTACCGCACTGAATACAGGGAACGTTAAGTCATCAAAGTCAGCGCGTTACGCTATAGCGCTTCAACCGTTCCATTTTGAGATACGAGCTATTCCTGGAGTGCAGAATGTGTTCGCAGACTGTCTTTCAAGATGCCCAAGTGAACGTGTCGAAACTAAACCACTTCCAGATGGTGAAACATCCTCACCGAAACATGAATAACTTTGTACATTGTTATTGATACTATATTAACGTTTTCTTAGTACGCGAACATTGGTACTACAGTAACTTTTTATTAATATGGCAACATTGTTAAGAGCTACAAATATACATTTGTTATTCCTATGGAACATATTACACTACATGGCGTGTGCGAGAATATATTTTATCTTGTATGGAACATTCAGTACATCGTCGCGTCTATTACTAACTAGTTACAACTGAACATTGACAATGAGTGATACTGGAATTATTTAGAATATATTGTTAACTAGTTATTTGTTAGTAATTAAGGAATATATAAATTAGATTAATTCAACTTAATCTATTTGATTGATTATAAATCACACATCTACTAACTTTATTAGTTTCTCGCAATACGTGTATTCACGTATCCCACTACATGATATCTCACTTTTAGATAACTAGTCAAACTTACTAGTGTTAGAAAATAGTAAGTGTGTTGCTTCTTAAAGTGTTTAATTATGCTTTGTTTCATTTTGCATGTTGTATTTTAAAATTTCTCTGTTTTATTGATTCTCTTGTCATTGATCATCATCAGTGTTGCTGTTCATTTTCATTTTTGAAATCATATGTTTCAAATTTTTTTGAAAACTTAGTTGAATTTTATTATCATTTTTTTTATGGTTTCTTCATTTTCATTTTTCAACTTGTTTTACTTCGAATATTACCACATCGTTCCAAAGTAGGTCGAGTGTGGATGTGTGCTTTAATGCATACTGTCATTTAGTTATATTGATTTCAATTTAATATTCTTTTCTTAATATGATATAACTTTATGCATTTCATATCTTGTTGTAGTTCTGACTCACCTCTCTCGAGTAATTAGTTCGAAAAAAATTAATAGAATTAATTTTTTTAAGGGGAGGTAATAAGGGAGCTGTTACGTACATTTATTACCTAAGGGGGTAGTCTTCGGTCCTGCCAAATGTACGCACCAGTCTTGATATAGTTATATTATTTGTGCGGTCGAATGATTCGCGCACTGACGTGCACGAAGCAGTGAGTGTTGCTTTGGGACGCACGGGTAACCTAGTTGAGTAGTTTCTGACGTCATGATTTGAAGGGCAACATGGAACTTGTTTATGTCCATGATTGTTATATTATATTTGTATTCAATGGCATGTTTATGGAAAGCCATTTATTCTAGTGATCTGTATTGGTCTTCAGGTCGAAACCAATAGCAGCAATGTCACGTAAGTTATCGCCCCACTTCTTATTTAAAGCTGTATTATAAGGCCGCTCTAATACTAGTCTAGCGGGAAGATGTTATTCCTAGAATGGATCTACAGAGTCGTTTGCCTTTAGGATTTGTATCGTAGAAGAAGGATTCCTACGAGTGGAAGAAGTTATTGATTACCTTATGCACATGTTTTAATATGCTGTTACAACAATGCCAGAAGCGTGGCATAGAATGGGAGAGGTTAGCCAACTGGAATCTCTAACCTGTTCGTATTATCGTGTATGACTTTGTTTGAAACTATATGCTATCTAACGTTATGTTTTGGAGAACGTATGGGATTGTGAAGTATGATATGGAAGATTTTATCCTGGAGTATGAATACGTTACCATGATAGACGTCCTTGAGAGAAGGTCAACGGACTTGAATGAGAAGAATATTATACGGTAACAGTTTGTGATCCTTAGTCACTTGAGTCAGAGGACTTTATGGTAGAGAATCTTCAGGAACTTTAAAAGTAATTACCATTATGCTGATGTATGATCTTTGCGCCTGTGACGATGTTAGTCTTGTCCACTCCGTCTGTGTCATGTTGAATAAAATCGATGTACAGTTATCACCGACTTATGTACTGCCAGTACTTGCCCAGTTCACTACTTGTTGAAGTTCGTTGGAAGAATATTGTTGACATTCGTTCATTTTAACCATTCGCGTTTGAAGCTACCTCTTCACCAGTATAAACTGTACTCAACCATAAAACGAACTCAACAAATACCATCTAAAATATTTATTCTGTCTTAAATCATGAACAGAGCCGCGGTAGCGCAGTGGTTAGTGCTCTGGCTTCCTAGCTAGATGGTCCATGGTTCGATCCCCAGTTGAGGGGTGTGGTTTTTTTTTTTTTTTTGTTAGACCGCAAACGGTTCCTGCGTTGACCCAACCTCATGAATTGGGTTCTGGGGCAACTCGGGGAAGGTTTAAAGGCGGCCGGCGTGATGCTGACCACATCACCCCTGGTGTGTCGATGGTCAAGAATATATGCGCCTAACACCATATTCACAATATGCCGTAACGGGCGTGCAACGGGCGGCATCCTTTACCTTGACCTTTAAATCATGAACGAAGAATAAAATGTGGATTTTAAATTAAAAGTATTTGAACAAGACTGTCAACTCCATGAGAGGAGCAGTGTGGCATCATGACCTTCTTCAACCCACTTGCGAGAGAAACTGTATGGTGACGAGAGGAGCAGTGTGACAGCATGACCTTCTTCAACCCACTTGCGGGAGAAACTGTATGGTTACGAGAGGAGCAGTGTGACAGCATGACCTTCTTCAACCCACTTGCGGGAGAAACTGTATGGTGACGAGAGGAGCAGTGTGGCAGCATGACCTTCTTCAACCCACTTGCGGGAGAAACTGTATGGTGACGAGAGGAGCAGTGGGGCAGCATGACCTTCTTCAACCCACTTGTGGGAGAAACTGTATGGTGACGAGAGGAGCAGTGGGGCAGCATGACCTTCTTCAACCTACTTGTGGGAGAAACTGTATGGTGACGAGAGGAGCAGTGTGGCAGAATGACCTTCTTCAACCCACTTGTGGGAGAAACTGTATGGTGACGAGAGGAGCAGTGTGGCAGCATGACCTTCATCAACCCACTTGTGGGAGAAACTGTATGGTGACGAGAGGAGCAGTGTGGCAGCATGACCTTCAACCCACTTGTGGGAGAAACTGTATGGTGACGAGAGGAGCAGTGTGGCATCATGACCTTCATCAACCCACTTGTGGGAGAAACTGTATGGTGACGAGAGGAGCAGTGTGGCATCATGACCTTCATCAACCCACTTGTGGGAGAAACTGTATGGTGACGAGAGGAGCAGTGTGACAGCATGACCATCAACCCACTTGTGGGAGAAACTGTATGGTGACGAGAGGAGCAGTGTGGCAGCATGACCTTCAACCCACTTGTGGGAGAAACTGTATGGTGACGAGAGGAGCAGTGTGGCACCATGACCTTCATCAACCCACATGTGGGAGAAACTGTATGGTGACGAGAGGAGCATGAGACAGACTGCCAGCTTTATATGAGAGATAGATGTCTTTATTTGAGAACAAACAACCAAGAAGAAGAATTAAAAGTACTTACTTAGTCGTTCATCTTCTACCGTCAGGTGTAGAGGTTTGGAAGAGAGAGCGCCATACTATCATATCGGCTGGCTTCTTCTTTTGTGTTCGTCCTGAATAGTACGGTGGCTACGTTGCGTCGCCGTTTACAGCGGCGCTGCGATATTTGCGCTTTTCGACCCGAGATACCCGTTTTCAGCATGGCATTTTTGGGACTGGGTTTGCCTTCCCTTTTCGATCCCTACTCTCTCGGCCAGACTGCAGTGATGCAGCCTGTTTCCAGGACCACGACTTGGAGGTGGAGTAGGGTCTTGGTCAGCTCTGGTTAGCGGACCCTGGCGCAAACAGCCAAGCTATGGGTCGCTGACTGCATTCATCTCTTCTACTGCTGCGTCTTCAGTAACTTGTATCGGCTGTTTCCTCCTGACCTGGTTCCAATCCAGTTCTCGGTCCTTCAGATATTGTCTGATGTTGTCCTCCCAGCGGACTCTGGGTACTCCTGGAGGTAGAATTAAAAGTACACAGGCATTTACTCTTTCTATTCCAAGAACCGCCGAGCCTGCCGCAATGTTCTACGTTATTCTACTCCAAGAACCGTCGAGCCTGCCGCAATGTTCTACGTTATTCTACTCCACGAACAGTCAAGCTCGCCGCAATGTTCTACTTTATTCTACTCTAAGAACAGTCAAGCTCGCCGCAATGTTCTACGTTATTCTACTCCAAGAACCGTCGAGCCTGCCGCAATGTTCTACGTTATTCTACTCCAAGAACAGCCAAGCTCGCCGCAATGTTCTACGTTTTTCTACTCCAAGAACCGTCGAGCCTGCCGCAATGTTCTACGTTATTCTAGCAACGACCATCTTGTATGCTCCTTTAGCCTGGTAAGAGAGATAGAAAGATAGAGGTAAAGGTTGTCCCTTGGCAGATACTGACGTAGGGGAATGACATGTTAAAGACTTCACATTACCAGGTCCAGCATCGAGAGGTGGGGTGCTGTTCCATTCCTCGCTACATTTTCCTTCCCTAACTCAAAAGTCAGGTACACATTTACAGCTGGGTAGACTGGAGCGTGACGTCACCGTGATTATAACTAGGCACTTTTGTCGCGAGAGACCAGAGAGGGGTAAAGGAACATCGAAAAGCACATGAGAACCGCGGGGGGGGGGGGGGGGGCAGAAATGACAGGGATAACCGTTACATGGAAAGACCGTTTACGTCTGGCACAGGCCAGGAAGGCTTGACGTGAGTTTGTTGAAGGAATATACACCTGCGGAGTTGAAGGCTAGTGATGATGGAGATGAGAAGGAATATACACCTGCGGAGCTGACGGCTAGTGATGATGGAGATGAGAAGGAATATACACCTGCGGAGCTGACGGCTACTGATGATGGAGATGAGAAGGAATATACACCTGCGGAGCTGACGGCTAGTGATGATAGAGATGAGAAGGATAAAGCAGACAAGAATAGGAAGCAAAAGACGGAGAGGAAGAGAAGAAGGAATAGGGAAGAGAAGAAGAATGAATGGAAGATATGAACTGGAGAAAACAAAAGAAGAGAAAAGGGAGGAGAACGGAAGAAGATGAAGGGTAAAAGCAGGAAAAGAGAAACCAAATGATGAAGATAAGAAGGAAGGAAGGAAGAAAAGACGAAGGGGGAAAGAAAAGAAGGAGGAGGAAAGAGAAGGAGGAGAGAAGACGGGAAGAAATAAAAACGAAGGAGGGAAGAAAAGACGAAGAAGAGAAAAAGGAAGGAAGGAAACAGAAGGAGGAGGGAAGAGAAACAGAGAAGAAGCATAAGTAGTATAGAAGAAGTGAAGTAGTATAGAAAAAATGAAGTAGTATAGAAGAAGTGAAGTAGAATAGAAGAAGTGAAGTAGTATAGAAGAAGTGAAGTAGTATAGAAGAAGTGAAGTAGAATAGAAGAAGTGAAGTAGTATAGAAGAAGTGAAGTAGTATAGAAGAAGTGAAGTAGTATAGAAGAAGTGAAGTAGAATAGAAGAAGTGAAGTAGTATAGAAGAAGTGAAGTAGTATAGAAGAAGTGAAGTAGAATAGAAGAAGTGAAGTAGTATAGAAGAAGTGAAGTAGTATAGAAGAAGTGAAGTATAATAGAAGAAGTGAAGTACTATAGAAGACGTGAAGTATAGAAGTAGATGAACAAAGACGAGTATGAGAATAAAAGAAGATCACAAGCTTCGAAGAATGAGAAGAAACACATAAAATCAAGGACAGATTCAGAAGTTGAAGCAGAAAATTAGAAACAGAAAGAGACAATAAAAAAGAGAGAAAACGACCACAAAGACAAGAAGAAGATAAATTAAAGACAAACGAGTAAGGAGAAGAATAGAAAGACAAAATGCTGGAAGAAAACTGACCGTAACTTCCTTGACTGCTGTAAATTTGGCGGGAATATGTCAGAGCTAATGCCCCCATCTGGCTATTGTGAACCGGCTGAACAGTGGATCGACCAAACAATGAGCAGGCACACCTTGACATCCTAACTCTAACCATCTGGACACGGTTTAAAAGTGATTAAATTCAATATTAGGTCACTTCTCCAAACATTTGACACGATAAGAATGATAGACGGTAGTATGTACCGAGCCTTTACTCAGACTTGGCGTCCGGGTTTTGTCTTATCTCAAGTGGCGTAAATATTTTTTTTAAAATGTTTTTATTGACGGTCAGGGGCGTAACTATTGGGGCGTGTAAGCGTGGTGGCAGCCGGTCATTGAAGTTATTCAAAATACCATACGAAAAGGTCTTTTTTATTTGGAAAAGCGCCCTAAAATACCAGAGGGCCTTGTGTCTAGGTTGGTTGGCAAACTCCTCTGCAGAACGAGAAATAGTCAAAAATAAAAAGACAACAATATTAAATTCAATAATCTTTTGGATTTTAAATGGACAAATGAAAATGAAAATAATAAAATAACTCTTTTCAGTTTGTCTTGGGCTGGGAAAAGCATTCTAGGAAATATTATATTGCCTACATTCATTTCACACCGTTGTAATGATGATTTTTCCTTCTTCCATGAACGTATTGCCTTTCTGTGGCAAGGCACCTACCTGTCCACCAAGAGTGAAATCCGATGGTTATATCACAGCACAATCACCATTCACAAAATAAGTGAGCTCTGTCAAGTCTAGTCATGGAGAACAATGACAACAACAACCAAAAAGCGACAGACTTTGATAAACGGGTGCTTACATAGAACAGAAGGGTTGAAGGTGGTATAACATAGTCACTAATATGGAACTGATGACAAGAACCAGACAAGTGTCAGTGGAACATGAGATGACAAGAACCAGACAAGTGTCTGTGGAACATGAGATGACAAGAACCAGACAAGTGTCAGTGGAACATGAGATGACAAGAACCAGACAAGTGCCAGTGGAACATGAGATGACAAGAACGAGACAAGTGTCAGTGGAACATGAGATGACAAGAACCAGACAAGTGTCAGTGGAACATGAGATGACAAGAACCAGACAAGTGTCTGTGGAACATGAGATGACAAGAACCAGACAAGTGTCAGTGGAACATGAGATGACAAGAACCAGACAAGTGTCAGTGGAACATGAGATGACAAGAACCAGACAAGTGCCAGTGGAACATGAGATGACAAGAACTAGACAAGTGCCAGTGGAACATGAGATGACAAGAACCAGACAAGTGTCAGTGGAACATGAGATGACAAGAACCAGACAAGTGTCAGTGGAACATGAGATAACTAAAACTAGACAAGTGTCAGTGGAACATGAGATGACAAGAACTAGACAAGTGTCAGTGGAACATGAGATGACAAGAACTAGACAAGTGTCAGTGGAACATGAGATGACAAGAACCAGGCAAGTGTCAGTGGAACATGAGATGACAAGAACTAGACAAGTGTCAGTGGAACATGAGATGACAAGAACCAGACAAGTGTCAGTGGAACACGAGATGACAAGAACTAGACAAGTGTCAGTGGAACATGAGATGACAAGAACTAGACAAGTGTCAGTGGAACATGAGATGACAAGAACCAGACAAGTGTCAGTGGAACATGAGATGACAAGAACCAGACAAGTGTCAGTGGAACATGAGATGACAAGAACCAGACAAGTGTCAGTGGAACATGAGATGACAAGAACTAGACAAGTGTCAGTGGAACATGAGATGACAAGAACTAGACAAGTGTCAGTGGAACATGAGATGACAAGAACCAGACAAGTGTCAGTGGAACATGAGATGACAAGAACCAGACAAGTGTCAGTGGAACATGAGATGACAAGAACTAGACAAGTGTCAGTGGAACATGAGATGACAAGAACTAGACAAGTGTCAGTGGAACATGAGATGACAAGAACTAGACAAGTGTCAGTGGAACATGAGATGACAAGAACCAGACAAGTGCCAGTGGAACATGAGATGACAAGAACTAGACAAGTGTCAGTGGAACATGAGATGACAAGAACTAGACAAGTGTCAGTGGAACATGAGATGACAAGAACTAGACAAGTGTCAGTGGAACATGAGATGACAAGAACCAGACAAGTGCCAGTAACATAAGATGACAAGAACCAGACAAGAGTCAGTGGAACATGAGATGACAAGAACCAGACAAGTGTCAGTGGAACATGAGAAGACAAGAACCAGACAAGTGTCAGTGGAACATGAGATGACAAGAACCAGACAAGTGTCAGTGGAACATGAGATGACAAGAACCAGACAAGTGTCAGTGGAACATGAGATGACAAGAACCAGACAAGTGTCAGTGGAACATGAGATGACAAGAACCAGACAAGTGCCAGTGGAACAAGAGATGAGAAGAAGACGCTGGTGATGAACAGGACACACACTGAGGAAACCTGTTGATAGCATTACACGGCAGTCCTTGTTCTAGAATCCCCACGGTAAGAGAGGCAGGGGTTGACCAAAAATAAAATAAAAATAAAAACACATACAGAATAAAACTGGAGACAGAAGTAAAAATAATGAGGAATATGTGGAAAGATGTGGAATATGTGTTGTTCGCTGATGATGCTGCAGTCGTCACTCAAAGCCAACAGGAGCTTCAGAACTTGATGAATCGCTTCACTAAAGCATGCAAGGACTTTGGCCTCACAATAAGTCTAAAGAAAACGAATGTACTGAGTCAGGATGCGGGTGCTGCACCAGTTATCACTATCGATAACTATGAATTGGCAGTGGTGCACCACTTCACATACCTAGGGTTTACCATCAATGACAAACTCTCACTGGATACAGAAATCGACAGCCGCATTGGCAAAGCTGCAGCTACCTTTGCCCGCCTCACATCGCGTGTTTGGGGAAACTCGAAACTCACAATGAAGACCAAAGCTGCGGTATATAATGCCTGCATCACCAGCACACTCCTATATGGCAGCGACACCTGGACGACCTATGCTAAGCAAGAAAGAAGGCTCAATACCTTCAATTTACGGTGTCTACGCCGCATCCTCGGCATTTCGTGGAAAGATAAAGTGACAAATGTCGAGGTGTTGTCACGTGCTGGCCTTCAAAGTATGTATACACTGCTTAGACAGCGCAGACTTCGCTGGCTTGGCCATGTTCGCCGCATGGAAGATGGTCCCATCCCAAAAGATATCTTCTACGGACAATTAACAGATGGCAAGAGAACAGTTGGGCGAACACAGCTGAGGTTCAAAGATGTGTGCAAGAGAGATATGAGGACATTGGACATGGATCCAGCAACATGGGAGGATTAAGCTGCCGATCGCACTAAGTGGCGATGCTATTTACGGCGCCACCTCAGATTGGGCGAAGAGAGGCTCACACAAAAGCAGAAGTGGGGAGAAAACGTCGAAAGGAGCACCAGGAAAATAAGCAGCTGAGGGCTGTCACCTCAGGGGCGCATTCCCATAGTCAGTTATGACTGAAGGGGCTATTATTTTATTATGTCTAAAGAACTTGAGCGGATGTCACGTGACATGAGAATTTGGCCTGTGTTTGCTGAAGCCCTTTGCTTCTTGGGGAGCTAAAGGATATTGATTGATTGACTGATTGATTGACTGACTGATTGATTGATTAATTGATTGACTGATTGATTGTCAACTCTAGTACAGTTTTAATAAATACTACGTCCTGAAAAGGATTCCTTGTACCTATCCGCTAAAATGATGAAGCCCTAAAAAGGACTAGTGCTGAAAAGGACAGTCAGCTGCGCCAACAATGTGTACACTGCGCTGCCCCCTTGAAAGAATGATATGTGTCGAGGACTGATGAAAACATTCAATATAAAAAACGTTACTGACAACCCCGACGAGTCAATACAAAACTAAGGCACGTACGAGAAAGGAAATTGTTTACACACTGTTCATCATCATCAGCTGCCATCTCCACAACGAAGGTTAGTTACAATAGATCTCCAACGTCTTCTGTCTCTTGTCTTGATGGTGCACTCGGATAGACTTTCCTGTCCATCTCTTGATGGTGCACTCTGATAGACTTTCCTGTCCATCTCTTGATGGTGCACTCTGATAGACTTTCCTGTCCATCTCTTGATGTTATTTTCCCACTTATAGCGCTGTCTTCCTCTTCCATGTGTGCCTTCAACTTGTCCTTCTATTAAGGTCTAATGTAAGGTATTATGTCTTTTATTTCTGTTTTATTTTCTTTTGACGCTGTGTATATATGTAAGTCCAGTGGAGTTCCCGGGGAAAGGAGGGGGGGGGGGGGGGATGAGAAAGGCTTCTCCTGCGTCTTCTTCGTTCACTCTCAGACGTCTACTTGAATGTTTTCAAAGAAAGCAGTAGTCAGTTTGAGGCTATTGGAATCTCCGTATAGCTTGTCCACGAATGGTACTGGTGTCGGCCATATGCGCTTTCTCTGTTCTGCATATGTTGGGCAACTTTGAAGCAGATGTTTAGCTGTCATTCTATCAGAGCCACAGTTACACTGATCAGTAGTTCCTATCTTTAGCTTGTTGAATAGATGGTTTCTCAATCTGTTGTGGCCAATGAGGAGTCTGAAGATTACCACTTGCTCTCTTCTGTTGAGCTGGTAGTGTGTATCATTTTGTGTGTGACTTGGATGTTCTACATGGGAGTTTTTGGAATAATATGGCTAATGTACCGTCAAGCATGTCGTACAAGGCGGACTACTAAGAGGTAGTGCATGCGGCTGACAACCTTGTCATGAAAAATTAATTTCCGCAGAAATCACAGCCACAAGAGAATGTGAATACGTGGTACAGGCTTCCTACAAGGGGACCAGCTGTAGCAGTACCTCCATGCTCCGATAAGGGCGCAAAGAAAAATGATGATGATGAAATCCGTATACTTTGTAGAAACCTTTTGTTAGCATTACAAGGCTGTTGTTGTTAGCATTACAAGGCTATTGTTGTTAGCATTACAAGGCTATTGTTGTTAGCATTACAAGGCTATTGTTGTTAGCATTACAAGGCTATTGTTGTTAGCATTACAAGGCTATTGTTGTTAGCATTACAAGGCTATTGTTGTTCTGGAATCCGGTGGGTAGGAAAGGTAGACGGTGACCAAAACAAAAACAAAAAAAAAACAAACAAACAAACAAAAAACATACACAAACAGAGACGGGAAATTGGAGACATACACAAACAGAGAAGGGAGATTGGAGACATACACAAACAGAGAAGGGAGATTGGAGACATACACAAACAGAGAAGGTAGATTGGAGACATACTAGAAAAGTATCAAGAAGACATGGAAGATCTTGGGTGAATGGCACAGGCAGGGAAGCCTTGATATGAAATTGTTGAAGGCATATTCTGCTCTAGGAGCCGTAGGATAATGATGGTGATGATGATGATGTATCGGATGCTTCAATGAAGCGTGTATTTCACAAGAGCTGATTTTTAGTTGTTGTTGTACGATGGTTTGGCCATGTCTGCAGAATGGAAGAAGATCGGTATAACTTCCTTGTCCAGCTGACTGTACTTTTCGATATATAGTTTTCTTTAATCTGGGGGACTTCGCTTCTGTTTTCTTTCTTTTCATTTCCTTTCTCAATGTTATGGTGTTTAATGTTTCTGGTGTTATCCAGTCTTGCTTCTTCCTTTCCTGGGATCCCAAGCATGATTTGCTGCTTTCCTTATATATTGTTGAAATGGTGTTGAATTTCTGGTCTATATCATCAGTCAATGTCTTTTCCTGACGTTTGGCAAATTAATATCGTATCGTTATGTCAGCCGCAAACCTTTTCTGGTAAGGGGGTCCTTCAATTTGCTGATGTCAGATCTTTTCTGTGTAGTTAGAAGCGCCATTCATCTTCTATCTATATCTTTGCCAATAGTAATCTTGCGCGAAGATAGATACCTTGGACGACCTACTTTTAGATACGCTTGCGTTGTGACCATTAGCGGACCACTACTGCAAAGCCAGGGGAGTCAATCCCGTTACAAGGACATACCAATGAAACAAGAGGTGAAGAAATGATAGACGTAGACAGGACATATCATGGAAACTATAGGTGAGGAAATGACAGAAGTAGACAGAACATAAAAAAACAATGACAAAATTTACGCACACGATCACAGTTCATAACCCTCCACTCCCAAAGGAGCATAGGCCTTCAACAAACACATGCCAAGTCCTCCTGTCACGTGCCATCATCTCAAGTTCTTTCCATGTTCTCCTCATCATTTTCACCTCTGTTTCCAACTCTCTTCTCCATGTACTTCTTGGTCTTCCTCTGCCTCTCTTGCCCTGGGGGTTCCAGAACAAGGACTGCCTTGTAATGCTATCAACAGGTTTCCTCAGTGTGTGTCCTATCCATCGCCATCGTCTTCTTCTCATCTCTTGTTCCACTGGCACTTGTCCAGTTCTTGTCATCAGTTCCACATTGGTAACCTTGTCATACCATTTTAATCCCTCTATTCTACGCAAGCACCCATTTATGAAAGTCTGTAGCTTTTTGGTTGTTGTCTTTGTTGTTCTCCATGTCTCCGAGCCATACAATAGGACTGACTTCACATTTGAGTTGAAGATTCTTATTTTCGTGTTGGATCCTATTTCTCTTGATCTCCATATATTTCCCAATGCAATGAAAGCTCCTCTTGCTTTTTGTATTCTTATTTTGATATCGCTGTCTGTCCCTCCAACTTTGTCTATATTACTGCCAAGATATGTGTATGATTCTACATCTTGTATTGGCGTTTCTTCAAGTTCAACCCTGTTTTCATTACCTGCATTTATTCTCATTATTTTTGTCTTTTCCCTGTGTATTTTCAGACCCAATTGCTGTGACCTCTCATCGAGTGTTTTCAATTTGTCCTGCATCTGATTACGGTTATGGGACAGGAGAGCCAAATCATCAGCAAAATCCAGATCATCCAACTGCTTAGTCAGAGTCCACTGGATTCCATTTCTGTTGTGTGTTGTCGATGATCTCATAACCCAATCTATTGCCAGCAAGAAAAGAAATGGAGACAAGAGGCATCCCTGTCGCACTCCTGTTCTTATCCCAAATGGTTCCGCAAGCTGTCCTTCATGAAGAACTCTGCACGTCATGTCTTCATAGGTTTTCTTTATTAAATTAATGATTTTCAGGGGAACTCCATAATGCCTCATCAATTTCCAAAGTGATTCTCTGTCCACACTGTCAAATGCTTTTTCGTAGTCCACAAATCCGATGTATAGTGGTGAATTCCATTCCAGACTTTGTTCAACTATTATTCTCAAAGTGGCTATCTGGTCTGTACATGATCTGTTTTGTCGAAAACCTGCTTGTTCATCTCTCAATTTCTTGTCTATGGACTCCTTTAATCTCTCAAGGATAATCCTGTTCAATACCTTTCCTGGCACTGATAGTAACATTATTCATCTATAATTTGTGCACTCTTGTAGATTTCCCTTCTTAGGCAACTTAACCAGATATCCTTCCTTCCATTCTGCTGGTATCTCTTCTTTTTCCCAGACTTTACCAAGTAATTTATATAACATCTCTGTAGCCGTGTCGATATCTGCTTTGATGGCCTCTGCTGGAATGCTATCAGGTCCAGACGCTTTTCCATCTCTTAGAAGCTTTATGGCTTTCTTTATTTCTTCCTTCGTTGGTCTTTCACCGTTAATTTGTAGCTCTTCTTCTGCTGGCTGGATGTCCGGCGGGTTTTGTGGAGCTGGTCTATTGAGAAGGTCCCCAAAATATTCTGTCCACCTCTTCATTTGCTCTTGTATATTGCTGAGCAGTTTCCCATTCTTATCTTTTATGAGGCAACTTGTTTGCTTGTATTTCCCTGTTAGCTTCTTTGTGCTGCTATACAGTTCTCTCATATTTCCTTTGGCTGCAGCATCTTCTGCCTCTCTTGCCAACTCCTCAATATACTTCCTCTTGTCTCTTTTGATACTTCTTTTTACTTCTTTGTTTGCTTCTGTGTACACTTCTTGAGCCTTGGCTTTGGAACTTCTGGTTTTGCTTGTGTTTAACTCTGCTTTCTTGTTTTTTCTATCTTTTATCTTATTGATGGTTTCTGTTGTTATCCATGCTTTTTTCCCCATCGAGGCCAGCTCCTTGACGTGGAGATGGGGCTCAAGTACAGCCATCAGCGGCTGAAAAACCAAGACTGGCCAGGCCCTCCTACACTCGAGCAAGACCACAGTCTGCCCTAGAAAGTCAAGGTGCTGAAGACGGAGGCAACCAGCCAAGAGGCGCACCACAGCAATCAGGATGCCACGCACATGCGCTATGGAAGTATGCCTATATCTGCAAAACGTTATGGCACTCGCCCTGTGACGGACACCCATGCAGGCGCAGTGCCGGGCCCTCTGCCTCGGAAGGGCCCAACCCCTACTACTGGGGGTCCTTCTCAATTGCCCCGTGGAGCCAGGAGGCATGAGAATAGAGCTACTGCCCAAGCAAAGAAAAGACCATTTAAAATAATGCACTGGAATGCTGAAGGCGTCAATAGTAAAAAAGACGGCTACAGCAAAAAATTAGAGCTCGAAAATATCTTGAATAACTACAAAAGACAGTGAAGTTTATACAAGAAACAACATTGCAGATATAGACAATATAGTTCAAGCGAACGAAAGAAGAAGAAGAAGAAGAATCCATGCTTTTTGTTGTCTTTCCCTTTTCCCCAGTATTTCTTCACATGTCTCCTTCCATACCGTTTTGACCTGCTGCCAACAGTCTTCTGTATTCTCTACATCTTCCAACTGTTGGAGCACTTGGAATTTGTTGGATACTGTGACCGCAAATTTGTCTCTTGTTTCTTGATTTCTTAGCTGTCCTACATTAAACTGTTGTTTATAATTTTGCATTGTTGCATATCTCTTGAGTTTCATTTTTACTTTGGCTGTCAGAGTGGTGATCTGATGCCACATCTGTTCCTCTATATACCTTTACATCCTGCAATAATGATCTAAACTTCTTATTTATGCATATATGATCAGTCTGATCTTCTGTTCTATGGTCTGGTGATATCCATGTTGCCTTGTGTATTCTCTTATGTGGAAAGATTCTTCCTCCTATAGCCAGTTGATCTGAAGCACAGAAGTTTGAGAATAGTTCCCCATTTTCATTCATTATTCCTAGCCCATGTTTTCCCATGACTTCTTCAAATCCAGTATTGACTGTACCTATCTTTGCATTCATGTCACCCATCAAAATTGTGATGTCTCTTCTTTTTACTTTATCCATAATTTCCTGTAGTTTAGTATAAAATGCTTCTTTCACAGACTCTTCTTTGTCATTAGTTGGTGCATAACATTGGATGACATTGACATGAATTTTCTTTTTAGCTGTTTTGAAAATAGCTGTTATTATTCTGGGTCCCACAGCTTCCCATTCAATGAGTGCTTTCTGTGCTTCTTTAGATAACATAAGAGCTACCCCTTCACTGTGGTGTGAACTTTCGTCTTCGTGTCCTGAGGACAGCACCAATTCACCTGTGATGAGTTTCTTCCTGTCTACCCCCTTCCACTTTGTTTCACACATTCCCAGAACCTCGATTTTGTATTCCCTCATTTCTGCTGCTACTTGTGCCACTTTCCCTTGTTCGTTCAATGTCCGAACATTCCAGGTGCCAAATCTGGAAGTTCTCCTAGAAGAAAGAAGGTTAGTCAGCAACACAGACTCCTTTCGGCTTTCTCTGTGTTGCATCATACGCCTCCCCGCGAGAGGACCTTCCCCTGTCTTGGATGGCTGTGTTTTATTTTCTTTATTTGACTTGTCCATATTTGTTGAAGTTTTTTGTGGTTTAAATTTTTTTTACAGGATGGGGTAACCGGCCCCATGCCCAACCCTCCTTAGTCGCCTTCTACGACATGCTTGGCAGGGGACAGTGTTACTATTCTTTGCTCCCCTTTCGGGCCCCGGTAACACACGGGTGACGATCACAGTGACTTTCCAAAAATGTCCAAGGCAGAAGAAACGAAAGAAAACATATAGGTTGTCGCGAATCCTTTTTTCTTCCCGTTGTTACTGCTAGACTCACCTTTATTCTTGCGTTTCTTATCACTCTGTGCATGTACTCCCTTATCTTTTTCTATTTTCTATTGCACTTCTCGATGGCCGCATTATCCTGCTTGTTATTATTCGTATTTATGTTGACTGTCTTGGTACTGCTGTCTTCTTATCGTTTTCTTAAATCTCGCCTTTCTCGTAATTCTTCTTGTTGGTTTCACTTTTCTTGTTTTGCTAATTCTTGTTTTTTACTTCTGTCAATTTCTCTTCATCTCCTGCGGATTATAACGTCTTCGTTGTTCTCTATCTTTCAGAGACATACAATGCGACTAAACGTGTGGGTTGAGAGACTATGATAGGAAACTCTATTACAGAGCTATACAACAGGAGGCAATCTGATCATCAGAAGAGGTCCCCCCGTCGAAAAAGTGTTTCGGCCCTATACTCCTTAACACTCTAAGGGGGGCGGGCCTACTTGGGTCATGACTTCCAAGTGTCTCAGCCCCCTGTTGTCTTGTATCGAAAATGAACCCATTTCACTCTGGTAGCAACTTTAAAATCCACATCTCCGCCAGCCGTGGAGGCAATTGTGAAAGTAACCAAAGAGAAGACAAATTATTCCGTTCGTTCCGCCGCACACCGCGACTAGGGACAGACACTAACACACCTGCGCGAAGCCGACGAGGCTAGCCACTGCGCACTAGCAACTGTATAATGTGCCCAACACCTCTTATAATATACGCCGCGTGGTATATATATGACTGCTTTGTTACAAAATTAAGATTATATCAGAGCTGTGTGCTTTCTGTGCTTCTCTATGGTGCGGAAAGCTGGAGAGTTGCAGAGAAGGAAATGTCGAAATTGTCCTCTTTTCACACAACATGCCTGAGAAAAACTCACCGAATCTTTTGGTCGAATACCATCACCAACCAAGATCTGCTTACTCGGAGCAAGCAAGAGGACATTCACACCATCATAGCTGGCAGACGCTGGAGTTGGGTTTGTCATCTCCTCAGAAGAGACCCCGATGCCATCACAAGAACAGCTATGCTATGGACCCCTGAAGGAAAACGAAAGAGAGGCCGACCAAAAAGAACTTGGCGAAGGACTGTGGAGGCTGAGATGCAAAGAATGAACCAGAGTTGGGACACTGTACGAAGGATGGCCACCGATCGAGCAAAGTGGAATAAATTTGTTGTTGCCCTACAAGACGCCACTAGGTGTGATGGCCACTAACTGCTTTGACGGTCGGCGGCTAAGGATCAAAGAAGAGGAAGATGATTATATATGAGGTGGACTCTATATATTTTAATGCCCATTCAAGTCACTATAGTGTAAGTAAATAAATTAAGGAGCTGCTGTAAAACTGGTAAGGAATATAAGTGTTTGTTGTTGTTCGTCCATCACAAGTGATGAAGACCACTCTTTTCATCCAATTTATTAGGATGTTAGGATAGTCTATGAGTACGAAGGTGACTGATGAGCCAGATGCGGGCCTGGAAGGATCTCGGACAGTGTGGGCAGGGAATGTTTGCTTCATGTGAAGGTTTTATTTCACGATCTTTTCTAGCTTGTCTCCGCTGTTTCGCTGCTGCTCTTCTGGAAGATTCGCATGCCACTGCACCTTTACGAAGAGATGTGCACCAGGCAGTTCGGTCTTGCGCAGCAGCTTCCCATGTGTCTGGGTTTATGTCAAAGGTTTTTAATGAAGCCTTAAGCGTGTCTTTGAAGCGCTTTTTCTAGCCACCATGGGAGCGTCTGCCCTTCTGCATCTCACCATAAAAGAGTATCTTTGGCAGTCGATGGTCTGGCATGCGGACTACATGACCTGCCCAGCGAATCTGTGACTGCATCAGAATAGTATCGATGCTAGGGATACCAGCTCTGTCAAGAACGGCGGTATCTGGGATCTTGTCTTGCCATTTGATGTTCATTATCTTCCTGAGACAGACTGTATGGAAGTGGTTGAGCTTTTTTACGTGGCGCCTGTATACAGTCCATGTTTCACATGCATAAAGCAGCACTGGAAGCACCGCAGCTCTGTATACCTTCAGCTTTGTATGTAGACTAATGCCACTTTGATGCCAAACGTTGGTGTATAGTCTGCCAAATGTGCTGCTGGCTTTGGAGATCCTGGTGTTCACCTCATCATCAATGACGATGTTCTGGGATAGTGTACTACCAAGGTATGTGAACCTGTTCACAACATTAAGTTTCTCACCATTTACCTTAATGACTGGCTCAGTATAAATTGTGCCAGGAGCTGGTTGGTACATGATTTCTGTTTTCCCCGTGTTGATGGTAAGCCCAAAGTTGGAGCAGGCTTCGGAGAATCTATCAACGCTACGCTGCAGATCAGCCTCTGAGCCAGCACTGAGGGCACAATCGTCAGCAAACAGAAGATCCCTGATGGTGTGTGATTTGGCCTTGGTTTTTGCTTGAAGCCTCCTAAGGTTAAACAATTTTCCATCAATACGATATCTGATGTCGATTCCTGTGTCCCCGTCTCTGAAAGCATCAGTCAGCATAGCAGAAAACATGATACTGAAAAGCGTCGGTGCAAGTACACACCCTTGTTTAACTTTGAGACGGGGAAAGGCTCCGACAGCTCACCGTTTTCCTGAACTCTAGCCTGCATTCCATCATGCAGTTGCTGCACTACTGAGATACATTTCTTTGGGCAGCCGTATTTTGCCATGATCTTCCATAGACCCTCTCTACTGACCGTGTCGAACGCCTTTGTCAAGTCGATGAAAGCTGTGTACAGGTCACAGTGCTGTTCTTGGCATTTTTCTTGAAGCTGTCTTGCAGCGAACACCATATCGGTGGTTCCACGTTCTTTCCGGAATCCACACTGACTTTCAGGTAGAAGACCTTTGTCAAGATGAGCCGTAAGGCGATTAAGAAGGATTCTGGCAAATATCTTCCCAGCGATTGATAGTAGTGAGATGCCTCGATGATTGTTACAGTCTTGGCGATTACCTTTACGTTTATAAAGATGTATAATTGACGCATCCTTGAGATTGTGTGCGATGGTTTCACTCTGCCACATTTGCTGGAAGATCATGTGAAGTTTCTCTATCAGAACTGTACCGCCATCTTTATAGACCTCAACAGGAATTGAATCGGAGCCGGGGGCCTTTCCACTAGAAAGTTGACGAATCGCTTTTTGAGTCTCCTCCAAAGTCGGTATAACATCAAGTGCTTCATTTATAGGAATTAGGGGCAGTCGGTTGATGGCTTCATTGTTAATAGATGATGGCTGGTTCAGAATATTATTAAAGTGTGTGGCCGGGTAGGGTAGTGGGGGTTGCTGTTTAAATTGCAGAGAGTATTAGATTTTGATGACTAGCTAGCCCGCTAGAGGTGATGATTTCTCTCTACAGTCTTACAGGACTTAACCAGGTTCGGGGACAATCCTCTATGATGTTTTATTTTTAGAGCATATGGTTATGATTTGTGTTGCACCTGCAATGATTAGCTTTGGCATGATCCTTTTATAATTTGTATGATGGCTAACTGCAAACATATGATTCGTCAACAGCATTTGTGTTCAATGAAACAAATGTTTATTCAATTTCCAACAAGAACTGGGTTAAGTCAAATGGTAACCACACCAAATTTGCATAATAGCATGTTGACATTTAATAAACAAGCATAAAAAGTCAATGCATTATTTTAATGATGCAATATTCCTTATTGCATCTCGTAATCTTTTCAAGTTGCTAAAACATGGCGTGGCTCCTCTATCCTTCTAGTGTTCCTTCGTTTATTTGTTAATGTGGTCTAGATTTCACGACGTTTTTCTTATCTCTTCATTTCTATGAAGAGCCAAACTTTCTCTTATTCATTAGTATTCCTTAGTTTGACTTTCTCTCAGCTTAAGGACCTTCATCCTTGGTAAAAGGTTCAAATATATGCCTGGGTTTACAATTCTTTACCCAGTTTTCGAGCGTAGCTCCGTTTCAGTTATGACTGTGGGCTCTAACATCTATTGCATCAAATTGTTAGCACTACTTACGGTTCTCGTGAATTCACAACACATGTCATTCTCCATTTCGAAGTTACACAGTTGCATTAATTGTGCGAGGTCAATCTCCTCTATTAGAATATCACTGAGCAAAGAGAATTACGTCTTGTCTCGACCGCTCTAAATTCATTACTGATCAAAAAAATGGCTTCATCTCTCGTTCATTCCGGGGAAAGAAAAGGACTGAGCCTAACCATTGGTTGGAAAACACGTGACCAACGCAACTATACACGTGAAGCTTGGCCTAAAATAATGCGTGGCGTTTCGAAGCTAACCTGGTTTAATTAAACATCTGCGTTAAGATTTTTTAATCTTCTGTTTCTATAAAAATTTATTTTATATGTTAATATAGCCTGTATCTGAAAACTCACGGTATACGCGGTTACATACAGATCCCGGGGCCCTGCAAATGTATCCCGTAGGGAGACATTTGAGTACTATCAAATCTTAAAAAATGTATCCCAAAAAATTTCTTAAGTTCTAAAAAAATGTTCAGAAAAATTTAAAGTTCAAAAAATTTTCTAAGTCCAAAAATAATTCGGAAAAATTTAAACTCATTCCTAAACTGGGTTCCTATATCTATGTGAGATCAACTTCTCTATAAAACTTAGGGATGGACATCAACTTCAAAAAAAATTTTTTTTTACTATCTAGCATTTTACAACATTTTTCATCACATTTTTAAATTGGCAACCCTGACCAACAAAAATATTCATTAAGTCATCACTCAAAAATATGGGGAGTGGCAACATTGGGAACATGAACATTAATTTCCTATTTCATTATCATAATCCACATGCATGTTATTCCAACAATATAGTTGACACACTGTATTGGACATTGTGGGGGAAAACCTAATTCTATCTCTGTGTCCTCCGAGTGGTTCAAAATTTTATGTTATTTTCACTCCTGGTGTTCCAATAAGTTTTGGTCCTAACTTATTTATTGAGTAAGCACTCCATGTATATTGCAGTAGAAAGTATTTTCATTTTTTTTTTTTTTCAAAATATCCACATCATCTTTGCAAATGACGATCCAATTGTGTAAGTCAGTTAATTTATCCGTGGTGATCCATCATGCTTTCTTTTGTTATTTATTATTGCATATGGGAAACAATTTCAGATCTGTACATAATCATTTTCAAACCTTAATGTAACAATTTATTCTGATAAGCAATTACAATGTACCAAATAAAATGATTAAAAATCTCATTACTTGTACATGTTCATTTACTTTTGAAATAACCTGGTATCCTTGACAATATGTATCTGTTATCACTTGTTTATCCTTGTATACCATTTTGTATTTCTTTTATTTTTTTTTATTTTTTTTCATAGATCCATATTTTCCATATATATGTGGTGCTCCAATATTTTATAGGTGTGGACCTTTCCTAGTCTTCTTGTTTATACTGGGAATTCATCAGTATTGACTTTCAATGTATGACATCTAACAATATATTTATCAACAACACATCGACTAATCATTTGTAAACATCAACAAAACTTTCATAATTTTATCGCAATATGAGGTAAAATACTTTTGTACATATTTGCAGGACTTTAACACCAACTCTGCTTTCGCAGGTCGAAGGTTAGTCAGAGTTATGTGGTGCCTGTAACATCCGCTGACTACAGCCAGATGGGTGACTTATGGTACTTATAATTCAAAAATCTCGTCCGTCAGTTATCTTAAGTGTGGGGCGGGGGTCTATTTCCTAGTGTCGTTGACAAAGTTTGCTGCATTTCCAATCTAGGTATTCTTTTCTTATGTCATAATATCTCCATGATATATCTGTGACATGTCTGTCCTTGGGATAACATTATTTTTTATCCAATATCCTCGGGGTGAGCAAATCTCAGTACGTCCAATTTCATCCATCATTTATTTTTTTTCTCTCTTGTAATTCTGGGTATGTTATGAGTATAGTAAATTGTCAATTTATTTCAACTATCTTACAACATTCTGTAATTCGTGATAAGGAATAGTCATTTGTTATACAACCATGTTCATATTACAAAGGCAATGAGCAAAAATCAAAAAAGATTTCTCCAAAAATGCGGATGTATCTCTATTTCCTTTACCTCTGGGCGTGGTAATTATTCAGTCATTATTTTTTTTATTATTTAATCTCCATTTTGTATCCTAGTACCTGTGGTTCCATGGGATTATCATAATCTATTTGTCTCTTGTCTACTGATAATCCTTCGATAATGACTTCAAATATGGTCCTCTTATGTGCAACAATCATCTGCTCTGATTTGTTCCATGTCCATGGTATTTATAAAATATTCCATTATCTCCTTGTCTTTGCTCGTATCCACGAAAGACTAAGATTATTGTTCCTCCAATGTTAATGTGGGGGATTTTGTGCATAAACATTTCAACAAAGTCTCAGCTGTGACAACATAAAGTTTCCTCTTAATATAAAATGGCATCTTCATCATACATAACTAGTTGCTTCTTCATCTCATGTGTCATTAGTGGTTATCAATCGGTAATAGGGTATTCAATGTGGGTTCAGCATATACAAATGCTGTAAAGGGGTATTTCATTTGCTAGGTCAGCATGTGCAAATGCTATTTCTTTCACATGGGCAAAGGCATCATCAACAAATAGGTGTAATGTGTTCAATCTGGGGTTAGCATATACTAATGCTCTCAAGGGATTCTTCATTTGCAGAAAATCAGCATGCGCAAATGTCATTGGGGTATTTGTGATAGGCAGTATAACAAAATATTGTTGGAGTATCAGAGATCATGCTGGTGGGGTGTATGACTGGCATAGAGTGATTTATTTTCTCTTTTTCTTTTCTTTAGCTGCTAACCTCAGGGCAGTCAATGTTTTACAATATTGGCTTATCATCATCAAAATGTGTGAGGGTGGCATATACACATAATACATTTTATATAAAAAAAATTTCAATTGTTTTTACTCTTCTTTTCATTTTTCTGTTATGTCTTTTGTCTCTTTTCATTTTTTTCTTTTCATTTTTTTTTGTGTGTGATTTCTTTTCTTTTTTTGTGATTTCTTTTCTGTTTGTATCAAAAGTACTAAAAATGATAAAAAATCAATTTACTAAACACTAGATATACTATCAACATTTCTAATAGTAAATCCTAACCAATAGGGCTGCAAGTAATAGTTTAGGTTAGAATAGAATGAATGTTGTAGCAGTATTTGTTGTCAATAAGTGGCGAGGAAAAGGTACATCAAGGATCTCCTGATTACAACATGATTGTAATTCCAAGGAATGAATATGATTGGGATTGAAAAGATCACAAGTCTAGAATGTCGTCTCAAAATAGTGGAATGGAAAAATAGTAAGTTAAAGATGTTGTAACAGTGGGGTAAAGGAAATCTTATTATAGAGAGTCAAGGTTGGGATATGGAATCTCTATAGGAGAATGTTTAAAATTCTTGACAGTACTAATATACATCTGGGTCTAAAATAATAATGTACATTTGAAAATAAATAATCCTGTGGAGAAAAATAGCATAACATGCAATACTAGTTTTGGGTATGAATTTTATGTTGTTAGGAGATGTCATAGTAGGAACAGTATGATTGGTCAAGGTGATAGAATAAAGGAGTTTAGCATAAATGAGATCACAGAAATATTAGTATGGGGTAAGAAAAAGTACTGGTGTAAAGTGTCTGCATGAAAATGCACTAAGATGCGAAAATACAGGACTCTGGATCTGCAAGGACAAGAAGTCTGGTGAATGAAGCGTGGAATATGATCAGTTACAAAAGTGTAGATCCATGTTACAACAGAATAGTGTGACACGTGTGTTATAGGTAAGGCTGTGTAACATTCTAAATATCAAAAACTGTCTGACTAATAAGGGTGTCTGTAAACAAAGAACATTGTGTCATCTGTGTCATCTTTATTTCAAAACACTATAATATGTCCAATGAAAATCCTCCGTGTGCTGGTCTTGATTTTCCTGTGACATCAGTAGTCTAAGGCTGGAAAAAATAACTTTCTCAGTGAGGCTTTGACATCTTAGTCTGTAAGCAAGTCATTTGAACTGTCAAAAACTGAAAATAGAGTACATGGGGAAAGTTAGTACATTGTTAAAAAGGTTTTTTCACATATGCGTTGACCGTACATGGGATGGCATGTACATTGAAGACTTGAGGGGCGTGTCTCAGCAAAGTTTTAGTAGTTCCTTCAGTTTCTCTGCCATCTCTAACCTTGCAATGTCCCTACTGCTTAGGCGAGAATCATACTGAGTAACTGTGGGTGACACTGCATTAGCTGATTGTTGGGGCTCTGAGGACATTGGCGAATGCGGTGATGGCTTAACATCTTTTGATTGCGGTGATGGTTTCACTGTGGTAGGGGTTTGTATGGCTGGAACATCTGTTAGTTTTGAGGCAGGTATATGTTTCGCCTTGATTTTTCTTCTGACTTGGGCCTGTGGTAGGTTAACGTCTTTTACAGTGGGCGCAGTAATTTGCACACTGTTGTTTTTGACTAGTTGAGCTGAGGCTAACACTTCTCGGCTTGGTTTGGGCACATGATAGCGTTTCTTCAGAATCTTTCGTCTGATATAGTTGTGCTGTATACGCGGAATTTTGTTGCTAGGAATTGAGTCATCAGATTCTGTTTTATAGGCGCGTTTGACGCTGGAGCTGACTGGTACAAATAATGTACTATCCGCATCACTGGTTTCAATGGAACTAGCTGTATCAATGTCTGTTTCTTGTTCGTACAATTCTACCATTTCTCTGTCATTCTGTTCGTTGGGGTCTGACAAAGCTGTGCCGGGGTTGACACTGTAATTTCGCATTTCTTGTTGCGTTTCGTCTTCATACAGATTGCTGGTATATGGTTCAACAATCTGCTTGGGTATCGTTTCTTCAGGATCTGATTGTTCTGAACGAGCAATCTTGTTCTTGTGGTATAGCAGTGTTTGTCCTTCGCTGGTATTCCAACTGGAACTGCCTGAACTGGGGGTGTGATAGGTATCAGCTGACGATTTTTCACCGCGGGAGTAAGTTTGAGTGTGAATAAAAGGTATTTGGTTGTTGTCATCGTGTGACGTCTGAGGCATTATTTCTTCATTTCTAATGCGCAGGTCTCTGTCTTGGAGTCGATTACGCAATTCAAGTGGTGGGATATCTTCTTCGCTTTCGGACGAGTCTCGTTGTTGTCTTGCTCGATGTAGTGCATCGGTGGGTGGTCTGGGTATGCGGTCGTCTTGGTAAAATTCAGAGTCTGTCGTCTCTGACTCTGATATGTCAGACGGATCTGTACTGGATGGATTATAATTTAGGGTGGCCTTTCTGACTGGTCTTGTATTTGTCGTCAGAGGCGGAATGGGCCGGTGATTATCAATTTTGATTTGTTTTACGTGAGCTTTTGTTTGGTGTTGTTTCTCTTCATTCCAGATAATGAAGTTTACAGGCGTAGTTTGTTTCATGATTTTGTAGCCATCTAACCATCGGTCATCGAATTTTGAACTGCGTACATGTTTCTTGTAGTATACTCTGTCTCCTATTTTGTACGTTGGTAGCTTGGCTGATTTATCATGTTGTTTCTGTTTCTTGTGAAATGCCTTCTGCGTATTTCGTTGTGCAATCTGGTGAGCCTTGTACTTTTCTTGAAGGATTATTTCGATGGGGTCTTCTCCCATGTATTTTCGTTGTGGGCGAAGTAGGTTGTCTAACGGAAAATTTGGTTCTCTTCCGTATAGCATGAGAAATGGTGACATTCCTGTGGTATCGTTCACGTTTACTCGGATGGCTTCAAGAGCTTGGTTAATGTATAGATCCCAGTATTGGTGGTTCCCCTTGATATATTTGCTAATAATATCATGTAGGGTGGCATGCATGCGCTCATTTCTGCCATTTGCATTTGGGCAATAATAAGTGGTTGTAGTATGCTCAATATTCAGCTGGTGTAAGGTGGCTTTAAATGGGTTACCGATAAACTGTTTACCGTTGTCTGAAATGATTCGTTTTGGACAGCCATGCCTGGGAATGAATTCTTGTAAAAAAATTTGCGTGATGGACTGCGATGTGGCATCACTGAGTGGGTAACTTTCTGGCCAAACAGAGTATTGGTCAACTATGTGCAGGAGGTATTTGTTGCCTGATTGGGTGAGTGGGTAAGGACCTGATAAGTCAATGCTTACTGTTTGCATGGGATAATGGGAAGGTTGCATTTCTTGAAGGGGAATTAAATGTGGCTTCATGTTTCTCAATTTACATGTTCTACAGGTGGCTACATATTCTGTAATGTCTTTGTAGAAAGTTTGCCAATAATACCTTTTCTTTATGACATCAATTGTTTTGTCTCTTCCCATGTGCCCGTTGTTATCATGAAACTGTAGCAATACTTCTGGGACTAGATGTGCTGGAATGACTTTTCTTAGTGTCCCTTCTTGTTTACTATCAATATAGTATAGAGCTCCATCCGTTGGGTGTACTGTAAAATCTTTACTTTTTGTTGGGTTTTCCTTCACGTATGTGAGCAGCTTAACAATTTCTGCATCTTTCGCTTGTTCTACTCTCATGTCAAGCATATCTTGACTTTCTTCTTCTACTTGTGTGGCAGAATCTGAGGTACTTCTTCGACCTGGTGAAGTAATTTCGTTAATTTCTTTAGCATTATCGTCAATCTCTGAGGATGTGCCATCATTTTTGACTCTAATTGTTTTCACTTCGGTTTCATCATCATATTTGATTCTGGATAGGAGATCTGCACAGATGTTCAATCTGCCAGGGATATGTTCGATAGTGGTGTCATAGGACTGTAAATTCATTGCCCATGTCTGTAACTTCTTAGGCTGTTCCTGTGTTTTGGTGAGCCAGTTAACCAAAGGCTGGTGATCAGTTCTGATAGTGAGTTTCGTCCCTCTCACATAAAAGTCTAATTTCTGTACTGCATAGTGAATGGCGTATGCTTCTTTCTCAATGGTGGTCCACCGTTTCTGTGACTTTGACAATGCGTGGGATAGGAATGCAATGGGTTTCACATTGGGGATGTCTGGTAGTATGGGTGTTTCATCTTCTAGTACTGGTTGTGCCAAAAATGCACCAATTGCGTTATTCGAGGCATCGGTGTACAATATCATGGGCTGAGAAATGTCTGGATGTCCCAGAAGCGGAATGGCAGTTAGGGCATTTTTGAGATATTCAAATGATTTCTGGCACTCTTCTGTCCATCTAAATCGTGTATACTTGCGGGTAAGGGCTATCAATGGCTCAGCTGCTTGCGAGAAATGTATGATATGGCGTCTATAGTATCCTACGGAACCGATAAAGGAGCGTGTTTGTCTGACCGTCTTGGGGCTAGGCATTTCTCTTATGGCTTTGACTTTATCTTCATCAGGTCTGATGCCATCTCTATTGATAACAAAGCCTAAATATTTGGTTTCTGTCTTTAGAAATTCACACTTGGACAGTTTTAACTTTATTTGGTGATGTCTGAGTCTATCAAAATCTGTTTCAACTTTGCGGAGGTGGTCTTCCATCGTGCCTGCGGTATGTATCAGGATATCGTCTATGTATGCCAGGGCAAATGGATGTAGACCCTTTAACACTTCATCCATGAGTGACATATATGTTGCTGGTGATCCTTTTAGACCAAATGGCATAACATTCCAAAAAAAACTTCCGATATGGGAACATAATGTGGATTTCTGTTTTGCCTCAGGTGTCATGGGGATGCACCAAAAGCCTGACCTTGCATCAAGTGTGGTAAAGTATGTAGACTTTCCTAACGTCGCAAGTAGATCGTCTATCCTGGGGAGGGGGTAGGAAATGACTTTTGTGATTTTGTTCAGGGCTCGGTAATCGCAGCAAAAGCGACTGGACCCATCTTTCTTCGTTACGATAACGATGGGGAAGGACCATTGGGATCTGGATCTTTCGATGATTCCTGCCTGTAGCATTCCATTTATAGACCTTTCCACGAGTTCTCTGTTTTTCAAGGGCGTATGATAGGGTTTCATATGTATTGGCTCCTCTGTGGTTGTTTGAATGTCCATTGTGACAGTGTTAGTTCTGCCTAATTCCATGTCATTGAGTGCGAATACATCCTGGTGCTTTTCTACAAACGTTTTCAAACGTTGCTTATTATCTTCTGTGGCATTCAGGGTTGCAAGTAACTGAGCTATTCTCTCTCTGTATTTATGATCTGCTATGATATCTCTGGTCTGTCTTGATGCCTCCGTTTCATTCCCATAATCTTGGGACATTTTTCTTGCATCTTGTGAAAATATCTGCTCTTGGTATGTGGTTTTCTTTTGCGTATTTCTTTGCCGTTCATTGGGCTGTGCTTGGTATTGTTTCCTCTGCCATGTGCTGTGTGCATTTCCATTTGTCACTGCATTTACTGTATATACGTTTCTAGTATTATTTCTGGGGTAGTCGTTGTTGTGCCATTTTTTCTGATTATTTCTGCCGTAACTGCGCTTATCCGCGTACGTTACTGTATTTCTTCTGTTTGTGCTATAGGGCTGTCTTCTTTCCCTGGGCGAAAATTTTTCATTCTTTCTGTTTCCAACTTTGCTGCTATAGTATCCTCCTGTGGTGGAGTCATATAAGAATTCTTCCTTTTCTTCGGAACCTTCAATTGATTTTGGGACTTTATCATATCCACCTGTTTTTGAGTTATATTGATACTCCATGGGATATGTATCTCTGTCTTGTCGCTTCGGATATCCTCCTGGCAAGACAATTTCTGTTTCTCTGCTTCTTTCTGATATACAGCACTTCATCTTTTCTCTTGGTGTGTTGGGGCGTAAGAATGAGTAATTATAGTCGTTCTCATACCGTGGCTGCCTTATTTCTCTCCTTCTTATACATGGACTGGTTTGTTTCTGCATTCTGGGTGGGGTATGCTGTGGTGTAACAGAACTGTGACTGGTATCTCTGCCATTTTCTGCATATGACTTATAACTGTTTACCTTTCGTGTACCATGGTTATTTGTACTGCGATTTCGTGCACTATGTCCAGTGGGAGTGGTTGAGACAATTTGTGAATGGTCTCTATTGGTTTTAGTCTGTCTTATTGTTGACGTATCTACTTGTGCTACAATTGTGCCTCTATTTATAGTGGTAGTTTTTCCTGAAATTATTCAATATCATGATGGGGAAATCTCTGGACTTCGAGACTTCAGCGATTCCCTCTGTAATTTGCAACAATGGGTCATCAATAATGCTTTCTTCTGCTAGGGGCTGTATTTGAATAGATTGCCCTGGTGTTATGTACTCAGAATTTTTTACTCTGCCTTTTGCTATGACCAGGGAGTTTGGGGCCACCGTTATGGGAGCTGTAAGCCTTACCAAAGACGCTATGTGGATATCGTCCTGGAGATCTATGTATGTATTGTTGACTTTGATTTTATGGAGGTCATAGTATATTCGAACTTTGTGTTTGTTAAAAAAATCCCTCCCTAGGATAAGATTTCTAGACATTCCTTTGGTAATGACAAATGGGTGTTCAAAATATGTTTCGCCTAAGGAAAATTTTAGCCATGCTGTCCCAACTGAATTTAGTCTTTGTCCCGTGACTGAAGCTAGGTGTGTTTTGGACGGTTGAAATCGTACTAAGTGTTGGATCCTCTTGAACAGCTGGAACCTAATAAGGCTGATGGATGCTCCTGTATCTACCAGTGCTCTATATTGTTGGCCCTGTATAGTCATGATGCAGGAACTGGGGTCTGGATGTATTTTAGTTCCATCATGTAGCATTTCTTCATATTGTATTTTTCTGGATGGGCCCACTTGACAATTTCTGTTCTGTGTTGTTTCTTTTGTTTTGGACCCTTTTTCTGTGATTATTGCCCTCACTAACGGTCCTGTTTAGTGAGTGGCGCGGCCGTTTCCCTGACGCATGAGGGGTTGAGGTGTGCCTCTGGTATACTGATTTCTAGTGTAATCACGTGGGGGTGGTGCGGGTTGTTGTGGTTGATAACATCCTCTTCTGGATGGTGCATTATTGTAATTTGCTCTACAGGACTTGTACCCATGTCCGAGCCTACCGCATGTGAAGCATCCGTTCGGATTGACATTATTGACGTCGTTTTGCCTCTGTGTGGGGGGTTTATAATTGCGAGGCCTATCATCTCGTTGTCGTGGGCGAGTCCATTGCCTCCTGGCATGGTCGACTTCCATAGGCTCATGCTCATTATAGTCTCTATATTCCGGTCGGGGTTCCCTACCTACTCTTTGTTGGAACCTTCGGTGAAGATTTTCCTCCTGTATTGCTGCTTGGATTGTTTCAGCAATAGTCTTGGTGTCTTTTCTAATAAGATGCCTTCTGATATTTTCCGCTCTAAGGCCATCGGCAAATATCCCCACTAACTGTATTTCTACATCAGGTGTGGTAGGGATTTCTCCGCAAAACGCCTCTTCTGCCATATTGAGGAATCTATCTCCAAAAAGTTGTACCGATTCATCTCTTTCCTGTTTCATGCTTCTAAGGACTGACCAAGCATGCATTTTGTCTATGATTTCCCCATATCTCTGGGTGAGCTCTTTTTTTAGGGACTCGTAGGTTTCTGTGGGGTACTGCTGGGACCTCCTTCTTAAAAAATCAGTCACGTACGAATCAGAACCTAACAGAGCGATTTTCTTTTTCTCTTCATCCGTTGTTGCCTCTGCTAGTGCCTCAAATTTATCCATGTCGGACAACCATCTTCTGAAATTTTTTTTGTTTCCATCGAACGGCTGAACAATGGATCTAACCTGTGTGAATTTCGCGTAGTTGTCATTTTTCTGTAGGGTTTCAGTAATTTTCCGTAGCGCTATTATTGTTGGTCCTTCCATATTTTGTCTGTCCTGAGGCTGCAAAGGTTGTGCTTGAGCGAATCTGTTTTCCTGTTGCTGCTGCTGTTCTACCCCAAGTCGCTGGAAATTTTCCATTAATTGATCCATCTTCGCTTCTGCTCTTTTTTTTTTGTTAGAGGACTGGTCATACGGCACCAAATTGAGATGTGTGGCCGGGTAGGGTAGTGGGGGTTGCTGTTTAAATTGCAGAGAGTATTAGATTTTGATGACTAGCTAGCCCGCTAGAGGTGATGATTTCTCTCTACAGTCTTACAGGACTTAACCAGGTTCGGGGACAATCCTCTATGATGTTTTATTTTTAGAGCATATGGTTATGATTTGTGTTGCACCTGCAATGATTAGCTTTGGCATGATCCTTTTATAATTTGTATGATGGCTAACTGCAAACATATGATTCGTCAACAGCATTTGTGTTCAATGAAACAAATGTTTATTCAATTTCCAACACGAACTGGGTTAAGTCAAATGGTAACCACACCAAATTTGCATAATAGCATGTTGACATTTAATAAACAAGCATAAAAAGTCAATGCATTATTTTAATGATGCAATATTCCTTATTGCATCTCGTAATCTTTTCAAGTTGCTAAAACATGGCGTGGCTCCTCTATCCTTCTAGTGTTCCTTCGTTTATTTGTTAATGTGGTCTAGATTTCACGACGTTTTTCTTATCTCTTCATTTCTATGAAGAGCCAAACTTTCTCTTATTCATTAGTATTCCTTAGTTTGACTTTCTCTCAGCTTAAGGACCTTCATCCTTGGTAAAAGGTTCAAATATATGCCTGGGTTTACAATTCTTTACCCAGTTTTCGAGCGTAGCTCCGTTTCAGTTATGACTGTGGGCTCTAACATCTATTGCATCAAATTGTTAGCACTACTTACGGTTCTCGTGAATTCACAACACATGTCATTCTACATTTCGAAGTTACACAGTTGCATTAATTGTGCGAGGTCAATCTCCTCTATTAGAATATCACTGAGCAAAGAGAATTACGTCTTGTCTCGACCGCTCTAAATTCATTACTGATCAAAAAAATGGCTTCATCTCTCGTTCATTCTGGGGAAAGAAAAGGACTGAGCCTAACCATTGGTTGGAAAACACGTGACCAACGCAACTATACACGCGAAGCTTGGCCCAAAATAATGCGTGGCGTTTCGAAGCTAACCTGGTTTAATTAAACATCTGCGTTAAGATTTTTTAATCTTCTGTTTCTATAAAAATTTATTTTATATGTTAATATAGCCTGTATCTGAAAATTCACGGTATACGCGGTTACAAGTGTTCGACCCAGCGTTGGATAATTTTTTCCTTGTCTGTAATTAGTGTTTTTCCATCTGCATTAAGGAGGGGAAATGATCCTGATGATGTTGGACCATAGACCGCTTTGAGTGCATGGTAAAAAATTTTCAAGTCATGGCTGTCGGCAAAGCCTTGGAGCTCATTTGTTTATTACTCAGCAATGAATCCCGCATCTGGCGTAGTTTATGTTGGACGATTCTACGCATGTTGTTGAAAGCGTCTTTCTTGGATGTAGATTTTGGATCATTTAAATATGCTTTATGGAGATGGTGTTTCTCAGCCAACATCTTCTTTATATCATCTGGGTTCTCATCAAACCAGTCATTTTGTTTCTTGATGGCGGGACCCAGGACCTCTGTAGCAGTGTTGTAGATCTGCTCGCTTAGGCTTGTCCAATTTGTTTCCGCACTTTGGCCGTCTAACGAGATAGATTTGAGACGGTCTTCTAGGGTCTCAGTGAATGACTGTTTAATTTTTGTCTTCTTTAGTTTGGTAATATCCAGCCTTTTTTGGGTTTTCTTTCCCTGAGGGCGCCTGGCAGGTTGGATACGAATTTTAAGTTTAGACACAATGAGGCGATGATCAGTCCAGCATTCGGCACCACACATGGACTTGGTCACCCGGACATCTTGCCTGTCCTTCTTCCTAACAATTACATAGTCAATTAGGTGCCAATGCTTCGAGCGAGGGTGCATCCAGGAGGTCCTGTTGCGGATAGGAAGTCGAAAAATGGTGTTCGTGACAAGGAGGTTATGTTCTGCGCAAGTCTGGAGGAGAAGAAGTCCATTGCTGTTACAGCGACCCACGCCGTACTTTCCGATAGTGCCATTCCAGGAGATGTTATCTGAGCCTACTCTTGCATTAAAGTCACCAAGAATAATAAGCTTATCTGCTTTGGGAACTGATGCAATGACTGCATGTAGTTCTTCGTAAAACCTATCCTTGACGTCATCCTGGTTTGTCATAGTTGGTGCATACGCGCTAATGATGGTGGCATGTTTCCTTCCATAAAGCAGCGGGATCTTGACCGTCATGAGTCGGTCATTTATTCCCTTTGGGGGCTCCGCTAGCTTGCCAATAATTGCTGTTTTGATTGCAAATCCAACCCCTGCTTCTCGTCTTTCTTCAGTTCCTCTTCCGCTCCAATAGAATGTATAACCTGCACCCTTTTCGCAAAGTTGGCCCTCGCCTGCAAGTCGAGTTTCACTCAGTGCTGCTATGTCAATGTTGTATCTGGCCAGTTCTATCCCAATCAGGGCAGTTCGCCTCTCGGGTCTGTTTGTGTTAAAGTCTTTGTCGAGTAGAGTGCGCACATTCCATGCGCCTAGAATGAGGGGGAAAAATCTGTCCTTTCTTTTTCTTATGTGTCGCCCGCTGAAGTAGGGTACCCACCAACCGCGGTAAGCTGGTTAGGTAATGGTGGAGCAGGCAATGTTTAGGGCACCTTTTCTAGCCCCTTCCTCATGCCATGGAGGTGAGCAGTGCTTTCCTAAAGAGGGCTACTCAGTCACTCAGGGGGCTGCCGAATCCCACTGCTGCTCCGATCAGTGGAAGACGACCATATGGCCTGAGCCGCCTGTGTGTAGGTCTGCGACTACGACTGCCAGCGCACCCACGCCTTCCGCTTCGCCGCTCGCCCATCGCCACAGGACTTGTTGTGAGTGGATGGATGAGTGGATGAGTGGATGAAAGAGTGACTTGCGCAGTGATTTGGTTTAAAGTGAGGAAGAGTTGCGCAATTCGTCGACCTCACTCTCTCGCCTGGGTCCATCTTAATCCAGTGGCAAGACAAGTCAAGACGACTGGAGATGAAGTCAGGTGCAGTGGATGACCATGGCTTTCTACGTGCCTCGCCATGCTCCTTACGCTCCACAGCGCGTTGCTGGTAATCGCCGTCATGCCCGTTGAACCAACAGGTGGTTTCTTCCGCGCAGTCTACCGAATCCAGTCTTCGCATGCATGGGTAGGCAGACCCTAACTCACCGAAGGTTTATAACCAGTCGGCTACCCTCACCTAGTTTAGCCGGCCTGTCAAAGCCGTTTCCCGGGGGGTGGCCGCTGTCGCATGCTGACAGCTACGAGGAGCCACAGGTGAGAGCTGAATGCCAGGTTTGGACCAAAGGTGAACGAGCTGCCCTGAAAAGGGCATGACAGCTCCTTAACCAGAGGTACTACCAATACCTGACATCCCAAACCCCCCAAGGAATATAAGTACACAAACCAATAAAACGGTATTGAATCAGTTCTACAAATAATGGTTCACATGAAACAAGGGACATTTCGGGTTTTACCCTTCGTTAGCCACAAATAGGTGACAAGGACAAGAATTACATATAGGTAATACAAAAACTTACCATGATGAGAAACATACACCAAATAAGCGATACAAGCAGATGGAAAAAGTAAACACCCACAGTGATGAGCGAAAAAAGAACAATAATAATACAAGAAAATCCTAATACCTGAATAAAATAAAGAAACAAGAAAGTAAATAATCAACGAAACACAAAAAAAAAGACTGAACAAAACTTCGGAACAAGTAAAAGGTCACTTAGCTAGATCCGTAGATGCTTGGAATAGAACACAGTTATGCTTAGCCCAAGACAACGTCTAAGGAAGTGACGTATAAGATAGCGGCAATTTAAAAGATACAAAGGGATACGAAACGAACCAAAACAAAAACATAAGAAGATAGATAGAAAAACAACGAATAAAGAAGAATGAAAAACAGATAACTCCGCCTGTGCCGGTCCCAAGCCCGGATGAAAAAGGAGGAGTGCGGCCTGCATGGAGGCCGTAAGGAGGCAGCCCCTCCACCATGCAAAGGCACAACAGGCCAATCACCTGTTTGCTTTAAACTATGATTACGAGTAATATAAGAGAGAAAACCGGACTGATTCTAAAGACGACGAACTGGAACGGACTACTGACTACGACTTATGGAACTTGGAATACAAGAAGTATAAATGGGAAAGAAGAGGAGCTGGTGAAAGAGATGAGGAAAGCAAAACTAGAAATCCTGGCTATTACCGAAACAAAGAAAAAAGGGACAAGGAATCATGGATCTCGATGGCAACACGTTGCTATACAGTGGTGTACCCACATCTGAAAGAGCTAAAGGGGGCGTGGGTTGCATTGTGGCCAAAAACCAGACAGATAGTATCAAGGGATGGAACTTTGTCTCGGAGTGCATTATCGTTGTAAAATTAAAAGAAGGAGAAACCATAGTCAACCTGATCATAGTGTATGGGCTAAATGAGGATGAGAGAGCACAGGTCAAGGAGGAATTCTTCGAGCTGCTACAAAGGACAGTGGATGACTGCCTTGATGAAATTATCATGCTCGGAGATTTCAATGCCAGAGTTGGAAATGACCATGCTAGATGGGGTGGAGTTGTCGGAAGATATGGAGAAGATACTCTCAATGACAATGGAAAGCGACTCCTCAGATTCTACAGTGAGCAGAATCTGATCATTACCAACATAGGGTTCCCCCATAAGCGCATACATGCATACATTAGGTGTGAACCAACAAAGAATGAGAAGTCAGTGATCGATTATGCCATTGTTAGGAGGAGCTCATTCAGGTATGTCCGGGATGCTAGATTCTGGAGGGGGCCAGAGATTGGAAGTGATCACTGCCTGCTTACAATCAAAAGAACAACTGAAAGAGTTGCTCAGCCTGAGAACTGCCCAGCATCACGCAAGAAACCAAGTAGGCAAACGGAGGAAATGAGCATTGGGACCTACAGGCTGGGAGAGCCAGAGGTTAAGACCAGATATCAGGGGCTTATTGCTACAGCGGTGAGAATTACAGAAGAACAACCTGATGACTTGGAAACCCTGTGGCTTAAATTCAAGGAAATCATAAAGACAGCTGCTGCAGAAGCATTTGGTTAGGTCCGACTTGGGAACCAGTGAAAGAGGACACCTTGGTGGACAGAGGAAGTCAAAGAGAAAATGGGAGAGAAGAAAAGGGCATGGAGGCAATGCTTGGGAGCTGAAAACACAGCGGGACAAATGGAGAGATATAGAGAGTGTGTGATACTCAGAGCGGAAGCGGGGAGCAAGGTGCTAGCAGCGGGACAGAAGTCCTGGGAAGTGTTTGGGGAAAGGCTGGAGAAGGATGCGCAGGAAAACCAGAGGTTGTTCTATGGGCCCTAGGAAACATGAGGAGGGAAAGACAATGCCCTCTTTGTTTCATAGATCTGGAGAAGGCGTTTGGCAGGGTCCCCTGGAGCAAACTTTGGGACTGTTTGGCAGGGAGGGGCATTCCAGCACCTCTGTTTTATGCTATGCAGAGTTTCTACAGGTCTTGCAGGAATTGTGTGAGGACAGCAAACCATAAGTCAGAAGAGTTCAAGACCACCACTGGTGTAAGACAAGGTGATATCCTGTCACCTTATCTTTTCATACTCCTCATGGACGATGTTATCAAGTCATGTAAGGAGAGTACAAGAAAGTATTCAGTGGGGTACTGGAAGATGAGACAGGTATGTATTTCAGAGATGGCATTTGCTGATGATGTTGCACTGATTGCTAAATCAGAGGCACATCTCCAATCCAACCTGCAAATCTGGAGGCGGGAGTTGAGAAGAGAAGGATGGTCATAAGTAGCTCTAAAACAAAATCCATGGTGATATCACGAGATGAAAGAGGACGTCGGATTGGGATGGGAGAACCGGTCCTGGAGCAGGTCGACCACTTTAAATATCAGTTTATAAACTAATAAAACGGTATTGAATCAGTTTTACAATTAACAGTTCACATGAGTTAATTGTAAAACTGATTCAATACCGCTTTATTAGTTTATAAACTTATATTCCTTATCAGTTTTACTGCAGCCCCTTAATTTATTCACTTTAAATATCTCAGAGCTATTGTAGACCGAAAGGGAGGCATCAAAGAAGAGTTGGCCACTAGAAAAGCAGCAGCTGGGAGACTTTTTCAGGCCATAGGTCGAGGATTCCTCGGCGTGAGAGAGTTTGTAAGAGGGCGAAGATGGATGTATACCGCTCCACCTGTGTCCCAGTCTTGACATATGGATGCGAGTCGTGGGCAATGACTGCAGCCCACAAAGGCCAGATCCAAACCTGAGAAATGAGGTATCTGAGGAAGGTGGTTGAAGTAACAAGAAGAGACATGGTCCGCAGCCATACGATACGTCAAGGCCTAAAATGCCACCCCCTGCAGACCCAAGTAGAACAGTCCCAATTAAGATGGTTTGGCTATGTCTGCAGAGTGGGAGAAGATCGGCTACCACGACAAGCATGGGAAACAAAGAGCCCGGGATCCAGACCCCCAGGACGACCCAGAGTCCGTTGGGAGGACAACATTAGACAGTCTTTGAAGGACCGAGGACTGGAGTGGAACCGGGCCGGGAGGAAGACAGCCGATGGGATAGTCTGGCACTCGCTCTTCCAAACCTCTGTACCTCACGGTAGAAGGGGAACGACTAAGTAAGTAAGAGAAAGAGAGAAAAACTACTAGAATGTATGAAAAATGATGTTGGACATTAACGCCATCAGGAGATAAAACGCATCTTTGAAAAATAATACGATTCTTCAACGAAAAGCGAGTCCGGTCATCACCGACACATGAAAGGAGGGCAGTGAAATGAATATCGGAATTACCTGAATGGCCAGGCCTATTGAAATGAAGAGCCACCGGTAAATGTTTGCCAAGATAGATGTCATTCAAGTGCTCACGAAACCTGTCTGCCAAACGCCTGCCAATTTCACCAATATAGGTAATGCCACACCTCTTGCAGATGATAGCATAAATCAGGTTTCTGGATTCGCACGTGAAAGACTCTCTAATGACAAACTTTCCTTTCGGAAAAGTTACTGTATGAGTTTGGAGTACAAACGGACAGCTATTACATATACGGCGTTGGCACGGTTTAGTACCAAAGTATGAAAGGCTAGTATGTCGCAAGCAACTGTGTACAAGAATATCCCTAAAATTCCGTTCCCTACGATATGCCACCAAAGGTGGTTCACGAAACAACTCTCTGAAGTCAGGATCAGAGTGGAGAATAGGCATATGTCAAAACATAATTCTCTTCACCGCCAGACAGTGAGTATGGAAAGTTAGAACCAGTTTTAGTCTGTTTAGTTGTGAGTGCCATCGGACAGGTGACGCAAGGGATGCGATTAAGAGCATCAGATAAAACATGTTCTGGATAAAGACGTCTGCGAAAGAACTCGAGAATCTCTTGAGCTCGCTGATGGAAATCATCGTCATCGTGACATAATCGACGCAAACGAAGAAGTTGAGAAAAGTGAATGAAATTTTTACAACTGAAAGGATGCGATGAAGTATAAAGAAGGAAACCATGAGCGTCAGTAGCCTTATAATAAACGGATGTTTTAAGACCAGTAGGGCTAATAGTAACAGTGATGTCAAGGAAGTTCAGTGAAGTCGTAGAAATTTCAGAAGTGAATTTGATGGCAGGATTGAAATTATCAACAAAGTCAATAAATCGACGGAGGTCTACCTCAGAAATATCTGTAATGCCTATGCAATACCATCATCAATATAGCGGCGGTAAAACTCGGGTATCGATCTGTAACAATCAAATGTAGGATTGCTAGATGTAAAAGTCTGTTTGCTCGTGTGTAATCTGGTATTTGTACCGTGTTGAAGTGTCGCTGAGTGGGCGTGTCGTTGATCATCTGGACAGTTTCAGTGTTGAGTGTATTTAGGTCACCAGCGTGAGACACTGCCAGGGTGTAATGCAGACACTCACATAAAGCATACATGTAGACTCAGGTGTGCAGAATAAGTAGTAGATGTGGTAGTGAGTAATGGTGTGTGTGTATCAGCAGATCGAGAACACGAAGTCGAATAGGCTCTTATTCATGGACACACAAACTCACTCCACCGCACGTAGAAATCGTAGATGTGTATAATGCAGCTGGCCTTTTTCTTCAATATTTATTACGGCAACAGTACGTTGACAGACAACACAGTCAATAGCATAAAGGATCATGGACAGTTATGTTTAGTAATGAATATGAACATCGAGCATAATCAATTCTGCATAGCTCGTATGTTTGATGCTAGTAATGCTGGCTTGATAATATACGTCAACTTTCACACCGTAGCTCAGGGCCTCTGACTAAGCGCGTCAGGTAGACCTTTAACAAATATAGTTGCTTAAACTTAAAGTCTATGAACTTGTGTAGTATAAAGTCAAGACTTCATCTGGCTTCCTCTACCAGACATTTCTTCTTCTGCTCAAAATGGCGGCCAAAAATGTCGGGCCTCTATAATGGTTGATGATCAACTGTGTAATTTCAAAGGCAGGCATTATCATCCATGCCGAAACATACCGCCATAATGCGAGTTTCATATAAATATATGTTCATTGTGCTTCTGTAAAGTACTTCGACGAATAGACGTAGTTGACTACGTCAAGCACACATAATGGACTCTGTATAACAAAGAACTGTGAGCGCTACTCACAGGTTCATACTAAATGTTCAGCACATAAGCGGAATAATACAGTTTCTTTTTACCTTTGCCAGAAATCCAAGAAATACACTAATAACAACTGTCGTCATTCTTGACGAACAGAATAACTCTGGGGAATCACTGACATTACAGTCACACAGAAGACTATCTTTTCCCCAGATAAATGCAGAGAAGAACAACGGACGTCTAGTCCGGACAGAAACCAGCTCATCACTGTCTTACGGAAGTCTTCCGTTTCGCGCTTAAAAGACTTCCGCATGCGTAGACAGAACAGATATGAGAACAGCTGACCCAACGACTAAAGACAGGTCAACTACAATGACTAACCAAGGGCAGACAACCTTAAATCAACCTGTCCCAGGGAGTTAACATTCAGTTCTCTACCTTAGATCATCACAAAATTATTACATATATTTACGTCTATTGACACCGTCAAAAACGACAGCAACACGGTCCAACGTAACTTTGAAAGACCAAATATTCAAAGTGGCCCATAAACAAGCAAGCGTAACTAGGGCCCATCTTGGTAAAGCAATGATGCACCTCATACGTTGGAAGGAACTTTGGGCACCAAGATGGTCCCTAGTTACTCCATTTTAAAGATGCCCTCTAAACAAAATGGGTTCAGTTCAAAACGGAGGCCGAGTAGTCAAGAGCCATGACCCAAGGTAGACCGCTGCTCTAAAATGTCAAGGTCGATCAAATGATCACAGCATACGATTTACTATTTCTACAAAGTGATTGACAAGTCAATTTCTTCTTTTTAAAATGGTATTATCAGCACTTGAACCTACTGGATATACATAACATGCATGTCGAAACAAGGAGTAAGACCTGCCATTTGAAATTTGACAAATACGTTGTATCTGTTTATTCCCATCAACAAAACAAAAAAAAATTATAAAATGACCAATGAACTCAACGTTACAAGAGAGAGCAAAAATAACTGCACGCCACGATGTCACGTGATCTCCCCTTGCGCTGTTGTGTTAATGTGACACATCATTTTATGTCATAAAATAACAGGTAAGTCGCTGTATTGTGACGTTTGTTTCATATACAAAAATTGGATAACATGAAGAACTAACAAATGAAAAATATCACGTGACTTTACAATTACCCTGTATAATCACATGTCTTGTTACAAATACGTTGTTAGCAATAATCTAAAGAGCATGTCGTAAAGTTCCCGGGGGTCTTTGAAGAGACTAAGACATAATAAAACCACTGCACATTCAGACATGTCGTTGAAGCGACTAATACGAGGTCGTGAATGAGGATGGTAACTTCATCACGTAAAACAAATTGCTTCAAGAACCACCGCTGCCATAGTATCCCATGCTATACGAGGAGCACAAAAGAGAATGAAGATTGTCACAGTTTGGTCAACAGCTGTGGACTGTATGTGCTCCACAGGGATCAGGTACGGAATGTCAGTCGTGTCATAAGAGTTGACCAATAGAGTGTTGTGAACATGACGACACGAAACTGCGTGTTCAGCAGGTCAGGGAAGAATGTAAGGGGTTCTGATTGGTGGAGAAGAAAAAGGGAGGTCAGAGGTGGGCAGGTAAAGGCAGGGGAAAGCGTGGCGACGTGGGCTGGCGAAAGTGGATGATTACGATAGGAAACTCCATACAGAGCGATACAACAGGAGGCAATCTGATCATCAGAAGTTGTCCCCGTGTCCATCAAGTGTTTCGGCCCATTACTCTCCTTTACACTCTAAGGGAGCTGGCCCACCTAGGTCATGACTCCAAAGTGTCTCCGCCTCCTGTTGTCTTGTGCAGAAAATGAACCCATTCCCCCTTGCTTGCACCTTTAAAATCCACAATTCCGCCAGCCTGAGGCAATTGTGAAAGTAACCCACCCTATGACGAAGATAAATTTATGCGGTCGTTCCGCAGCACACCACGACTAGGAACAGACCCTGACACACCTGTACGAAGCCAACAAGGCGTAAAGCCACTCGCGCCAGCAACTAAAATCAACCTGCGCCCGACACCTCGTATAATACTCCCCGTGTTACTTGGATGGGGGGCCAGCAATAAAATAATGCTTATGTTCTACAAGTCTGTCATCAGGGGGAAACTGGATTATGCCAGCATAGTCTATGACTCAGCTGCAGCTTCTAACAAAGCAAAGCTGGACAGGATTCAAAATGCAGTCATGAGGACCATTACAGGTGCATTTATATCGAAACCAGTAGAAGCTCTAGAAGTAGCACTTGGCATACCGCCCCTTGGTCTAAGACGGAAAGAACTGAGATTAAATTATTGGAGTAAAGTAGCACAAGAAGTGACCCACCCAGCACATAAAGCATTTGTCAAAAACCAACCAAGTGTATGGGACGTCCACTTAAATAAAGATAGATATCCAACAGGGTGGAGAACTATAGAAGACCTAATGCAGTTCAAAGAAGTATCAAACACAATTGAAAATAGTAATAAATACAGAAGCAAAATACTACCATGGGAACTAAAAACACCAATCATAGACTACTCACTTACTGAAAAGATCAAACAAAACATAGAAGATAAGGAAGCCAAAATGATAAGTAGAAAGTTCATAGAGCAACTAACTAAACAAAGTCTGGCTGTCTACACTGATGGATTCAAGGGTGATAGTGGGCAACTAGGTGCCGGAGTTGTAATACCCCAATGGGGAATAAAAAAGAGCTACAGTGTAACGGAAGGGGCATCGATTTTTACTGCAGAGATGGTAGCAATTCTTAAAAGTCTAGAAATAATCGAAGATAACCCACCAGAAGCTGTTACGATATTTACAGACTCACTATCATCACTACAAGCACTAGAACACCCAGGTAAATGAAGCCGGCCAGACATAAAGGAAGAAATTCTAGCAATTAATACATCACTAGAGAACAGAGGATGTAGTGTGAGGCTAGTGTGGGTTCCAGCACACATAGGTATAGCTGGCAACGAGTTGGCAGACCAGAACGCCAAGAAAGGAAGAACAAGTAAAAACAATATAAAAGCAGGACTGGGAAGGTCAGAGATCAAGAGCCAAGTGAAGGAAACTATAAACGAGGAATGGAAGACAACATGGAAGGAAAGTAGAAAAGGCAGACACGCGTTCAAACTGCTGAAAGAACCAACGAGGACATGCCAGGTCAGAGGAGAATTAAAGATACCATCGAACAAAAAACTGTGGCGTCTCCGACTCGGTGCAGCATACTTCATGGTAGAAGAACCACACTGCCAAGAATGTCAGGAAGAGAATGACATAGACCACTACCTGATCCACTGTAAAAAGTATGAACAACAAAGGCTTGAATTAAAAACTTACTATAGAAATCACAATATAGACTTAACAGGTGATAAGGTTTCAAGAATAGATGCCCCAAGAGATGCCCAATCAATACTTAAAAGATATATACATAAAACAAAGGAAAAAAATATAAGGTTAGAACTTCAGGAAAATCATCCAAATAAATAGAAATTAAGCAGCAAGAACTAACAAAGCATTAACAAAAAAATAACTACTCATAGGACAAGGAAAGACAAGGTATTAAAAAAAAGGGACAACAACTCAAAAAGAACAAATACTAATGCAAATTAAAACCAAGTGTAAAGGACAATAGTTATCTATAAACAATACAAAAGAGAAAATAAAATTGACAAATACTAATATAAATAAAAATCAGCAACTGCAAAAGACAACAGTTATTTAAATAGAATACAAAATTAGTAAATAAAAGGACACTAAATACCCCAATTATAACCAAATTTCAGGTTGAACAGGGTAGACCAAGATGGAACGAGAAGAGGCAACAATGATCAGATGTTGAGTGCCCGATCTCCACCCATCAACGCATCAAAACAACAACAACAACAACGTAAGACACAGTCCTTTCACCAAAACAACGAACAACTCAAGGTATTGCAAACTTAAAATTTTTCTAGTGTTTCCTGTACCGCAGTTGGGAGTTAGATTTTACTGTCCCGAGTTCCTTAGCCCATTGCGGTTGTTCCACAGCCAGCGTGATACCTTTTCAGCAGTTTCATTTAACCTCTTCAGTGCCCTTGGTCTCGACTGTCACCTCAGCCCCAGCAGTTTTAATAAATCATTCACTGATGCAGCCACGAGCTCTCTTGCACCCGCCTTAACAGCCATGACCGTTGCAGTGAACCCATCGTGTCTCAGATCTGCGACCAGATCACTATACTTTGCGGCTTTGAACGAGTGTTGCTCGTCCAATCTGGATTCAAATGGCACTGTCAGCTCAATCAATATAACCTTTTGCAACGATGAAGAATGCAGCATTATATCCGGCCGTCTTCGAGATTTTCCGATGCTCTTTGGATATGCCCCTCGTACAGGTAGGTCTAACGCCATCTTCCAGTCATTTCCACGGTCAAGAAAAGATGGTAAACTGCTGCCTGATTTCCTCGGTTTGGGGTGTGCTGACTTTCCTGTTCTCAGAAAGTATGTATTTGTGCTGTTCGACCTGACTTTGATATTCGCCTTCATCCTTGCCAGATCTATTGTCGCAGTCTCATGTAAGCTTCTTTTTGTCTTTTCGCCCACCCCCCACCCCACCCACGCCTCCATATTATTTGTGTTACTGTTTGTTTTGAGAACAAGTACTACATTTGCACATACACAGATACACTCATATATATATAAACCACAATTTTAGCGATGGTGGGGGCAAGGTGCTGGCTGACTATCCCCTCATCGCTAGCGCATTACCATTGTTGTAAATATTTCACTACGACACATAATTTGGCTCGTGTCCACTGTCGTAAAGTTGTTTGTAAACCCGCTGCTTAGTTAAATACACTATGTTAGGTCGCAATCGATATACAAATATGCACAGACAAACCGCGCTCAAGGATTCACGCAAGATTGCCAGCAGACCCTGAGACAGAATACATTACTCGTAGTCTCGGATTCAGGCAAGACGGTGGCAGACAGAATAAATTAAGCATAAAACACTGTTGATTTGGAGATCTGAAAAAATGAAAAGTACTAAATCTGCAATCAAAAAAGACTAAAACGCAGCGAGTCAATCAACGCGTTCCCACGAGCATTCGCATCTGCCTGCGTCTGCCTATATATATATATATATATATATATATATATATATATATATATATATATATATATATATATATATATATAAATATAAACAGGGTGTCCATAAAGTCTCTTTACAATGTAACAAATGTATTACAAAGGCAATTGATGAGATATCTTAATCAGATTTGTTCTATGTACTCAGTGGTTATCAAAGTTTTTAATCACATACCTTTATTGTATTTCAAGTACCCTGTTGATGAAAGAGGTACTGTTAAATGAACCCCTAAAAAAATGGCAACTCCTCAAGAGAAGGCACAATGTGTATCATGGTTTATTGAAACAAAATCGGATAGGCAGACGCAGCGAAACTACAGAACTAAGTATGGAAGAGATCCACCGTCACGTCCGTCAATTCGTGCATGGCACAAGAAATTTATGGAGACAGGGACAGTGTTGGATAAAGAGAGGAGTGGACGACCAAGAACATCTGAGAAAAACATCGAGCGTGTAAGACAAGCCTGTTATCATTCTCCCACAAAGTCCATCCGTACTGCTGCCAGACAGTTAGAGCTAACAGTTCAACAGTGCACAAAGTCCTACACAAGAACTTGCGATTGTACGCTTACAAAGTGCAACTCTTACAGGCACTCGAGCCAAATGATAAACCAAGACGAAAAGAGTTTGCAGTTAACATGCTGGAACAAATTTCTGAGGATGAGACGTTCCTTACCCGAGTTTGTTTTAGTGATGAGGCAACCTTTCATGTTTCAGGGAAACTTAACACACATAATGTGAGAATCTGGGGATCAGAACACCCACATGTGACTAGGGAACTTCACCGAGATCGTCCAAAGGTGAATGATACCAATGCCACCATTGATGAGGCTATGCTACAGCGAACATGGCAAGAAATCGAGTACCTTCTTGATGTGCTTCGTGCAACTAATGGTGCCTATATAGAGGTGTATTAAATGAGGCAAAAAAAAACTTCAATATCTACTTCTCATTTTGTAATAATTTCCACATATTTGTCTTTTCATTTGCCTTTGTAATAAATTTGTTAAATTGTAAAGAGACTCTATGGACACCCTATATATATATATATATATATATATATATATATATATATATATATATATATATATATATGTGTGTGTGTGTGTGTGTGTGTGCGTTTTTATTTAAATCTACACACAAACACGAAGACCAGCCAGAAAGATAGACTAGAGAAGAGAAAGCTGTCAAGACTGATTCCTGCTTACATGCATGCCGGGCAGAATTTCTTCACTATGTCGAGTCAAAATCTGGCTTGTATTAACCTTACAGGATTTATTCGTGTCATCAAACCTGAGGTCGTATGTTCAGGTCAATCTTGCTGCCTGGAGCTTCGCAGGAGCATAGTGGTTGTTTCGGAGCTACATCCTAAGTTCCCCTCAGTCCTGGATGAGCTAAAGGAACGATCATCAGCGAAAAAATGTTGTGTGCATCAATTAAGAAGGATAGAACCGTTTTAAGATATGAGTACACGTTAATACCATTTCCGTCTGCGAGTATTAGCAATTAACTGTCCATGAAGAAAAAGTGATTTAGCGTAGTCAGAGACAAGATTAAATTAACAAAACAGCTGATATAATTTTCCTATAATTGATTAACATCTTAGCTGATATAATTTTTCTATAATTGATTAACAGCACAGCTGATATAATTTTTTTCCTATAATTGGAAGAAGGATTTGTTGTAATAAAGATAAATATATATATATCATCTGTAAACTTACAAATCCATTGCATTCCATCTTCCAACATCCACCCTTCAGCACAAGAGTAGATAGTGTTATACTTAATAAATAAGGAAATTGTATTTGAACGACTTGTCAAGTTTATAATTGTTGAGTAAAATTAGTTTCTAGGTTTTAATATCACAGTTAGTTACTCAGCGGGGTGGCATTTTATGACTGTTTCCACTCTACAAATTGTTTTAGATCAGATCATTCACAGCCGTAACTAAGTTGTAATACCAGTGGTTCTCTCATACACTGGGACTTCAACATTTTCCTGCAGAAAATCTATTTCTGTATTATCAGTACTGTACTGATCCTACATACAATAAAAACCTCACGCTACATTCACTAAAATATGACTCTACAACAATGGGTGATGCAAGAAATTAACACTTACTATCAGCACGCGTCCCTTTATTACCAAGACGAAACTTGGCCACACTCGGCAGAATGAAAAAAAAAAAAACGTATATGTACAACTGCCACCAAAATGCATATAAATATACGTGCAGATATAACACAAGGTAAGATGGCTACACAAGCCTAAATCGTGAGCTTCGCTCAATCGAGAGACAACCAAAAGGGTACTGTCGAACTGACAGTCAACCTAAGGATTTACAAACATACTCATTATGTATAGAAATAGCACTGAGGAAAACAATCACCTCCCTAGAATAACTAATACTAGGAAAAGACTTATATGTTTGGCACTGTATCATATACTCCAAAGAACACGGCAGCCTCAAGCTGGCGACAATCTGCGTCCACCCACGACTGCAGTCGGGACACTAATACCCTCTTTATTTTTTTGCAGCCCGACATTTTCCGCTGGTAAGATGACAAAGTCGTTCGGTTATTTTCCTCTGCTTCCGACACTCTTGCCTTGTCACTAACAAGCAAGCAAACACAAAATAGCAATGTGACTATATATTTCCTACAAGACGTCACTAGGCGTGATGGTCACTGATTGCTGTGTCACTTAGTGACCAATGACGAAAGAAGATATATATATATATATATATATATATATATATATATATATATATATATATATATATAGTTCTATATGGCAGCAAGACATGGACAGTCTATGCTGTGCTAGAAAGAATGCTCACTACTTTACATCTACGGTCTCTATGCCATATCCTATGTATTTTATGGAAGAAAAAACAACAAATGTCGAGGTGTTGTCACGTGCAGCCCTTCAAAGCATGTATACACTGTGACGTACGTCTAGTTCGACAAGTGAATTTTCCCTGATATGATGGATGATTAAAGGGATCTTTAGCTTTTCATAACATTAGAACCCCTGGACATTTGTTGTAACTTTTCGTTTCGCCAGAGCGAATCGATTTCACCGGGACTCACTTAGTATGCGGCACGAGATCAAAGACACTGAGACGATCCCCGAGCAGAGAAGCTTGTTTCTCGCAGGTATTTATCATCTCCGCTGGTGGAGATCTCAGGAAGGACGGGCGGCAGGCTATCAAAGACAGTAGTGGTCCCTGAAACGATTTCGCATCTCGGTGTTAAGCACGGAACCGATCGCAGCCAGAGCGAACGGGGAAAGCTGACGCAAGCAGCGAGCGAAGATACGAGAGGCCAGGGGCGGCTTCTTTCTTTGTTCTGGCGATCAGATCCCCAAAATCCGTCCGAGATCAAAAAAGCTGTCAAAGTTCTCATGTCCCACTCATCTTGCATTCCAGTTGTAGATATACAGATCACGTAGAAATACACTTCATCATTCGCTGGCCAGAACTTGATAGAAGCACTAGCGATATTTGAAATCTTGCTAGATTATCCCATGGATTTTCATTTATATTTGCAGTGAATTCTATTTCTGTGCAAAGCGGTAATATATATATATTGAGTAAAGTGATCAGTGGTCTAGTTCATTCATTATATTTCATTGGATTTTGTGTTAATTTAAACCTATTAAATTAAACCGTCTAAATAGTTCCAGTTGTAAATGTAATGGTATACCTGCTATACCATTTCCAAAAAGATAATAGATGTTTAATTCTTAAATTAACTTTTAAAGTCGCGAAGGAATTTATAATTAATAAATTTAGTTAAGTCCTATATTTATAGATGTGTGATTTAACCACTAGAACTCGCGCAGTGTTTATTAAATACATAATTAAATACGCGAGCGTATATACATAATAGTCTTAACGGGAAATTTATCCCGCGCTTAGAAGATTATTTGATTTTTAAAGTATGATTATGTTGTTATGGGCTTTCTATCTTTTTCTCTAGATTGATCACCTTTTGCAATCCCAGCAATAACGAAATCTTTCAGAGTTTCCATACTCGGTTCTTAAACTTCCAGACAGTTTGATGAGACATTTTATTAAAGTAAATCTTGTGGTGGTCCGGTGCGGCCTAGCTAACATAATTACATGAAAGAAAGCCTACCCAAGATCATTTGATTATTATCATCAATTTAACTTACAATCTGTAAGATAAACTGGAAGATGAACAGTGCCAGTAGCGATAGTTTATATACTGCTATATTGTGAGAGATTACCGATTTACCTTACTGTGACTGAGCCTAGTTTTTCCTCACTGGATTAAAAAAACTTCACCGGTCAGTTGCTGTCATCACGCAGTGAAGGAATATTGCCATCACCTCATTTTTACCCCTGTGTTGAATTGTGTCAGTGCCATCCCATAGACTCCTTTTATATAATAAAACACAAGAACTCTTAGAACTTCAAGTCCGGCGATAAGCGGGAATATTTGCTCTCAGTGAAACCTCGCATTATCTGGGGCGGGACATAGAAGGACTGGACAGTTGTCACACGTAAAGAGTTTAAGTACTGTGTATATCTTGCTATGGATTGTCTGATGCTGAAATCGGTAAGTGTGTGGTGTATATGAGTGTGGATCCTCACAGTGTTCATGAATGACAGGCGATTAAATTTTGTTGCAACAAACCATTTGTTAACTTGCCTACCGGGTAATACGTTTTCTGTATACCCGGCATTGTTCCTTTAGTGGGATAATTTGTTAACTCTGTTTCATCCCCCCCCCCTTTTTTTTTCTTTGCTTAGTAAAGGGAAGACACCATTGGAATAACAGTATTTTTTTGTCTACCACCATAACTAATATTGTAACACCTCTTTCAGAGTAATTAAATTCACTGTTGGGTTAACTTTCCTATGCTCCTGATAACTATCTATCTTGAGACTGGGTTTATCTTTGTCTAATACAAGCGGGAAGGGCTTAGTCGATACCAATCTTCTTCACCCCCTCCCTACCTTGTTATTTGCATTTTCCTGTACTGATGATAATTTTATGTAACACTTGATATTTTTTTTTTTTTTGTGATTTGATCTTTTAGGTTAATAAACATCATAAACTTATATCGGACTGTGTTGGAATACCCAAAAGCCCAAAAATTCCCTATTTGTTTAATATAGCTGTATCCACGTCGTCTGAGTGTTTGAAGCACCAAACGTGTGTCTGGAAAACTGGCAAATAATTGTTTGACCAGGAGAGTGGAAGAGAAGATTGAGAGAAACGATTTGTCGTAAATAAGTCTGTCTTTACCCTCCTCCAGCACTCTGTGGAGCATCATATTTAATCTATACATTTCTATCACTGAGTTTTCACCATCATTCTACACTCTAAACCGGATTACTATTTCTAGACTCTTTCTCTCAAAATAAATTTACGAAAATATTTGGCTGGCTCGCCGGGATAATTTGGAGATACATTTGATGCACACATATTTGTGGGGTGGTTCTGCATCTTGAGCTACATTTGAGGCATTCGCATAGCCGGGATAAAGATATTTTGAGTCTGATCTAAGTCTGGGTCTAACTAGATAGAGTGTGAGTGATCTGTCTTTGTGATTTAGGGAAATAAATAAATAAGTAATTACAACCCTAGACAACGCTTTTTAGTATTTGGGTCGTCCACACAGCAGATTTACAGGTTGTTTTCTTTCCACAGCAGTAGAAAGTACGGATAAACAAAAATAGTTGTTATTTAAATTATTCTCTGGCAGAGAAACATTACATTTTTCTTTATAAGATTTGCTGGGATTGCGTGATTGTTTTACAGTCACTAAAGGGGTTTTGAAGTTTAAAAAATTGAGCTTAGCTAAAGACGCCTTGTTCTGACTTTTTAAGTCTAGTTAACAACGTCTCTTCTCATATAATTGACTTCAGGGGGAGTTTTTTGTAGTGGAGAATTAAAATTTCATGAAAAAAAAATTGTTTTTTTTTCCCTTTAAATTATTTTAATATAAATTTTTCTCTACTGTTAGTAAGAGTAGATTCTTTTCTAGTGTAACTTACCATTTTAGTGGCATAGTCGCTTGCGTTAAGAGTCTTAAGTGACAATAATAGCAGCGATAAGTTAACACATTTAAGGTAGGAGGTAACTCAAGTAAATTTTTACTTTGGTTTTTCTCGTAGCGGTTCCTAGTTTCTTCCCCTTCTTGTTCCATCTTACTATTCTCTAGTCTTAGAAGCATCCAGTTCTATGGTATGGCAGAGAGAATTAGGATAAGATCCATTTTGAGACAGGAGGCGAAGGACTCAGGATTAGAAGGAGAAGCCGTGAACCTGTTTGTCAACAAAGAACTTGAAAGATATGACGCGGACCAACAGAGAGAAGAAAAAGAGAAAAAGGAAGAGAGGGCAGAAGCTAGGAAGAAAGAAGCGGACGATCGTCAATTGGAGCAGAAGAAAATTGAGGCAGAGATGGACGCCCGCAGGGAAAGAGAGAAGGAAAGACAACGCGAAGAGAGAGACAAGGAAAGACAGCATGAATTGGCGCTTAAGGCTTTAGAGAGTCGGGGCGCCTCTACTTCGAATAACGGAGAGCCGTCTTCGCCCCAGTCGCAGTCAATGGATCTCTCCAGCACTCAGTCTGCCCAATTAACTGCGATGTCTTTTGCTTTAGAGTCTTTTCCTAGTCCCAATGAAAAAATTGACAGCTATCTAGAAAAATTCGAGAGGCTCGCAAATCTGTATGGGTTGGAGAGTTGCCGCAGGGCACTTAAACTCTCAACGTCACTGAAAAGTACTGCTTATGACGTATATACAAAAATGGGAACCAACCAACATGATTACGACATGCTGAAAAAGGCCTTGCTAGAGCGGTTTGAGATGACCGCCCAAAAATTTCTGCAAATGTTCAGAAACAGCCGGAAAGAGAGCACGGAAACATTCCCGCAGTTCTCTTCACGTCTCATGGGCTATTTGACAAAGTGCATTGAAGTATCTGACCTACCTCTTACATATGAGGGACTACTTGAACTTGTTCTTGTGGAACAGATAAAATCAACTTTGTCAAACGAAACCCGTAGATTTTTGGCTGAACAGGGCGCAGTCAGGCTTGAGGACATACTCAATAAGGCAGAACGCTATACCAATGCAATGGCCGAACTTCCCAGCACTAAACGTAAACCCACAGATGAGCCATCTCGTAAACAAAATCTAGAGCAGTCATCCTATTCCTCTAATTCCTCTCAGAATTATAACCAACGAGAAAATAATACCCAGAGACCTCCCCAGGAAAAATCGAAATTCTACAAAACCCGATACCCCCCTAACAACAATTCTGATCAACCCACCAAGCCTACGTGGCAGCGCGGCCACCAAGGTCAAGGAAAAGGGAAGACCCCTACACCAGGAAAGTCTGATCAGGGCAAACAAACCGGTGCAAACCGCGTCGGATGTTTGCATACAGCCTCGAAAGGTAGAGTCAATGTCAGTGATTCTCAACCTGAGGGGGACCGACCCTCAACTCGAGGAACTGTAATTTTGAATGGTACCTCAACTACTTGTCTCTTTGACACTGGATTAAGCTTTAGTTGTATTGTTGCTAGACACCTAGTCAAACCAGGTCAGGAGACAGAGGAAACCGTCAAACTTAGTGGAGTTTTCACGAGTGATGCACCCAGGACGCTTCCTATCGCACTGGTAGAAATACACTCTGATTTTGTCAGAGGTGTTATTAAAGCGGCCATTATGGATGATCCTATCTACCCAGTTATCCTGGGATGTAGATATGTGTTTATTGGGAGACCAAAGGAGCCGATTGTGGCAGCGGTAACCACAAGAGGGCAAGCCAAGAAGGAGAGGGAGCCTGCGCCAAATTTGTTGCCGAACGAACTGAAGGAGGCGCAACAAAAGGACCCTACTCTGGAGCTCTGCTTTAAAAAACTGCCCATGGCTAAGGACCCCAGACACAACGGAGACATCTTTTCTAAGGATGGCGTATTGTATCGTAGAACGGGCAACCCGGACACGGGGAATAACCAGCTCCTAGTACCGACGCAGTACAGAAGCCAGATCTTAGAAATGGGGCACTCTCTTCCCTTTAGCGGACATATGGGACAAAACGCCACTATTCAGCGAATAAAAAACCACTATTGGTGGCCAGGAATGAACTCTGACATTATCAGGTACGTGAAATCCTGCGCCCAGTGCCAACGGGTAGCACCAAAGCACTTGACACCCCCAGTACCTATGGGGCAAATGCCAATAGTGGGTACTCCATTTGAACGGGTTGCTGTCGACATCATTGGACCCCTGGAAAGGACCAAAAAAAGCACAGGTTCATCCTGACTTTAGTCGACACTTGCACAATGTGGGCCGAAGCTATACCGCTAACATGCACAGATTCCAAGCATGTCGCAGAAGCCCTCGTGCAAATCTTTACACGGTTGGGATTCCCTCAACAAGTTTTGACGGACAATGGATCCCAATTCCGTAGCCTGTTAATGGAGGAGATCTTTAAGATCTTGAGGGCCAAACATATCCACACAAGTCCCTACCATCCGGCCGGAAATGGGCTCGTGGAACGTTTTAACGGCACCCTCACCACCATGTTACGTAAGCTGGGTCAGGAGAAACCGGAAGACTGGGACCTATATATATCGGCTGCCTTATTCGCCTACCGAGAGGTTCCCCAAGCGTCTACGGGATTCCCGCCTGCTACACTTTTATTTGGCAGACCTATAAAGGGGCCACTAGAAGCCTTACTTCGGTCCCTGACAGACCAAAAGGCTGACGAGACAGTCGTCTCTGCAAGCAAGTATGTATCTGAGCTTAAGGAAAGGCTAAAGCTAGGATGGGATCTAGCTACTACCAACCTTAAGAAAGCCCGCGCTAAAATTACTAAAAGATACAACAAAGCTGCAAAAGAGAGAGAACTACAACCAGGGGAGAAAGTCCTATTGCTACTTCCAACCGGAAGCAATAAACTTCGCATCGGATGGCAAGGGCCGTTTACCGTCCTTAAAAAGATCTCACGTACCAATTACAAGATCTCCATCAAAGGAAAGGAGAAGGTCTTCCACATAAATCTGCTTAAGAAATATTTGGAAAGACCGGTGCCATCCTCCGAGCATCTCCTGGCTGTCGCCATAGCAACGGAAGACGAGGAAGATGATGATGGTTGCATGGAGTATCCATTGCAACCCACAGAATCCTTTAAAGATGTCAAGTTCGGCGACAATCTCTCACCAGAACAACAAACAGAAACCAGGGCTCTACTAAAACAGTACAGTGCAGTCTTAACGGATGTACCTGGTCGAACAAATCTCATCGAATTTGATATGAAATTAACAAACGAGACCCCTGTTCGAACCAGAGTTTACCCCATCCCGTACGCTAAAGCTGATGCACTTCGCGGAGAAATAGACAAGCTGCGTCAGGCAGGAATTATCAGTGAGTCTACATCTCCTTACAGTTCCAGTGTAGTGCTGTTGCAGAAGCCCAATAAGGAAGTTCGGCTGTGTATATATTACCGGCTGCTAAACGCTGTAACGGAATTCCAGCCCGAACCTCTCCAAACTGTTTCTGAGTTGTTCACCAAGCTCAGCAAAGCAAAGATTTTCTCCAAGATTGACCTCAGTAAAGGTTATTATCAAATACCAGTCAAGGAGGAAATTAAACCTTTGTTAGCTTTCAGCACTAGTGAAGGACATTACACATTTAATGTGATGCCGTTCGGATTGCATAACGCACCAGGAGTGTTCACCAGGATGATGAGGAAACTTCTAGAACCTTTGCAAAGTCCCCATATCCATAATTTTATGGATGACATATTAATTGCATCGGAAACCTATGAAGAACATATTGCTACGGTTGCTATGCTCCTCAGGAGACTACAGGAAACGGGTCTCACAGCCAGACCTAGCAAATGTCTCATCGGGTTTGAACAGTTAGACTTCCTGGGGCATACTATTTCTCACGGATGCAGTTGGCCTATTAAGAAGAACGTGGAGAAAATAGCTGCAGCCAAAAGACCCCGAACGAAGAAAGACGTACGTTCCTTCTTATCATTATGTGCATATTATCAGAAATACACCCAGAACTTCAACGGACTGACAGCACCTCTGACTGACCTCACAAAGAAAGGTTGTCCTGATAAGGTCATATGGGATCAAAAGTGTGAACACGCGTACAGCACTTTGAAAGGACAGTTGTCTGCATACCCCATTTTGAGGTTGCCTGACCTCAACAAACTTTTTGTATTACGGGTCGACGCGTCAGGTCAGGGCATCGGGTCAACACTGCTTCAAGCCGATGACAGTGACCCAAACATGCTATTTCCAGTTGCCTATGGCAGTCGGAAATTAAATAAAGCCTAACGGAACTACAGCGTAGTCGAAAGAGAATGTCTCGCTCTGATTGACGGTATCAGACGCCATCATGAGTTTCTCTATGGTACATCTTTCACGATGCAAACAGACCACGCTCCGTTAGCATTTCTGGGTGCCAATAAAGAATTTAACGCAAGGATCATGCGTTGGGCGCTTCTTTTAAGCGTTTATTCTTTCAAAGTGGAATATATTCCGGGAAGACAGAATGTCGGGGCTGATTTCCTGAGTAGAAACTGGTCTACAGAGGAAGAAGAGCAAACTGAAGATACCACTCATCCTAAAATCACCAATAAGGTCACGTCCATTGTCAAAAAATGAAACATGAAAAATGGTTTCATGTCTAAAAGTGGGGACGATTGTGACGTACGTTTAGTTCGACAAGTGAATTTTCCTTGATATGATGGATGATTAAAGGGACTTTTAGCTTTTCATAACATTAGAACCCCTGGACATTTGTTGTAACTTTTCGTTTCGCCAGAGCGAATCGATTTCACCGGGACTCACTTAGTATGCGGCACGAGATCAAAGACACTGAGACGATCCCCGAGCAGAGAAGCTTGTTTCTCGCAGGTATTTATCATCTCCGCTGGTGGAGATCTCAGGAAGGACGGGCGGCAGGCTATCAAAGACAGCAGTGGTCCCTGAAACGATTTCGCATCTTGGTGTTAAGCACGGAACCGATCGCAGCCAGAGCGAACGGGGAAAGCTGACGCAAGCAGCGAGCGAAGATACGAGAGGCCAGGGGCGGCTTCTTTCTTTGGTCTGGAAATCAGATCCCCAAAATCCGTCCGAGATCAAAAAGGCTGTCAAAGTTCTCATGTCCCACTCATCTTGCATTCCAGTTGTAGATATACAGATCACGTAGAAATACACTTCATCATTCGCTGGCCAGAACTTGATAGAAACACTAGCGATATTTGAAATCTTGCTAGATTATCCCATGGATTTTCATTTATATTTGCAGTGAATTCTATTTCTGTGCAAAGCGGTAATATATATATTGTGTAAAGTGATCAGTGGTCTAGTTCATTCATTATATTTCATTGAATTTTGTGTTAATTTAAACCTATTAAATTAAACCATCTAAATAGTTCCAGTTGTAAATGTAATGATATACCTGCTATACCATTTCGAAAAAGATAATAGATGTTTAATTCTTAAATTAACTTTTAAAGTCACGAAGGAATTTATCATTAATAAATTTAGTTAAGTCCTATATTTATAGATGTGTGATTTAACCACTAGAACTCGCGCAGTGTTTATTAAATACATAATTAAATACGCGAGCGTATATAGTATATAATAGTCTTAACGGAAAATTTATCGCGCGCTTAGAAGATTATTTGATTTTTAAAGTATGATTATGTTGTTATGGGTTTTCTATCTTTTTCTCTAGATTGATCACCTTTTGCAATCCCAGCAATAACGAAATCTTTCAGAGTTTCCATACTCGGTTCTTAAACTTCCAGACAGTTTGATGAGACATTTTATTAAAGTAAATCTTGTGGTGGTCCGGTGCGGCCTAGCTAACATAATTACATGAAAGAAAGCCTACCCAAGATCATTTGATTATTATCATCAATTTAACTTACAATCTGTAAGATAAACTGGAAGATGAACAGTGCCAGTAGCGATAGTTTATATACTGCTATATTGTGAGAGATTACCGATTTACCTGACTGTGACTGAGCCTAGTTTTTCCTCACTGGATTAAAAAAACTTTACCGGTCAGTTGCTGTCATCACGCAGTGAAGGAATATTGCCATCACCTCATTTTCACCCCTGTGTTGAATTGTGTCAGTGCCATCCCATAGACTCCTTTTATATAATAAAACACAAGAACTCTTAGAACTTCAAGTCCGGCGATAAGCGGGAATATTTGCTCTCAGTGAAACCTCGCATTATCTGGGGCGGGACATAGAAGGACTGGACAGTTGTCACACGTAAAGAGTTTAAGTACTGTGTATATCTTGCTATGGATTGTCTAATGCTGAAATCGGTAAGTGTGTGGTGTATATGAGTGTGGATCCTCACAGTGTGCATGAATGACAGGAGATTAAATTTTTTTGCAACAAACCATTTGTTAACTTGCCTACCGGGTAATACGTTTTCTGTATACCCGGCATTGTTCCTTTAGTGGGATAATTTGTTAACTCTGTTTCATCCCCCCCCCCCTTTTTTTTTCTTTGCTTAGTAAAGGGAAGACACCGTTGGAATAACAGTATTTTTTCTACCACCATAACTAATATTGCAACACCTCTTTCAGAGTAATTAAATTCATTGTTGGGTTAACTCTCCTATGCTCCTGATAACTATCTATCTTGAGACTGGGTTTATCTTTGTCTAATACAAGCGGGAAGGGCTTAGTCGATACCAATGTTCTTCACCCCCTCCCTACCTTGTTATTTGCATTTTCCTGTATTTATGATAATTTTATGTAACACTTGATATTGTTTTTTTTGTGATTTGATCTTTTAGGTTAATAAACATCATAAACTTATATCGGACTGTGTTGGAATACCCAAAAATTCCCTATTTGTTTAATATAGCTGTATCCACGTCGTCCGAGTGTTTAAAGCACCAAACGTGTGTCTGGAAAACTGGCAAATAATTGTTTGACCAGAGAGTGGAAGAGAAGATTGAGAGAAACGATTTGTCGTAAATAAGTCTGTCTTTACTCTCCTCCAGCACTCTGTGGAGCATCGTATTTAATCTATACATTTCTATCACTTAGTTTTCACCATCATTCTACACTCTAAACCGGATTACTATTTCTAGACTCTTTCTCTCAAAATAAATTTACGACATACACTGCTTAGGCAGCGCATGTAAGAAGGTCGCGTTCCGAAAGATATCTTTAACGGACAACTGCCAGACGACAAATCAACAGTTGGGCGACCGTAGCTGAGGTTCAAAGATGTTTGCAAGAGACAAGAGGGTACTGGACATAAATCCAGAAAGCTGGGAGGGTGAAGATGCCGATCGCACCATCTGGTGATGCTCTCTACGGTGCCACCTCAGATTAGGCGAAAAGAAACACTCATGACAAGCAGAAAAGTAGAGCAAACGTCGAAAGAAACACGAGGTGTCACGGGTTGTCTCCCCTTGCTCTGCAATAGTGGTGCAACAGTGGCCCACAACCTAGAATATCAAATGTGGGTCTCTAAAGGTGTCTACCTTTGCACAAGATTACTCTTTGCAGAGTTGTAGATAGAAGAATAATGAAGCTTCTACCTCGAGGTAGTGTTCAGAAGATATTTCAGAAGTCAAGAACAGTGCTGAATGCGTCTGAGCACGTTATTTTTTTTTATCTGACCCGCCGCCTTTTGTGAAGATGTATATTGTATGATTTAGTTCATTCAAGTCCGCAGCTGATTTAATTTAGCGAAATTCCTCTTATTATTATAGTTGTTCTTAATGGCTTTTCACATATAAATATTAAATTCCGGATTCACACATATGCCTATCGCTCTGTAATAACTAATTCAACTATGAATTTATAAAAATCAACATACACATTTAAAGATCAATTACTTTAACACTTGTAAATGAATATGAATAGTGATTAAGAAAAGTAATAAGGTTTCTTCGCAGAAAAGTCTTTAGGCTTGATGAATTTAGCAAAATAAAGTTCGGTTGGGTTTGGTCTGTTACGACTGTGACTTGTCAAAATGCTTAAGTGCCGATGCTGTTTATCCGTTTCTGTGGTGAGGGGCAAGTTCTCAGATCAATCAGAAAGTAACCGCTCCTGGTCAAAGCAAGACTTTTCAGGTCTCGATATCAAGCTTCGAACCACAGTCTAGTAGTACAGCAAATGGTCTATCCGGGTCATACCGCAAATAGTCGGGTTGCCTCGTACTGGTACCACAAACTCAATAATTGAGATATCTTAGACTTCTTGCTCAGTAGAATAGTCTTGGCAACTTAACACAGATGCCACGAACACGTCTTGTGTATTATTCCTACTTCAAAATCCTTCTGGGACTTGCGAGTGAACCTGTAGTTTTCTGGGTTCCTTATTAATACTGGCGAGTTTTCTACTGATGTGCAGAGATACTTTTAATACTTTTTGTCCGGTCATATAAATTCAGATTCGAACGCTATTCTTTAATGTGGCAACATCCGAGCTATCTATATTGACGATTTCTGTAATGCAGTACCGTAAGTCAAACCTTTTCTACGTTATATTGTAGGTTCCCGGCCCACGCTTCCACCTGGCGGTTTCGACAAAACTACCAATCACAGCGATAGTTTATTCGCAACCTCAAATGTCATTCAATACATTCAAAGTACATGTTATGATACCTTTTCATCATGTAATATTTTCCACGACTCATGCGTTTGAAAATTTCAAACAGTCATCTTCCATTTATGAATTAGTGATATTCGTAAAATGTTGTGAAAGTTGACTTATACAACACTTCCTGCTCACTCTTCCAAATTTCTTCCATTATTGTGTTTAATGTGTAATTATCTGTCCCAAACAGTCGAATCGGAAGTGATTATGCAGTCTTAAGTAAACACTTCATGCTCGCATCTACCTGGAGTCAATGTGGTATTAATTTCGTGACACGAGGGCAAAAAGCATCGACGGATGTCACCTAAGGGGCGAATTCCCATGGTCAGATACGACTGATAGGGCTATTATTATCCTTATATTTTTATAATACAACAAAAAATTGATAAAGCTCAAACGTTATTTACATGTGTTGCTAAATGTGGCGAGTTTGACACTAACCGTTGATTTTTTTTTTTTTTTGATAAACAAGACTGGTTTACTTTTTAGTTCAAGGATAAACTGACATTGTACATGAATTTTAATATTTTAATTTTCTGCTCTACTTCTACGTTTAATCTACATTTAATTTACATTTATTTGTAGCTGCGGTCTGTAGTATTTGATGAATAGGAGAAGATTTTGGGGATGGGGACACGCTGTATCAGGAACCAGGAACGTGTAACAGTTTTCAGATCACCAGAGCTGATTGATCACAGAAGGTAAAGGCTGGAGATCATAAAACACTTGAGATATATCATGTGAGAGACGGTATTTGAATGATGACCTCATCAACAATATAAACCATGAAGTTTAGAATTCCACATTCATTTATCTTCTTCGCTGCCTTACATCCCTAGGCCCCAGCTGTTACAACTCGTATCAAGTTTTCTTCACATTTTTGTACATATATTTCAAGTTTGCACTTCACTGACTGTATATTATTGTAACTTCGTGTTCATAGTTTTCTGAATACATTAGACAGAGATTGGAATATTACTCCAGTTTGTTATTACTTTAAGGTATCCAAAGATAAAGCACGTACCATTTATAGTGTTCTAACTTTAGACGTCCTAGTCAATATTTAGAGTTTGATCCTGTCGTAAATTTATTTTGAGAGAAAAGAGTCTTAGAAATAGTGGTCCGGTTTAGAGTGAAAAATGATGATGGAAAGCTCAGTGATAGAAATGTATAGATTAAATATGATGCTCCACAGAGTGCTGGAGGAGAGTAAAGACAGACGTATTTACGACAAATCGTTTCTCTCAATCTTCTCTTCCACTCTCCTGGTCAAACAATTATTTGCCAGTTTTCCAGACACACGTCTGCGCTCACACCGATTTGTTGCTTTCAAGCACTCAGACGACGTGGATACAAACTATATTAAACGAATAGGGAATGATTGGGCTTTTGGGTATTCCAACACAGTCCGATTTAAGTTTATGATGTTTATTTACCGTAAAGATCAAAACACAAAAAACAATATCAAGTGTTACATAAATTTATCATAAGTACAGAAAAATGCAAATATCAAGGTAGGGAGGGGTGAAGAAGACTGGTATCGACTAAGCCCTTCCCGCTTGTATTAGACAAAGATAAACCCAGTCTCAAGATAGATAGTTATCAGGAACGTAGGTAAGTAAACCTAACAGTAAAGTTAATTACTCTGAAAAGGGGTGTTACCACATTAGGTATAGGTGGTAGAAAGAAATCCTGTTCTTCCCAATTGTTCTTCCCTTTACTAAGCAAATGAAAAGGAGGGGGTTTTAAACATAGTTAACAAATTATCAACTATCCCACTTAAAGGAACAATGCCGGGTTTACAGAAAACGTATTACCCGGTAGGCAAGTTAACAAATGGTTACACAAAAGAATTAATTTCCTGTCATTAATGCACACTGTGAGGATCCACACTCATATACACCACACACTTACCAAGTTGCAGCATCAGTCAGTCCCTTAGAGTGATAAACACAATAATTAACTCTTGACGTATGACAAATGTCTAGTCCTTCTATGTCCCGCCCCAGATAATGCGAGGATTCACTGAGAGCAAATATTCCCGCTTATCGCCGGACTTGAAGTTCTAAGAGTTCTTGTGGTTTATTATAAAGAAACGAGTCTATGGGATGGCACTGACACAATTCAACATCATCATCATGTGACGTATTCTTTCCAGAACGTTGTCTCCATTACAGCTGCTCTGAACGCATCACGATTCTGGGCAAGTCGACCTGCATCAGCCAAAGACAAGTTCAGACTCTCTGTGATGTCCTGGGTCCACCGTCGTCTAGGTCGACCCCTTCCCCTTTTTCCAGGGACCATGCCTTCCATCACTGTTTTTTCCAGGCTATTATGTCTTTTTATATGACCGAAAAATTTCAGCTTCCTTATTGCGATGGTATTTAGGAGCCAATGTTCCTGTACGTTTAGTGAGTGCAGTACTTCTCTGTTGGTCTTTTTTTCTGTCCAGGGTATTCCCAACATCCTTCTGTAGCATTTCATTTCGAATGATGTAATCTTTTTTGCAACTGTTTTATTGAGTGTCCAAGTCTCGCAGCCGTATGTTGCCACTGGGAATATACATGCTCTGATCAGTTGTAACTTTGTTTCTTTGCTTGTGCCTTGCCATAGGTTTTTCATCTGTATTAGTTTATGTGAAGCAATTGCAAGTCTTCTTTTAATTTCTACTGCACAGTCGCCAGAGCTGTTGATGATTGATCCTAAGTATTCAAATTCATTAACACTTTCCAGTTCTTCGTTATCAATTTCAATTTCTGGTTTGGTCTTTACTTTGTCTGTTGTCAATACTTTAGTCTTCTTGGTGTTTAGGTATAGATTCTGGGCCTCGCTGTGTTTTTTGGTGGACAGAAGTAATTGTTCAAGTCCTTCTGGGTTGGTCGATAGGAGGACTGTGTCGTCAGCATATCTGATTTCCGGGATCTGGTACCCGCCGATGTTAAATGAGGCAAACTCTGTGTGTTCTTGGTCATCTCTTACATTTCTCATGATATTCTCGGCATAAATGTTAAACAGGTAAACATTCAACATAGGGGTGAAAAATGAGGTGATGGTATAATCCTTCACTGCGTGATGATAGCCACTGACCGGGAAAGTTTTTTAATCCAGTGAGGAAAAACTAGGCTCGGTCACATTCAGGTAAATCGGTAATCTCTCACAATAGACAGTATATAAACTATCGCTACTGGCACTGTTCATCTTCCAGTTTATCTTACAAAGTGTAAGTTAGATTGATGATAATAATCAAATGATCTTGGGTAGGCTTTCCTTCGTGCAATTATGCTAGCCAGGCCGTACCGGACCACCACAAGATTTACTTTAAAAAAATGTCTCATCAAACTGTCTGGAAGTTTAAGAACCGAGTATGGAAACTCTGAAAGATTTCGTTATTGCTGGGATTGCAAAAGGTGATCAATCTAGAGAAAAAGATAGAAAACCCATAACAACATAATCATACTTTAAAACAAATAATCTTCTAAGCGCGCGATAAATTTCCCGTTAAGCCTATTATACACTCGAGTATTTAAGTATGTATTTAATAAACACTGCGCGAGTTCTAGTGGTTAAATCACACATCTATAAATATAGGACTTAACTAAATTTATTAATTATAAATTCCTTCGCGACTTTAAAAGTTAATTTAAGCATCTATTATCTTTTGAAATAATATAATAGATAGATCATTATATTTACAACTGGAACTATTGAGATGGTTTAATTTAATAGATTTAAATTAACACAAAATCCAATGAAATATAATGAATGAACTCGACCACTGATCACTTTACACAATATATATATTACCGCTTTGCACAGAAATAGAATTCACTGCAAATATGTATAAAATCCATGGGATGATCTAGCAAGATTTCAAATATCGCTAGTGCTTCTATCAAGTTCTGGCCAGCGAAAGATAACGTGTCTAGTCTTCATGGTCTATTTAGCTAAAATGGAATGTAAGTTGAGTGGGACATGATAACTTGACAGCTTTTTTGATCTCCTGACTTTGGGGGATCTGACCGCCAAATCCAAAGAGAGAAGCCGCCCCTGGCCTCTCGTATCTTCGTTCGCTCGTTGCGTCAGCTTTCCCCGTTCGCTCTGGCTGCGCTCGGATCCGTGCTTAACACCGAGATGCGAAATCGTTTCAGGGACCACTACTCTCTTTGATAGCGCCGATAGTCTCCCCTGAAATCCCTCAGTCTGTCTCTTTGATCTCGTGCCGCATACTAAATGAGTCCCGGTGAAATCGATTCTGGCAAACGAAAAGTTACAACAAATGTTCAGGGGTTCTAATGTTATGAAAAGCTAAAGGTCCCTTTAAATCATCCATCATATCAGGGAAAATTCACTTGTCAAACTAGACGTACGTCACAATCGTCCCCACTTTTAGACATGAAACCATTTTTCATGTTTCATTTTTTGACAATGGAGGTGACCTGATTGGTGATTTTAGGATGAGTGGTATCTTCAGTTTGCTCTTCTTCCTCTGTAGACCAGTTTCTACTCAGGAAATCAGCCCCGACATTCTGTCTTCCCGGAATATATTCCACTTTGAAAGAATAAACGCTTAAAAGAAGCGCCCAACGCATGATCCTTGCGTTAAATTCTTTATTGGCACCAAGAAATGCTAACGGAGCGTGGTCTGTTTGCACCGTGAAAGATGTACCATAAAGAAACTCATGATGGCGTCTGATACCGTCAATCAGAGCAAGACATTCCCTTTCAACTACGCTGTAGTTCCGTTCCGCTTTATTTAATTTCCGACTGCCATAGGCAACTGGAAATAGCATGTTCAGGTCACTGTCATCGGCTTGAAGCAGTGTTGACCCGATGCCCTGACCTGACGCGTCGACTCTCAGTACAAAAGGTTTCTTGAGGTCAGGCAACCTCAAAATGGGGTATGCAGACAACTGTCCTTTCAAAGTGCTATACGCGTGTTCGCACTTTTGATCCCATATGACCTTATCAGGACAACCTTTCTTTGTGAGGTCAGTCAGAGGTGCCGTCAGTCCGTTGAAGTTCTGGATGTACTTCTGATAGTATGCACATAGCGATATGAAGGAACGTACGTCTTTCTTCGTTCGGGGTCTTTTTGCTGCCATTATTTTCTCCACGTTCTTCTTAATAGGCCAACTGCATCCGTGAGAAATAGTGTGCCCCAGGAAGTCTAACTGTTCAAACCCGATGAGACATTTGCTAGGTCTGGCTGTGAGACCCGTTTCCTGTAGTCTCCTGAGGAGCATAGCAACCGTAGCAATATGTTCTTCATAGGTTTCCGATGCAATTAAGATGTCATCCATGAAATTATGGATATGGGGACTTTGCAAAGGTTCTAGAAGCTTCCTCATCATCCTGGTGAACACTCCTGGTGCGTTATGCAAACCGAACGGCATCACGTTAAATGTGTAATGTCCTTCACTAGTGCTGAAAGCTAACAAAGGTTTAATTTCCTCCTTGACTGGTATTTGATAATAACCTTTGCTGAGGTCAATCTTGGAGAAGATCTTTGCTTTGCTGAGCTTGGTGAACAACTCAGAAACAGTTTGGAGAGGTTCGGGCTGGAATTCCGTTACAGCGTTTAGCAACCTGTAATCAATGCACAGCCGAACTTCCTTATTGGGCTTCTGCAACAGCACTACACTCGAGCTGTAAGGAGATGTAGACTCACTGATAATTCCTGCCTGACGCAGCTTGTCTATTTCTCCGCGAAGTGCATCAGCTTTAGCGTACGGGATGGGGTAAACTCTGGTTTGAACAGGGGTCTCGTTTGTTAATTTCATATCAAATTCAATGAGATTTGTTCGACCAGGTACATCCGTTAAGACTGCACTGTACTGTTTTAGTAGAGCCCTGGTTTCTGTTTGTTGTTCTGGTGAGAGATTGTCGCCGAACTTGACATCTTTAAAGGATTCTGTGGGTTGCAATGGATACTCCATGCAACCATCATCATCTTCCTCGTCTTCCGTTGCTATGGCGACAGCCAGGAGATGCTCGGAGGATGGCACCGGTCTTTCCAAATATTTCTTTAGCAGATTTATGTGGAAGACCTTCTCCTTTCCTTTGATGGAGATCTTGTAGTTGGTACGTGAGATCTTTTTAAGGACGGTAAACGGTCCTTGCCATCCGATGCGAAGTTTATTGCTTCCGGTTGGAAGTAGCAATAGGACTTTCTCCCCTGGTTGTAGTTCTCTCTCTTTTGCAGCTTTGTTGTATCTTTTAGTAATTTTAGCGCGGGCTTTCTTAAGGTTGGTAGTAGCTAGATCCCATCCTAGCTTTAGCCTTTCCTTAAGCTCAGATACATACTTGCTTGCAGAGACGACTGTCTCGTCAGCCTTCTGGTCTGTCAGGGACCGAAGTAAGGCTTCTAGTGGCCCCTTAATAGGTCTGCCAAATAAAAGTGTAGCTGGCGCAAAACCCGTAGACGCTTGGGGTACCTCTCGGTAGGCGAATAAGGCAGCCGATATATATTGGTCCCAGTCTTCCGGTTTCTCCTGACCCAGCTTACGTAACATCATGGTGAGGGTACCGTTAAAACGTTCCACGAGCCCATTTCCGGCCGGATGGTAGGGACTTGTGTGGATATGTTTGGCCCTCAAGATCTTAAAGATCTCCTCCATTAACAGGCTACGGAATTGGGATCCATTGTCCGTCAAAACTTGTTGAGGGAATCCCAACCGTGTAAAAATTTGCACAAGGGCTTCTGCGACATGCTTGGAATTAGTGCATGGTAGCGGTACGGCTTCGGCCCACATAGTGCAAGTGTCAACTAAGGTCAGGATGAACCTGTTCCTTCTTTTGGTCTTTTCCAGAGGACCAATAATGTCGACAGCAACCCGTTCAAATGGAGTCCCTACTATTGGCATTTGCCCCATAGGTACTGGGGGTGTCAAGTGCTTGGGTGCTACCCGTTGGCACTGGGCGCAGGATTTCACATACCTGACAATGTCAGAGTTCATTCCTGGCCACCAATAGTGGTTTTTTATTCGCTGAATAGTGGCGTTTTGTCCCATATGTCCGCTAAAGGGAAGAGAGTGCCCCATTTCTAAGATCTGGTTTCTGTACTGCGTCGGTACTAGGAGCTGGTTATTCCCCGTGTCCGGGTTGCCCGTTCTACGATACAATACACCATCCTTAGAAAAGATGTCTCCGTTGTGTCTGGGGTCCTTAGCCATGGGCAGTTTTTTAAAGCAGGGCGCCAGAGTAGGGTCCTTTTGTTGCGCCTCCTTCAGTTCATTCGGCAACAAGTTTGGCGCAGGCTCCCTCTCCTTCTTGGCTTGCCCTCTTGTGGTTACCGCTGCCACAATCGGCTCCTTAGGTCTCCCAATGAACACATATCTACATCCCAGGATAACTGGGTAGATCGGATCATCCATTATGGCCGCTTTAATAACTCCTCTGACAAAGTCAGAGTGTATTTCTACCAGTGCGATAGGAAGCGTCCTGGGTGCATCACTCCTGAAAACTCCACTAAGTTTGACGGTTTCCTCTGTCTCCTGACCGGGTTTGACTAGGTGCCTAGCGACAATACAATCAAAACTTAATCCAGTGTCAAAAAGACAAGTAGTAGAGGTACCGTTCAAAATTACAGTTCCTCGAGTTGAGGGTCGGTCCCCCTCAGGTTGAGAATCACTGACATTGACTCTACCTTTCGAGGCTGTATGCAAACATCCAATGCGGTTTGCACCGGTTTGTTTGCCCTGATCAGACGTTCCTGGTGTAGGGGTCTTCCCTTTTCCTTGACCTTGGTGGCCGCGCTGCCACGTAGGCTTGTTGGGTTGATCAGAATTGTTGTTGGGGGGTATCGGGTTTTGTAGAATTTCGATTTTTCCTGGGGAGGTTTCTGGGTATTGTTATCTCGTTGGTTATAATGTTGAGAGGAAGTGGAAGAATAGGATGCCTGCTCTAGATTCTGTTTTCGAGATGGCTCATCGGTGGGTTTACGTTTAGTGCTGGGAAGTTCGGCCATTGCATTGCTATAGCGTTCGGCTTTATTGAGTATGTCTTCAAGCCTGACTGCCCCCTGTTCAGCCAAAAATCTACGAGTTTCATTCGACAAAGTGGATTTTATCTGCTCCACAAGAACAAGTTCGAGGAGTCCCTCATATGAAAGAGGTAGGTCAGATAATTCAATGCACTTTGTCAGATAACCCGTGAGACGTGAAGAGAACTGGGGAAATGTTTCCGTGCTCTCTTTTCGGCTGTTTCTGAACAACTGCAGAAACTTTCGGGCAGTCATCTCAAACTGCTGTAGTAAGGCCTTCTTCAACAGGTCATAATCATGTTGATTCGGTCCCAGCTTTGTGTACACGTCATAAGCATTGCCTTTCAGTGACGTTGAAAGTTTGAGCGCCCAGCGGGTACTCTCTAACCCATAAAGATTCGCGAGTCTCTCGAATTTTTCTAGGTAGCTGTCAATTTTTTCGTTAGGGCTAGGAAAAGATTCTAAAGAAAACGACATAGCAGTTAATTGGGCAGATTGAGTACTGGAGAGGTCCATTGATTGAGACTGGGGCGAAGACGGCTCTCCGTTAGTCGAAGTAGAGGCGCCCCGACTCTCTAGAGCCTTAAGCGCCAGTTCATGCTGTCTTTCCTTGTCTCTCTCTCTCTCTGCGAGTTTCCATCTCTGCTTCAATTTTCTTCTGTTCCAAAAGACGTTCTTCCGCTTCTTTCTTATCTGCCCTCTCCTGGGCTTCTCTCCTCTCTGTTCTTTCTTTCTCTTCCTTCCTCTCAGCTTCTGCTCTCTGTTGCTCCGCCTTCCTCTCAGCTTCGGCTCTCTGTTGCTCCGCGTCATATATTTCCAATTCCTGGTTAATAAACGCGTTTGCAGCTTCTGCATCTAATCCTGCCTCTTTCGCTTCCAGCCTCAAGATGGACCTCATCTTTATCCTCTCTGCCATTGTTAAAGAATAAGATGAAGTATGCCTAGAGAACTAGTAAGAAGCAACGCGAAAGGGAGGAACTCTGAACCGCTACGAGAAAAAAACACAAGTATAAATTTACCTGTGTTACCTCCTACCTGTACTGTGCAAACTTATCGCTGCTATTATCTGGCAATTAAGGCTCTAAACGCAAGCGACTATGCCACTAAATGGTAAGTTACACTGGAAAAGAATCTACTTTTACTAACAGTAGAGAAAAATTTATATTAAAACAATTTAAAAGGAAAAAAAAATTTTCCCCTAAATTTTAAATCTCTGACAACAAACTCCGTCCCTAAAGTCAATTATTGAGATGAGACGTTGTTAACTTAATTTTTAAAAATCAGAACAATCCGTCTTTAGCTAAGCTCAACTCTTTTTAACTTCAAAAACCTTAGTGACTGTAAAACAATCACGCAATCCCAGCAACTTTTATAAAGAAAGAAATTGAATTATCTCCGCCAGAGGATAATTATAATAGCAAATATATTTGTTTATCTGTACTTTCTACTGCTGTGGAGAGAAAACAACCTGTAAATATGCTGTGTGGACAACCCAAATACTTAAAGAACGTTTGTCTAGGGGTGTAATTATTTATTTCCCTAATTCACAAAGACAAATCATTCACACTCTACCTAGTTAGACCCAAACTAAATCAGACTCAAAATATCTTTATCCCGGCTATGCGATTGCCTCAAATGTAGCTCAAGATCCCAGAACCAGCCCACAAATATGTGTGCATCAAATGTATCTCAAAATTATCCCGGCGAGCCGGCCAAATATTGTCGTAAATTTATTTTGAGAGAAAAGAGTCTTAGAAATAGTGGTCCGGTTTAGAGTGAAAAATAATGTTGGAAAGCTCAGTGATAGAAATGTATAGATTAAATATGATGCTCCACAGAGTGCTGGAGGAGAGTAAAGACAGACGTATTTACGACAAATCGTTTCTCTCAATCTTCTCTTCCACTCTCCTGGTCAAACAATTATTTGCCAGTTTTCCAGACACACGTCTGCGCTCACACCGATTTGTTGCTTTCAAGCACTCAGACGACGTGGATACAAACTATATTAAACGAATAGGGAATGATTGGGCTTTTGGGTATTCCAACACAGTCCGATTTAAGTTTATGATGTTTATTTACCGTAAAGATCAAAACACAAAAAACAATATCAAGTGTTACATAAATTTATCATAAGTACAGAAAAATGCAAATATCAAGGTAGGGAGGGGTGAAGAAGATTGGTATCGACTAAGCCCTTCCCGCTTGTATTAGACAAAGATAAACCCAGTCTCAAGATAGATAGTTATCAGGAACGTAGGTAAGTAAACCTAACAGTAAAGTTAATTACTCTGAAAAGGGGTGTTACCAAATTAGGTATAGGTGGTAGAAAGAAATCCTGTTCTTCCCAATTGTTCTTCCCTTTACTAAGCAAATGAAAAGGAGGGGGTTTTAAACATAGTTAACAAATTATCAACTATCCCACTTAAAGAACAATGCCGGGTATACAGAAAACGTATTACCCGGTAGGCAAGTTAACAAATGGTTACACAAAAGAATTAATTTCCTGTCATTCATGCACACTGTGAGGATCCACACTCATATACACCACACACTTACCGAGTTGCAGCATCAGTCAGTCCCTTAGAGTGATAAACACAATAATTAACTCTTGACGTATGACAAATGTCTAGTCCTTCTATGTCCCGCCCCAGATAATGCGAGGATTCACTGAGAGCAAATATTCCCGCTTATCGCCGGACTTGAAGTTCTAAGAGTTCTTGTGGTTTATTATAAAGAAACGAGTCTATGGGATGGCACTGACACAATTCAACATAGGGGTGAAAAATGTGGTGATGGTATAATCCTTCACTGCGTGATGATAGCCACTGACCGGGAAAGTTTTTTAATCCAGTGAGGAAAAACTAGACTCGGTCACATTCAGGTAAATCGGTAATCTCTCACAATAGACAGTATATAAACTATCGCTACTGGCACTGTTCATCTTCCAGTTTATCTTACAAAGTGTAAGTTAGATTGATGATAATAATCAAATGATCTTGGGTAGGCTTTCCTTCATGTAATTATGCTAGCCAGGCCGTACCGGACCACCACAAGATTTACTTTAAAAAAATGTCTCATCAAACTGTCTGGAAGTTTAAGAACCGAGTATGGAAACTCTGAAAGATTTCGTTATTGCTGGGATTGCAAAAGGTGATCAATCTAGAGAAAAAGATAGAAAACCCATAACAACATAATCATACTTTAAAACAAATAATCTTCTAAGCGCGCGATAAATTTCCCGTTAAGCCTATTATACACTCGAGTATTTAAGTATGTATTTAATAAACACTGCGCGAGATCTAGTGGTTAAATCACACATCTATAAATATAGGACTTAACTAAATTTATTAATTATAAATTCCTTCGCGACTTTACAAGTTAATTTAAGCATCTATTATCTCTTGAAATAATATAATAGATAGATCATTATATTTACACCTGGAACTATTGAGATGGTTTAATTTAATAGATTTAAATTAACACAAAATCCAATGAAATATAATGAATGAACTCGACCACTGATCACTTTACACAATATATATATTACCGCTTTGCACAGAAATAGAATTCACTGCAAATATGTATAAAATCCATGGGATGATCTAGCAAGATTTCAAATATCGCTAGTGCTTCTATCAAGTTCTGGCCAGCGAAAGATAACGTGTCTAGTCTTCATGGTCTATTTAGCTAAAATGGAATGTAAGATGAGTGGGACATGAGAACTTTGACAGCTTTTTTGATCTCCTGACTTTGGGGGATCTGACCGCCAAATCCAAAGAGAGAAGCCGCCCCTGGCCTCTCGTATCTTCGTTCGCTCGTTGCGTCAGCTTTCCCCGTTCGCTCTGGCTGCGCTCGGTTCCGTGCTTAACACCGAGATGTGAAATCGTTTCAGGGACCACTACTGTCTTTGATAGCGCCGATAGTCTCCCCTGAAATCCCTCAGTCTGTCTCTTTGATCTCGTGCCGCATACTAAATGAGTCCCGGTGAAATCGATTCTCTCTGGCGAGACGAAAAGTTACAACAAATGTTCAGGGGTTCTAATGTTATGAAAAGCTAAAGGTCCCTTTAAATCATCCATCATATCAGGGAAAATTCACTTGTCAAACTAGACGTACGTCACAGATCCTTCCAAATGTTTTTTGCGTCTGCCTCTATTTTTGTGTGTCTGCATCTGTATCTGTATATCTGCCTCTATTTTTTACATCTGCCTCTGTTATTTTTTATCTGCATCAATTTTTTTGGATCTACCAGTTTTATTTTAGTCTGCCTCTATTTCTATTTTAGTGGTTGCCTCTATTTTTATTGACTGTCTCTAGTTTATTTGAGTCAGTCTCTATTTTTGTGTCTGCCTCTGTTTCTTTATATCTGCCTATATTTTTAATATATGCCTCTAATTCTTTATATCTGCCTCTGTTTCTTTATATTTGCCTCTGTTTCTTTATATTTGCCTCTGTTTCTTTATATCTGCATCTGTTTCTTTATGTCTGTTTCTGTTTCTTGATATCAGCCTGTTTCTTTATATCTGCCTGTTTCTTTATATCTGCCTCTGTTTCTTTATATTTGCCTCTGCTTCTTTATATCTACCTAAGTTTCTTTACATCTACCTGTTTTTATATACCTGCCTGTTTCTTTATATCTGCTTCTGCTTTTTTATATCTGCCTCTGTTTCTTTATATCTGCCTCAGTTTCTTTATATCTGCTTCTATTTTAGTGTCTGCATGTGTTTCTTTTTTTTTCTGCCTCTATTTTTTGGTCAGTTTCTATTTCAGGGGTTGCCTCTATATTTTTTTGTCTGCCTCTATTGTTTGGGTCTGGTTCTATTTTACTTTATTACGTCATCAGACTTAAGGGTCTTTTATATTTGGACTTGCGTCCTAATATAACTGACTAGGTTGAACGGGACACTCTTCGCCAAATTTGTTTTTTTTTAAATGAAACGAATGCCTAGCAACGCTGTTAACTCGCCTCCAGGATATGTGGACTCTAATCACTAACTCTCCTTTTAAAGATGTAGAGAATGGATAGAACTGATATTTGAACAACATTACACAAAACTTGACCATGATAACGTGTAGGGACAAGGCATAAGGATTTATGGTTAGTCTTTAACGCGACGCACTAAAGACGACTTATCAATGGAAACGTACGGTTACGTGTGATTCAACCACTTCTGATTATAACGTTTTCGTTGTTCTCTATGTTTCAGAGCCATACAATGAGACTAAATGTGTGGGTTGAGAGACTATTATATATGAGGTGGACTCGATATATTTTAATGCCCATTCAAGTCACTATGCAATGAAAGCTCCTCTTATCATCTCATGTTATAATGTTTGGTGGAGAAGGTTGGTAGGGACTTATGGTCATTTTCGGGCTCACAGGGGGACTTGTCAAACACATCGTCTCAACTTTACTTTACGCAGCTTTTTTTTTTTTTTTCCTCGCATGAGGTCGCATTTTTTTCCTCGCATGAGGTCGCATTGTCCCTGCCCAAAACCCAGCCCTGGTCAAGACCACATGTCCCAACACAAGAAGACCCAATGACAACATGTGTCATTGTAGTGGTCTTCTGTGTTCAAACACAAAGGACCTCATGATCCCTACTGGTCCCTGTGTCTAGACACATGATCCTAGCCAAAGGCCGGATAAGGGCGTTGGGTTGCACAGCGTTAATTGCGCTGTAGTTTAGGCAGCTTTTTTTTTTTTTTTAAAAACCTTTATTCAGGTCATGATTTCAACATCAATGATATTTACAAGAGTATAAATTTCAAATAATACATAGATATGAGGTGTAAGCTACCTCCCCTTCCCCCCTCCCCTTATCCCTAGGCAAGCAAACAATATTATAACAAAACAAAAACAAAAGGACAAACAAAAAATTACAAAGCCATATCAAATCCCAAAAGTCCCCATAATGTCCTAATACAAATCAGTAACAAAAAATGATTTGAATGATGAAACAGAATGTAAATGAGGCCATGAAGGTTCTAATATACATCAACACTCTATCATGAGGTGAAAGACAAAGACATATGTGATAGAGTGTATTTACATTGCGTGGTATTTACAGAAGTATTATTTCCATTCAAAGCTACTTGCTTTGTATTATAAAACAAAGGTCTAAGTTATAATTTAACTCAAAAAGAACATTTTTAAATATGTTTTACTATGTCTTGTGTTATATATTCGTATATTTGTGAAAATATCTGACTGTTATATTTTCTACCGTCATGTACTGCCCTACATCTACAAGTCCACACTAAGTATCTAAATTCTGCTAATAAGGTTAAAAGTTTCAGTTCTGTTCGTCTTGGTAACGGAGGTAAAGTATTTAACATGACCGCTTGGTACATGTTAAGCGATTGCTGTGTTTTGGAAGCTATTAGTGTTCTTAGTTTGTTTATGGTGGGAACCACTGTCTTACTTACTTACTTAGTCGTTCCCCTTCTACCGTGAGGTGTAGAGGTTTGGAAGAGAGAGCGCCAGACTATCCTATTGGCTGTCTTCCTCCTGGCCTGGTTCCATTCTAGTCCTCGATCCTTCAAAGATTGTCTAATGTTGTCCTCCCAGCGGACTCTGGGTCGTCCTCGGGGTCTGGATCCTTGGCTCTTTGTTTCCCATGCTTGTCGTGGTATCCGATCTTCTCCCATTCTGCAGACATGGCCAAACCATCTTAATTGGGACTGTTCTACTCGGGTCTGCAGGGGTTAGGATTTAAGGCCTTGACGTATCGTCTGGTTGCGTACCATGTCTCTTCTTGTTACTTCAACCACCTTCCTCAGATACCTCATTTCTGAGGTTTGGATCTGGCTTTTATGGGTTGTAGTCATTGCCCATGACTCGCATCCGTATGTCAAGACTGGGACATAGGTGGAGCGGTATACAGCCATCTTCGTTTTCTTACCAACTTCTCTCTTGCTGAGGAATCCTCGATTTATGGCCTGAAAAAGTCTCCCAGCTGCTGCTTTTCGAGTGGCCAACTCTTCTTTGATGCCTCCCTTTCGGTCTATAATAGCTCCGAGGTATTTAAAGTGGTCGACCTGCTCCAGGACCTGTTCTCCCAGCTTAATCTGATGTTTTCTTTCTTCTCGTGATATCACCATGGATTTTGTTTTAGAGCTGCTTATGACCATCCCTCTCTTCTCTAGCTCTTCCTTCCAGACTTGCAGGTTGGATTGGAGATGTGCCTCTGATTTAGCAATCAGGGCAACGTCATCAGCAAATGCCAGCTCCGAAATATAGACCTGTCTCATCTTCCAGTACCCCACTGAATACTTTCTTGTTCTCTCCTTACATGCCTTGATGACATCGACCATAAGGAGCATGAAGAGGAAAGGTGATAGGATATCACCTTGTCTTACACCAGTGGTGGTCCTGAACTCTTCTGACTTATGGTTTGCTGTCCTCACATAATTTCTGCAAGACTTGTAGAAGCTAGCACTGTCTTTCATATGTAAAACAAGTGGTCCTCTGTTTCTATAGTGTTGTTACTGCCCAGTCTACACTTTGGTGGCGCTTTGCCAGCCTTTTTCGCCGATTGCACGCTCACAATAGGTGTTAAACCGTACAGTAATCTATGATGATAGGAAACTCTTTACAGAGCGATACAACAGGAAGCAATCTGATCATCAGAAGAAGTCCCCCCGTCCGACAAGTGTTTCAGCCCATATACTCCTTTACACTGTAAGGGGTGCGGGCCCACTTGGGTCATGACTCCCAAGCGTCTCAGCCTCCTGTTGTCTTGTATCGAAAATGAACCCATTTCACTTATTATGGTAGCAACTTTAATCCACAACTCTGCCAGCCGTGGAGGCAATTGTGAAAGTAACAAAGCAAAGACAAATTATTCCGTTCGTTCCGTCGCACACACTGAGACACCATATGTAACTTCTTTGGCTTGTGGCTTAACGTCTACTGTGTGAATGTTTGTGTAGCCCTGTGTGTGGTCTGTTATGAAAAGGTTGTACCCTCGTTTTATCCTTATACCTAAATATGGTTCCTGTGCCCCTACTAACAGTTTGTATATGAGTTTGGTGTCCTGTTTTATTAAGTGTTCATTCCCTTTTAAATTTTGTAAACATATTCTATAAAAAGGCGGTGGGGTGCCGAAAAGGTGGGGTTTGTTGTTATCAAGTTTGCAAAATTTAGTTAACCTAGTTCCCATATAGTAATGTGCTATTGGGTAAAGGTCTGGGTATTTAATGATCTCCCCTATGTATCTAATCCTTAAGGCTTTAATCTTAGTGCTAATATCTTGTAGGGCTATTCCCCCTTTATTTTTTGGTTGTATTAGTGTTTGGCGTTTAATACTAGCTATGGTACTCCTAAAAATGAAAAGCCTAATTTGCTTGTTTATTTCTATCACAATCTTTTTGGGTACCATTTGTATATTAGCTACATATATTATTTTAGGTATAATGAAACAGTTCACTATGATGCTTCTTCCAAAAATGGTAGCTGTCTTATATTATATTTAGGCAGCACTTTGTGCCGGTCAAAAAATCCAATATTCTTTGCAACAGAATAGGATGCATTTAAGAGAAACTCGTTTTATATATATTTTCTGACGTGTATTGAGTCTAGCTCATGTATTTATCCCATATAAAATATAACTGCATATTTTTACAACAGCAACAAACAACTGAAACATTTTCTTCAGAACTTGAAATAGATTGTAATTACCTTTTTTTAATTCAAAAGCGGTACAAACAAAGTGATATAAAGTAACAATTTAATTTTTTAAAAATTATGACTAGCTTTTCCGCCCATATCACTCCCTTTGTAATAAAAATTACTCCCCTTAGATAAAACGCATAAATGTATCTTAACGTTTAAGTATGAGGGAAATAACAATGCGATGGTAGTGGAATATTGATAAGTGTTCCCAATGTCAATGTCTGGTTGTGTAGCGAATACAGAAAGTTAGTTAAAAGTCAGTGTCTTTACGTGCTTGTTTTATATGTGGGAATTGACTTTTGTTTTCCAAACTTCCTTTCTTTTTCCCCAATGCGTGTGGAATTAATACTTGCCGAGTTTGTATATGTAACCCGCCAAGCACTCCAAGGGAGGTAACTAACAATCATTAATGTGACTGCCATTAAAAAAAATAGCCTATATGTGTTGCATGAAAGTGCTAAACGTCTCTCAACTAGATTAAACTTAATATTGAACCCAAGCTTGCGCCGTGCCCCCCCCCTCCCCCTCCTCCTCCAACCCTAATATAAAAATGGCAACCACGGATGAAGTTTGAAAGATGTGTGCAAGAGAGACATGAATAGATAAATACAGGATTCTGGGAGGACGGAGATGCTGATCGCAGCAAGTCGACATGCTCCCTACGATTATGCGAAAACAGGCTCTTACAACACCTTGTGGAAATAGACATTTTAGAGATGCCCCCAAAACGAAATGGGTTCAGTTCAAAACGGAGGCCGAATAGCCAAGAGAATGATGTCACTTGAGAGCCATGACCCAATGTTGACCTCTGCCATAAAATGTCAAGGTCGATTAAATGATCACAGTATACGATATACTATTTCTACAAAGTGATTGACAAGTCAATTTCTTCTTCTTTTAAAATGTACCTTCTGGATATACATAACATGCATGTCGAAACAAGGAGTAATAACTGCCATAGGAAATTTGACAAATACGTTGTATATTTTATTGCCATTAACAAAATAATATACAATGTAATGCAGTGCCGTATGTCAAACTTTTTCTACGTTATATTGTAGGTTCCCGGCCCACGCTTCCACCTGGCGTTTTCGACAAATCTACCAATCACAGCAATAGTTTATTCGCTCCTCAAATGCCAGTCAATACATTGAAAGTACATGTTACGATCACCCGTGTGTTACCTGTGCCCGAAAGGAGAGCAAAGAATAGTAACACTGGTCCCTGCCATGCAATTCGTAGAAAGCGACTAAGGAGGGTTGGGCATGGGGCTGGTTACCCCATCCTGTATAAATTTTAAACCACAAAAAACTTCATGGACAAGTCAATTAAGGAAAATAAAATACAGCCATCCAAGACAGGGGAAGGTCCTCTCACTGGGAGGAGTATGATTGTTGGAGTCCGTTTATGGTAATGGTATTGATTTTATCACGCGAATGGTTGAATACGAACAAAATGTCAATAAACTTCTTCAAACGAACATTCCAACAGGTATCGTTGCATTGGGTGAACTGGGCAAGTATGGGCAGCACACAAGTCGGTGTTTACTGTACATGTATTTTATTGACGTGACACCAACGAAGTGGAACAAGACAATCATAGTTACAGATGTGAAGATCATACGTTAAAATGTTAATATCACTGTTAAAAGTTGTTGTAGATTCTCTAACAGTTAAGTTCTCTTATTCCACTGACTAAGGATCACTTCCATTTCATATAACAGACATGGTAATTAACGTCCATTGACCTTCTCCCAAGGACGTTTATTAAGGCAAACGGATTCATTCTCACGGAGCAATAACTTATATCATACTTGTAAGCATCCCAGACTTTGTTGTAAAATTTCTTGGATCGCATATCCAATCCAAACAAAAGGCAGATATAACAATACAACCAAGTTAGTGTTTCATCTTGGCTAACCTCTCGATATCCATACCACGACTTTGGCATAGGTAAAACGGCATATTAAACATGTGAAGCATATATCTATATTCATTAACTTGATTCCACATATGGATTCTCCCTCTACAAAAGATTCCAAAGGCTATCGACTCCGTGTGTCCAATTCTAGGAATGTCATCTCCGATGAATTCCCGCTAGACCATTAATAGGAGCGGCCTGATACTTTAATTTACATAATTAAACTTGCCATACGAAATGGGGCGACACTTACTTCAGACATCCACTATTGGCTTCGCCATGAAGACCAATAGATACGAATACAACTGCTGGCTTCTTCAAATCTGCCAGGAATCAAATAATAACACTGCGGACATAAAAATGTCGTCCGAGCTGCCCCTATCATGACGTCACAATCCACTCAACTAGGTTACACGTGCGTCCAAAGCAACTCACCAGCATTGTGCACGTCAGTGCGTGAATCAATCGAACGCACAAACAATATAACTACATAAAACTGGTGCGTACATTTGGCAGGACCGAAGACTACCCCCTTAGGTAATAAATGTACGTAACAATGATGCAACACATAAAACGCCGAAAGGAGTCTGTGTTGCTGACTACCCTTCTTTCTTCTAGGAGAACTTCCAGATTTGACACTTGGAATGTTCGGACATTAAACGAACAAGGGATAGTGGCACAAGTAGCAGCAGAAATGAGGGAATATTAAATCGAGGTTCTGTGAATGTGTGAAACAAATTGGAAGGGTGTAGACAAGTAGAAACTCATCACAGGTGATTTGGTGCTGTCCTCAGGACATGAAGTCGAAAGTTCACACCACATTGAAGGGGTAGCTCTTATGTTATCTAAAGAAGCACAGAAAGTACTCATTGAATGGGAAGCCGTTGGACCCAGAATAATAACAGCTACTTTTAAAACAGCTAAAAAGAAAATAAATGTAAATGTCATCCAATGTTATGTACCACCTAATGACAAAGAAGCGTCTGTGAAAGAAGCATTTTATACTAGACTAAAGGAAATTATGGAAAAAGTAAAAAGAAGAGACATCACAATTTTGATGGGTGACATGAATGCAAAGATAGGTACAGTCAACACCGGCTTTGGAGAAGTCACGGGAAACATGAACTTGGAATAATGAATGAAAATGGGGAACTATTCTCAAACTTCTGTGCCTCAAATCAACTGGCTATAGGAGGAAGCATGTTTCCACATAAGAGAATACACAAGGCAACATGGATATCTCCAGACCATAGAACAGAAAATCAGATTGATCATATATGCTTAAACAAGAAGTTTAGATCATCTTTGCAAGATGTAAAGGTATATAGAGGAGGAGATGTGGCATCAGATCACCACCTTCTAATAGTCAATGTAAAAATCAAACTCAAGAGATATGCAACAATGCAAAATTATAGACAACAATTTAATGTAGGAATTCTAAGAAATCAAGAAACAAGGGACAAATTTGAGGTCACAGTATCCAACAAATTCCAAGTGCGCCAATAGCTGGAAGATGTAGAGAATACAGAAGACTATTGGCAGCAAATCAAAACTGTTCAATGAGACATGTGAAGAAATACTGGGGAAAATGGAACGACAACAAAAAGCATGGATAACAACAGAAACCATCAATAAGATAAAAGACAGAAAAAACAAGAAAGCAGATTTAAACACAAGCAAAACCAGAAGTTCCAAAGTCAAGGCTCAAGAAGTGGACACAGAAGCAAACAATGAAGTAAAAAGAAGTATCAAAAGAGAGAAGAGGAAGTATATTGAGGAGTTAGCAAGAGAAGCAGAAGATGCTGCAGCCAAAGGAACTATGAGATAACTGTATAACAGCACAAAGAAGCTGACAGGGAAATACAAGCAAACGAGTTGCCTCATAAAAGACCAGAATGGAAAACTGCTTAGAAATATATAAGAGCAAATTGTAGCAAATAAGATGATTTGTTGGGGAGGTTATGATGGTATCCTAACAAAGAATGAAATCAGTGTATGCAGTAACCGTGCGAGGTCAAGCAAATGTAGGTCCCTGATTCTATAAATGATGATGATGAATTGTGTACAGGGAACCTAACGCTACCTCCCTAGATCTCACACGGTCTCTCTGTTGGCTCTAGTGTAGGGTGTATGATGTACCTAATGTCTAGGGGAGAAATGAAATGATAGTACACAACACACAAACACTTTAATTTTCTATGAGAAAGTGAATAAAACAAGAATTAAGTTTTTCTTTTGAACTGAATGTTTTCTATTTACAATTTAATCTGCCTGTCCAGTCATATCTTTTGGACAGGTCTTTAAAATAAGGACAAGATAGTTACAGAAAAGAGGTTAACGAAACAACTGGACTCTCTGTCCACACAATAAAGTCAAGATATATTTTTCTCTGAAGAAATGTTCACAGCTACTACTGTAATCCTATAAAGGGAGAGTCACTGTGTATGAGGGGCTGTAGTTTCATCACACCCCTTGAAATCCCTGAATATCATTGGGAAACTCTGTGAATTTTACTTTTTAAAAGTGTCAGATATACCCAGATGTATGGCACATCACCTGGGGTTCTTTATAAGGAAATTTTCTCAGAAGATGCAGACTCTTTCACTCGTTCAAGCTCCTCCCGTGTTCTTATAACAGTAGAAACGACTGGATGGAGACTTGAGGGCTGTATTCACTCTCAGCTGGCTTCCTGCTACCAGTTGGTAACAGGGAATAAAAACCACTGTAACAAAAGGACATATAAATAAATCTGAAATTTTCAGCTGGCTTCCTGCTACCAGTTGGTAACAGGGAATAAGAACCGCTGTAACAAAAGGACATATAAATAGATCTGAAATTTTTTTATATCCCATATCACACTGAGCAGACAAAATTATTTTATCAGGTTGACCTTTACGAGTTAAATCTGTCAGCGGAGCACATATAGAGTTAAAATTTTTAATGTACGTTTGGTAAAAACCACACAACGACACGAAAGATCGCACGTCTTTCTTTGTTTGGGGTCGAGGAGCTTTTTTTCAATTTTTCCAGATTTTTGGTATCAGGGGTCATGCTACCCTGATGCACAGTATGTCCCAAGAAGTCCAACTCTTTACAACCTATACAACATTTTGTTGGCCTGGCGGTTAAGTTAGCCTCTCTGAGTCTATCTAACAGCATATTCAAAGACGTAACGTGTTCCTCAAATGTTTCCGTAGCAATGAGGATATCGTCCATAAAATTCGAAATACATGGATTTTTCAGGGGATCCAGCAGTTTTCGCATCATCCTTGAAAACACACTCGGAGCATTTTTCAACCCAAACGGCAACATGTTGAACTCATAATGACCTTCCGAGGTGCTAAATGCTAAATAAGGTCGAACCTCAGGCTTTACGGGAATTTGGTAATAGCCCTTGCTAAGATCCACCTTAGAAAAATATTTTGCCTTGTTCAGCCTGGCAAATAGTTGAGTAGTATCAGGTAATGGATCCACCTGACCTTCTGTGACAGCATTCAGTTTCCTGTAATCCATACACAGTCTATGTTCTCCCGATGGTTTCCGCAACAGAACCACACAGGAACTATAAGGAGACTCACTATGAGAAATAATCCCTTCTTGTAACAAATAATCTATCTCCTCTTTTTAAGCTTTCTCCTTAGCGAATGGAATAGAATAGGGCCTCATACAGATAGGTGTTGGGTCTAGTAGTTTCATATCATATTCCAACAAATGGGTTTTACCCGGTTAATCTGTCAACACATCTGTATGTTTCTCAAGGATCTGTTGAACCTTCTCCTTCTGTCCTTTGGTCAAGTGATTGCTGATTTTCACCTGCTCAAGCGTTTCACTGGTTTTCAGTGGATATTCAAATGAGAAGAGAGGGTCATTTTTCACTTCGGTTGCAATAGACAAGACCAATAAGTGTGTCCCTTCCTGGATTTGTCTGTCCAGATATTTCTTCAACAGGTTCACATGATAGACTTTTTCTTTTCCCTTTTTGTCTATCTTATAATTGGTTCTGGATACCTTTTCCAAATCTGTGTATGGTCCTTGCCATCCAATCTGAAGTTTATTGTTGCTGCTGGGCAATAGAAGAAGTACCTTCTCCCCCACAGCAAGTTCCCTATCCTTCGCTTTTCGATTATAATAAGCAGCATGCTTTTTCCTGGCTTGTCTCAAATTTTCATTTGCCAGTTTCCAACCGGTTTGTAAACGATTGGTCAGTTCGTTCACATATTGATAAGATGAGGTAACAGTTTCCTCTGCCTTCTCATCAGTCCAGGTCCTTAAAAACCTACATATGGACTTTTAATTTTGCATACTTATTGTTCATTTCACCCGTCAGATCCATTACTCTAGAAGCGTTGCAGTGAGGACTTTTCTTCCTAGAATCATCACTCACAAATCGTCCACTACCAATTCTTTTCTTGGGGTTTTCTCCCCACTTTAAGTTCATTGTGAGAGATCTCCTCTCTCTTTTATCTTCACCCAGTTCACATAAGTCCGACCGAGGGATTTCCGGCTTATTCTGGGGTAAAACATTTCTTTGTACTCGCTGCATAGTGGCCATTGTAAAACATCAGAGTGAGGACTGTCTGTGAAAAGGGGGTACCCATTCCCCTCTGTCCTCTTTATTATAATCATTTTTCATTTCAGGCCTACGTTTGCCCCATGGCGTCTCTAGGTCCTGATTCCTTTTCCCACGTGTGGGTGTTCCCTCTTTATTTTCTGGCCCAGGTTTGCCATAATGCTTCTATTGCATATGGGTATTCATTTTCCACCCTGTGGAATTTTTCTTGCTGCACTGTTCGCAGTCTTCGACAAATTTTCTTATGTCTTCAACTTCTCCGGGCCAGAAATATCTAACAGATGTTCTTTGGCATGTGGTACCCATCTTCTAGTGCTCACCATCTAGAACATGTGTTTGTCTCATAACTTGTGCCCTATATTTCAATGGCACTACTACCTGTCCAACCTCGGTTAATCCTGCTCTATCCGCCCTGCAAAGCAGTCCATCAGCCAAATAGAAGTCTCCTTTCCTAGGAGGGGTATGGAGTTTTTGGAGTTTCTAAAAACACGGCTTCAGTGACCTATCTTTAGCCTGTGCTTTTCTCCACTGTTTACGAGACATTGTTTTTGGTGGTTCTTCCTCCTGTCTAGGAGTAGACCTAACCTGCAGCGTGGCCATAACTACCGGTTTCCTTTTACAATTTTCGGTGTTATGGTTGTCCATCCTACACCGGCTACAATATAATCTGCTTTGATGAAAAGGTTTTCTTTCATCATTCCTTCTGTCATTTAAATGTGCGGTTTTAGTTTTATAATCATTTCGGGGCCTATCGAAGTTCTGCTTACTTCTGTTATCAAAGTTATTATGGGTTTGATGAGCCTTAAACTGATCTACGGACTTCTTTTTAATACCAGCTACCTCTGCCTGGGCTGCATGATACCTTTCAGCGACATTTATTATTTCCTCCAGTCTCTCCGCACCCTGTTCCATGAGAAACTTTCTCATGTCTGGAGCCATGGACTCTCTCATCTGCTCAATGAGTATCATCTCTTTGAGATATTGTTTTTTCCCCCAAAGAAGCCCATTTCTCCATATACGTTTCCAACCGGGCGGAGAACTGGTGATAGGTCTCACCAGACAGTAACCTGGCATTCCTAAATTTCTTTCTATAAAATTCTCCGTTCTTTTCATATCTTAACAGAAGAGCTTGCTTCAACATGTCATAGTTGTCCTGGTCACCCCTGCTCATTTTAGAAAAAACTTCATAAGCTGTACCGCGAAGTCCTTGAGACAACTTTACTCCCCATTTTTCTCTTTCTAACCCATAAGTAGTGGCTAATATTTCGTATCTGCTTAGATACGACTCAATATCATCATCTTTTTCTATAAAATAATCTAAGTGGAACCCCATGGCTGATGAGGAGGCCCTCTGGCTTGCAGCGGAGTCGGAAGTGGATGGGCTAGTTCCATTTTCCGGAGCATGGCCTTGTAGCTCTAACTCCCTTAGTCGTAACTCATGTTCCCTCTGTAACCGTTTTTCCTCCTTCTCAGCCTCGAGTTCAAGTTTCTTTGCCTCCTTCTCAGCCTCGAGTTCAAGTTTCTTTGCCTCAGCCTCAATTTTCTTCTCCTCCAACTGCAGCCTCTTTATCTCAGCCTCTAATTTCTTAGTCTCTCTAGCATCTTCTAATTGCATTTTCCTTTCCTCAGCTAACCTATGTTCTTCCCTAGTAATAAATTTGTCACATTCTGAGGGGACATAATCAACCAAAATTTGTCCCTCCATATTCATCTCTCTCGCAGTCTGCACAGCCGCAGAGCAAAACTTGGCCAGATCTGCCATCCTGAAAAATGTACTAAGTTTCTAAATATGACTAATTATACTTACTTAGTCGTTCCCCTTCTACCGTGAGGTGTAGAGGTTGACTAATTATAAATTAATTTAATTAAATCTGCGTTTCTGACACTTTCTTCACTTCCCAAAATCTTGGGCAAATATGTTATATGGGGATTCCCTGGGAAAATTAGACTGTGCTAAGACCCAGACAAGCCCATCAATTTATATAAAAGTTCAAATCCCAGGAGCGAGACCCCAATTATGTAAAAAGTTCAATCTCGGACGAGCCTACCAATTATGTAGCAAATAAGATGATTTGCTGGGGAGGTTATGATGGTATCCTAACAAAGAATGAAATCAGTGTATGCAGTAACCGTGCGAGGTCAAGCAAATGTAGGTCCCTGATTCTATAAATGATGATGATGAATTGTGTACAGGGAACCTAACGCTACCTCCCTAGATCTCACACGGTCTCTCTGTTGGCTCTAGTGTAGGGTGTATGATGTACCTAATGTCTAGGGGAGAAATGAAATGATAGTACACAACACACAAACACTTTAATTTTCTATGAGAAAGTGAATAAAACAAGAATTAAGTTTTTCTTTTGAACTGAATGTTTTCTATTTACAATTTAATCTGCCTGTCCAGTCATATCTTTTGGACAGGTCTTTAAAATAAGGACAAGATAGTTACAGAAAAGAGGTTAACGAAACAACTGGACTCTCTGTCCACACAATAAAGTCAAGATATATTTTTCTCTGAAGAAATGTTCACAGCTACTACTGTAATCCTATAAAGGGAGAGTCACTGTGTATGAGGGGCTGTAGTTTCATCACACCCCTTGAAATCCCTGAATATCATTGGGAAACTCTGTGAATTTTACTTTTTAAAAGTGTCAGATATACCCAGATGTATGGCACATCACCTGGGGTTCTTTATAAGGAAATTTTCTCAGAAGATGCAGACTCTTTCACTCGTTCAAGCTCCTCCCGTGTTCTTATAACAGTAGAAACGACTGGATGGAGACTTGAGGGCTGTATTCACTCTCAGCTGGCTTCCTGCTACCAGTTGGTAACAGGGAATAAAAACCACTGTAACAAAAGGACATATAAATAAATCTGAAATTTTCAGCTGGCTTCCTGCTACCAGTTGGTAACAGGGAATAAGAACCGCTGTAACAAAAGGACATATAAATAGATCTGAAATTTTTTTATATCCCATATCACACTGAGCAGACAAAATTATTTTATCAGGTTGACCTTTACGAGTTAAATCTGTCAGCGGAGCACATATAGAGTTAAAATTTTTAATGTACGTTTGGTAAAAACCACACAACGACACGAAAGATCGCACGTCTTTCTTTGTTTGGGGTCGAGGAGCTTTTTTTCAATTTTTCCAGATTTTTGGTATCAGGGGTCATGCTACCCTGATGCACAGTATGTCCCAAGAAGTCCAACTCTTTACAACCTATACAACATTTTGTTGGCCTGGCGGTTAAGTTAGCCTCTCTGAGTCTATCTAACAGCATATTCAAAGACGTAACGTGTTCCTCAAATGTTTCCGTAGCAATGAGGATATCGTCCATAAAATTCGAAATACATGGATTTTTCAGGGGATCCAGCAGTTTTCGCATCATCCTTGAAAACACACTCGGAGCATTTTTCAACCCAAACGGCAACATGTTGAACTCATAATGACCTTCCGAGGTGCTAAATGCTAAATAAGGTCGAACCTCAGGCTTTACGGGAATTTGGTAATAGCCCTTGCTAAGATCCACCTTAGAAAAATATTTTGCCTTGTTCAGCCTGGCAAATAGTTGAGTAGTATCAGGTAATGGATCCACCTGACCTTCTGTGACAGCATTCAGTTTCCTGTAATCCATACACAGTCTATGTTCTCCCGATGGTTTCCGCAACAGAACCACACAGGAACTATAAGGAGACTCACTATGAGAAATAATCCCTTCTTGTAACAAATAATCTATCTCCTCTTTTTAAGCTTTCTCCTTAGCGAATGGAATAGAATAGGGCCTCATACAGATAGGTGTTGGGTCTAGTAGTTTCATATCATATTCCAACAAATGGGTTTTACCCGGTTAATCTGTCAACACATCTGTATGTTTCTCAAGGATCTGTTGAACCTTCTCCTTCTGTCCTTTGGTCAAGTGATTGCTGATTTTCACCTGCTCAAGCGTTTCACTGGTTTTCAGTGGATATTCAAATGAGAAGAGAGGGTCATTTTTCACTTCGGTTGCAATAGACAAGACCAATAAGTGTGTCCCTTCCTGGATTTGTCTGTCCAGATATTTCTTCAACAGGTTCACATGATAGACTTTTTCTTTTCCCTTTTTGTCTATCTTATAATTGGTTCTGGATACCTTTTCCAAATCTGTGTATGGTCCTTGCCATCCAATCTGAAGTTTATTGTTGCTGCTGGGCAATAGAAGAAGTACCTTCTCCCCCACAGCAAGTTCCCTATCCTTCGCTTTTCGATTATAATAAGCAGCATGCTTTTTCCTGGCTTGTCTCAAATTTTCATTTGCCAGTTTCCAACCGGTTTGTAAACGATTGGTCAGTTCGTTCACATATTGATAAGATGAGGTAACAGTTTCCTCTGCCTTCTCATCAGTCCAGGTCCTTAAAAACCTACATATGGACTTTTAATTTTGCATACTTATTGTTCATTTCACCCGTCAGATCCATTACTCTAGAAGCGTTGCAGTGAGGACTTTTCTTCCTAGAATCATCACTCACAAATCGTCCACTACCAATTCTTTTCTTGGGGTTTTCTCCCCACTTTAAGTTCATTGTGAGAGATCTCCTCTCTCTTTTATCTTCACCCAGTTCACATAAGTCCGACCGAGGGATTTCCGGCTTATTCTGGGGTAAAACATTTCTTTGTACTCGCTGCATAGTGGCCATTGTAAAACATCAGAGTGAGGACTGTCTGTGAAAAGGGGGTACCCATTCCCCTCTGTCCTCTTTATTATAATCATTTTTCATTTCAGGCCTACGTTTGCCCCATGGCGTCTCTAGGTCCTGATTCCTTTTCCCACGTGTGGGTGTTCCCTCTTTATTTTCTGGCCCAGGTTTGCCATAATGCTTCTATTGCATATGGGTATTCATTTTCCACCCTGTGGAATTTTTCTTGCTGCACTGTTCGCAGTCTTCGACAAATTTTCTTATGTCTTCAACTTCTCCGGGCCAGAAATATCTAACAGATGTTCTTTGGCATGTGGTACCCATCTTCTAGTGCTCACCATCTAGAACATGTGTTTGTCTCATAACTTGTGCCCTATATTTCAATGGCACTACTACCTGTCCAACCTCGGTTAATCCTGCTCTATCCGCCCTGCAAAGCAGTCCATCAGCCAAATAGAAGTCTCCTTTCCTAGGAGGGGTATGGAGTTTTTGGAGTTTCTAAAAACACGGCTTCAGTGACCTATCTTTAGCCTGTGCTTTTCTCCACTGTTTACGAGACATTGTTTTTGGTGGTTCTTCCTCCTGTCTAGGAGTAGACCTAACCTGCAGCGTGGCCATAACTACCGGTTTCCTTTTACAATTTTCGGTGTTATGGTTGTCCATCCTACACCGGCTACAATATAATCTGCTTTGATGAAAAGGTTTTCTTTCATCATTCCTTCTGTCATTTAAATGTGCGGTTTTAGTTTTATAATCATTTCGGGGCCTATCGAAGTTCTGCTTACTTCTGTTATCAAAGTTATTATGGGTTTGATGAGCCTTAAACTGATCTACGGACTTCTTTTTAATACCAGCTACCTCTGCCTGGGCTGCATGATACCTTTCAGCGACATTTATTATTTCCTCCAGTCTCTCCGCACCCTGTTCCATGAGAAACTTTCTCATGTCTGGAGCCATGGACTCTCTCATCTGCTCAATGAGTATCATCTCTTTGAGATATTGTTTTTTCCCCCCAAAGAAGCCCATTTCTCCATATACGTTTCCAACCGGGCGGAGAACTGGTGATAGGTCTCACCAGACAGTAACCTGGCATTCCTAAATTTCTTTCTATAAAATTCTCCGTTCTTTTCATATCTTAACAGAAGAGCTTGCTTCAACATGTCATAGTTGTCCTGGTCACCCCTGCTCATTTTAGAAAAAACTTCATAAGCTGTACCGCGAAGTCCTTGAGACAACTTTACTCCCCATTTTTCTCTTTCTAACCCATAAGTAGTGGCTAATATTTCGTATCTGCTTAGATACGACTCAATATCATCATCTTTTTCTATAAAATAATCTAAGTGGAACCCCATGGCTGATGAGGAGGCCCTCTGGCTTGCAGCGGAGTCGGAAGTGGATGGGCTAGTTCCATTTTCCGGAGCATGGCCTTGTAGCTCTAACTCCCTTAGTCGTAACTCATGTTCCCTCTGTAACCGTTTTTCCTCCTTCTCAGCCTCGAGTTCAAGTTTCTTTGCCTCCTTCTCAGCCTCGAGTTCAAGTTTCTTTGCCTCAGCCTCAATTTTCTTCTCCTCCAACTGCAGCCTCTTTATCTCAGCCTCTAATTTCTTAGTCTCTCTAGCATCTTCTAATTGCATTTTCCTTTCCTCAGCTAACCTATGTTCTTCCCTAGTAATAAATTTGTCACATTCTGAGGGGACATAATCAACCAAAATTTGTCCCTCCATATTCATCTCTCTCGCAGTCTGCACAGCCGCAGAGCAAAACTTGGCCAGATCTGCCATCCTGAAAAATGTACTAAGTTTCTAAATATGACTAATTATACTTACTTAGTCGTTCCCCTTCTACCGTGAGGTGTAGAGGTTGACTAATTATAAATTAATTTAATTAAATCTGCGTTTCTGACACTTTCTTCACTTCCCAAAATCTTGGGCAAATATGTTATATGGGGATTCCCTGGGAAAATTAGACTGTGCTAAGACCCAGACAAGCCCATCAATTTATATAAAAGTTCAAATCCCAGGAGCGAGACCCCAATTATGTAAAAAGTTCAATCTCGGACGAGCCTACCAATTATGTAGCAAATAAGATGATTTGCTGGGGAGGTTATGATGGTATCCTAACAAAGAATGAAATCAGTGTATGCAGTAACCGTGCGAGGTCAAGCAAATGTAGGTCCCTGATTCTATAAATGGTGATGATGAATTGTGTACAGGGAACCTAACGCTACGTCCCTAGATCTCACACGGTCTCTCTGTTGGCTCTAGTGTAGGGTGTATGATGTACCTAATGTCTAGGGGAGAAATGAAATGATAGTACACAAATCACAAACACTTTAATTTTCTATGAGAAAGTGAATAAAACAAGTATTAAGTTTTTCTTTTGAACTGAATGTTTTCTATGTACAATTTAATCTGCCTGTCCAGTCATATCTTTTGGACAGGTCTTTAAAGTAAGGAGAAGATAGTTACAGAAAAGAGGTTAACGAAACAACTGGACTCTCTGTCCACACAATAAAGTCAAGATATATTTTTCTCTGAAGAAATGTTCACAGCTACTACTGTAATCCTATAAAGGGAGAGTCACTGTGTATGAGGGGCTGTAGTTTCATCACACCCCTTGAAATCCCTGAATATCATTGGGAAACTCAGTGAATTTTACTTTTTAAAAGTGTCAGATATACCCAGATGTATGGCACATCACCTGGGGTTCTTTATAAGGAAATTTTCTCAGAAGATGCAGACTCTTTCCCTCGTTCAAGCTCCTCCCGTGTTCTTATAACAGTAGAAACGACTGGGTGGAGACTTGAGGGTTGTATTCACTCTCAGCTGGCTTCCTGCTACCAGGTGGTAACAGGGAATAAAAACCGCTGTAACAAAAGGACACCCTGGCTTTACATCTACTCACTGAGATTATTTACTATTTCCTTACCAGGATATGGGGTCAGCCTCGCGTGCATTACAGTTGCACAAGCCCCTAACTTTATATGACTCCCACCTTGCTGTGACCACACCTCAGGTCCCTATGGCAGATACGCCACTGTACATTAACATCTTTTTCTTCAATAAAATAATGTGGGGTAACCACATTTCCTTTGGTATGATTTTCTCTTTTCTTTTTATATTATAAATGCTTCAGGCATGTAAATGGTGTTCATAGAACACAGAGGCTTACTAATATTATACTTCAATAATATAACAGCATAATCATGACAACATACATCAATTAGATACATTTTAAGATGAGGACTCAACAATGTCTACTACCGACATGTTCTTCATTTTTCCTCAATATCAGTACCCAATTTTTTTTCAGTGGAATTAAACATAATAATTCATAAATCGTCCTTACCACAAATTCAAGAAATATAAACAAATGACGCTAACTTGCAAAGAAATGGCCGCAGTTTCTCTCTGCACTGTTCTCAGACTGTGAAATCTTTATTTTAATTTAAATTTACCACAGCTGAATCTCAGCATACATGTTTAATAAAATTTATTTTGACAACTAGCAATGAATAAGGAAAACCTTTTGCTAATATTGGGTATCACTAGCCAATCAGAAGCTGGCGACTACCCGATTTCAAAATGCAGTTTTGAAAAAAACAAAAAACAATTCCAAACTACACCGCGTCTGCTATTTAATTGGCTGGCCTACGTTAGTTGCCATTTCAAAAAAGATTTTTCGTTTTTGATAACCAATTTCCTATCACCCCCCTTCTCACCCTATACTCTCTGTACTCAAGTGAATTTTAATTTTTACCTCAATGCCTCTTTCTACGCTATCGTCCCCCTAACGTTATGAAAAAATCAAGTAGGGATGACTGTCTATCTGGTCGACCGTCTTGGACATTTTATATTTCCTCCATAACTTCACTAATACTGGGGCTATCATATTATTTAAAACACATTCTTGCTCAGGGGATTCTCAGCTATCTTACCATATAAGTTTTATTTTCCGTTTCATATTAGTTTTAGATTTCCCATTTTGTCACTGTCCGTTCGTCAAATAATATTTTACACAAGACCACCATCTTTCCTCCTTTTCCTCTCCCGCTAGCCTGTATGGTTCAAATATTACTTGTTTTAGTGACGTCAGTAATTCTACAGCGAGTGGGGACATAAACTCTCTGTGTGTTTGCCTCCGATGGCGTTTGCCGCCGAGTGTATATACGCATGGCAGAATGTGGCAGGCAAATCGGGGTGAGACGTGGCGGGTTAACAAGTCGGTTTTTATGATTTGTATTTCATCGTATTACACTACCAAATTGTAAGAATTACTACTGATTAACCCGTTAAAAACAAAATATTACGTTAATTCAGACAGTATTCGGCAGCACTCTTCCGCCAATTAGTTAATTTTATTGGGCTAGGCTTATAACTTGTTTAAACATTTTTAGTACGTTGCCGAAACCGAGACTGAAACGCGTTGTATATTTTATATATGCTATAGGCTTTCGCACTGCACAAAAAGCAGTGGCGGGCGTGTGAGAGCAATCCCGTCAGACACAATCGGGCTGGTTTTATTGATTGTTATTTTATGACTAAAATCTACCGAAATGAGTAATTATCCTTGCAGATTTTACCACACAAATGAAGAGGTAGACATAATATTTTGAGGACCTTCTCAATAGACCAGCTCCACAAACCCCCCCTCCCCCCTCTCCCCTAGATCTAACACAAGCAATTGCCACGTGGCTCTATTTAATTTCTATTATTTTTAATTAGAATTCCTCAGTTATATTAACACTTCTAGCTACCAATTATCTAAAACTAACTGCACTAAGCTAATACTGAAGATAGATTAAACAAATATCAACTTATCTGAAAACATGTGTTGTTCGATGAAGAATCTCCACTGTGTCTCGTCCTAAAAAGGACTATCAGGCTTGTGTAGTTTGAGGTTAGCAAATACAAGTCTTACCGCTTGGGGAAACGGAAGTCGAATGTGTCTATCTCTTGATGTTATCTTCCCACTTATAGCGTCGTCCTCTTCCATGTTTGCCTTCAACTTTTCCTTCTATTAAAGTCTACTGTAAGGTGTTATGTCTTTTTTTTCTGTTTTATTTTCTTTTGACGCTGTGTATATATGTAAGTCCAGTGGAGTTCGGAGGCGGGAGGGGGGGGGGGGGAAAGGGGGGGGGGGGGCTTCTCCTGCGTCTTCTTCGTTCACTCTCAGACGTCTACTTGAATGTTCTCAAAGAAAGCAGTAGTCAGTTTGAGGCTATTGGAATCTCCGCAGAGCTTGTCCAAGAATGGTACTGGTGTCGGCCATATGCGCTTTCTCTGTTCTGCATATGTTGGACAACTTTGAAGCAGATGTTTAGCAGTCATTCTATCAGAGCCACAGTTACACTGATTGGTAGTTCCTATCTTTAGCTTGTTGAATAGATGGTTTCTCAATCTGTTGTGGCCAATGAGGAGTCTGAAGATTACCACTTGCTCTCTTCTGTTGAGCTGGTAGTGTGTATCATTTTGTGTGTGACTTGGATGTTCTACAAGGGAGTTTATGGAATAATATGGCTAATGTACCGTCAAGCATGTCGTACAAGGCTGACTAATAAGAGGTTGTGCATGCGGCTGACAACCTTGTCATGAAAAATTAATTTCCGCAGAAATCCCAGCCGCAAGAGAATGTGAATACGTGGTACAGGCTTCCTACAAGGTGATCAGCTGTAGCGGTACCTCCATGCTCCGATAAGGGCGCAAAGAAAAATGATGATTATGAAATCCGTATACTTTGTGGAAACCTCTTGTTAGCATTACAAGGCTATTGTTGTTTGTGGAAACCTGTTGTTAGCATTACAAGGCTATTGTTGTTTGTGGAAACCTGTTGTTAGCATTACAAGGCTATTGTTGTTTGTGGAAACCTATTGTTAGCATTACAAGGCTATTGTTGTTTGTGAAAACCTGTTGTTAGCATTACAACGCTATTGTTGTTTGTGGAAACCTGTTGTTACCATTACAAGGCTGTTGTTGTTTGTGGAAACCTGTTGTTAGCATTACAAGGCTGTTGTTGTTTGTGGAAACCTGTTGTTAGCATTACAAGGCTGTTGTTGTTTGTGGAAACCTGTTGTTAGCATTACAAGGCTGTTGTTGTTTGTGGAAACCTGTTCTTAGCATTACAAGGCTATTGTTGTTTGTGGAAACCTGTTGTTAGCATTACAAGGCTGTTGTTGTTTGTGGAAACCTGTTCTTAGCATTACAAGGCTATTGTTGTTTGTGGAAACCTGTTGTTAGCATTACAAGGCTATTGTTGTTTGTGGAAACCTGTTGTTAGCATTATAAGGCTTTTGTTGTTTGTGGAAACCTGTTATTAGCATTACAAGGCTGTTGTTGTTTGTGGAAACCTGTTTTTAGCATTACAAGGCTATTGTTGTTTGTGGAAACCTGTTGTTAGCATTACATGGTTATTGTTGTTTGTGGAAACCTGTTGTTAGCATTACAAGGCTATTGTTGTTTGTGGAAACCTGTTGTTAGTATTACAATGTTATTGTTGTCCTGGAATCACCTGGGTAGGAAAGGTAGACGGCGACCAAAAAAAAAACGTACACAAACAGAGAAGGGAGTTTGGAGAATACACAAACAGAGAATGGAGATTGGAGACATAAAAGAAAAGTATAAAGAAGACATGGAAGATCTTGAGTGAATGGCACAGGCAGGGAAGCCTTGATATGAAATTGTTGAAGACATTTGCTGCTCTGTAGGCCGTAGGATAATGATGGTGATGACGATGATGTATCGGATGCTACACTGAAGCGTGTACTTCACAAGAGCTGATTTTTAGTTGTTGTTGTACGATGGTTTGGCCATGTTTGCAGAATGGAAGAAGATCGGCTACCACAACAAGTGGGAGAAAACAAAAAGCCAGGGATCCAGACCTCCAGAACGACTCAGATTCCGCTGCGATGACAACATTAGACAATCTCCGAAGGACCGAGGATTAAATTGGAACCAGGCCAGGAGGAAGACAGCAGATAAGATAGTGTCGTAGATTTCCGATAGGAGAATTAAGACTAGGTTTGGTCCCTTCTGAATAGGTTTGAATAGGTGATAGACTCAGTGAGAGTTAGTGAAAGGTAATAGAATTTCCACACACGTGAGATGATAGATTTTGATATAGTGGCTGTCTCTGAAAGCGAAAAGAATTCTTCTCTCTCTCACCTATCTTCTACAACAGTTGTTACAGCGTCAGACAGACTACACCAATATACATATTACGTATATTTCTATCACTCACAGGCACGCACATACACGTGACGACAGGTAAACACACAGACGTGGGAAAACTATAACAATGATATATATATTATCTAGAACGAGCTGACCAAACACGATTATTAAGTTCAAGAGCGATTTTATTATCAGGAAAAATCGGCTCACAACATCAAAGAAAGTACATCAAGGAAAATACATATACACATAGTCATAAAAAATCAAGGAAATGTTGCAAGGATGATAGCCCCGTTATAGTGTTAACTCTAGGTTTAGCCCGGCCCCGTTAAGAGAACAGATGATGGCGCCCGAGTCACAGATACATAGGGTTTGAGTCTAAGAGTTTTTCTTTGTTTTATCTCGTAATTATATGCACAGAGTTTGAAAAAAATCTGATTTAACCTAAGACAAAAACACAAGAACTCTAGCCTTAGCAACAAATTATGCAGATTGAAAAAAAAAATTAGGACAGCAACAGGGTGTCAAAGATAAAATAGTGAAAAATATCACTCAAACCAGCGTACACTCATTCATTCCGCCATGGCTTCTCACACTTGTACTCACGACTTTGCTTGCTGCCTCTTGGAACACATTGATTTTAGATTTTCACACAGACTCAAAAAATGCAGTCTTCTGCCAAGAAGTCCCCAGTTCCAAAAGACGTATTTAACTTGGAGTCTCCGGGAACGACTACTTGGGTATGCAAATTTGTTCAAATGTCTGATTAAGTCACCTAACAATTATTCCAGGCGCGGGAGTTAGCAGAGCACAGTGTCAATAGCGTAGGTTTCTAAAAAATGATGAATGTCAGGTCGGTGCCTTCCCTCAGTATAGGATTCACTTTAGTCACACCACAGATTTGTCCACAAGATATAATCTAGTCGGGAAATGATTGTTAATATTCACGCCACCAGGCAGCAAATTATATAGAGTTTCTAGAAGAAATTAAGTGCTGGCTCCAAGGTCCAGTATTTATCATTACAGTCTTTGAAAACCCGTTATAGGGATATTAGTATTTCTGTCTAACTTGCACCGTCAGATCAGTGTTACTTGAGAAAACCCACGTGGTTCAAAATAAGGACTGTCTATTTCTTCACAAGTATGGAAACTACTACTAGGTGCTGGTAAAGTTAGGGTCACCCAAAACTTTCACTGTGTGGAGGAAAAATAACACATATAATATAATAAACAGAATCTGTACTGGTTAAAACTTACATTTAAACTTGCAAGCAGAGAGCTTTGCTTATCATTTAAACTTCCCGTGACGTAAGTTATATTTAAAAATCAGCAATCCTCATAAATTAGGAACACGTGCGTATTCCGTCACCATTCATGAGGCTGGATTCTAGAGTTTATACGTTAGTTTAGAAAAATACACTCGACTGAGTATTAGCAGTTAAATTAAATTCATAAATAGCTACAATTGCCGTTATAAGCTAGAAATTTTAATTTTATTCTGCTTTCCACTGAATGCTTCCCTAGAAAATATAATAGCCTACCACTTTATTTCTCTTCTGCGCTAAAGAAATAGATTAAAATGAATTAAGCGATTTAACACTTTAACACTCACAAAATCTATATATCTATCATATTAATTACCTCAACCACAGAATTACAGGTAGTCGCACAACTTAAGAATAAAAATGCTGAAAATATTTCTGGAAGTCTAGAAGTTCGACAAATTGCCGAAACAAACTGAGATCTTCGCTAACAGCTATTCTGTTTTCGAGCGACCTATCTACTGTGGAGTCTATGAGCGAGAATGAAATTAAAGTTTCAAACTTGGCCAATATCTTAAAATCAGACAAAGGGCCCAAACTTATTTCGCCAAGCGAAATTATCTCCCCTACTCCCAACATTTACGTCCGCTTAACGCGTGTCGTAACTGTCACCTACTGACCACGATGTACGCGTGTCAGTTTCAAATCCCAGACAGCCTGACTCCATTGCAGGGCAGTTTTCACACTACAGCTGACCATGGCCCAAGTGAGCGCCGTGTCAGTTTGGGATTTTCCAGACAAATGTCTGGATACTGACCGGTGCAGATGTAAAGTATCACACCTCACCGGGACTAATGCCGAGAAGAAGCTCGCGCGCTCGGTGAGAATGTAGACGATTTGCTACGTCCTATGTTCAGCGAACCGACTTATCACGCCTTCTGACGCCCTGCAGCCCTGACATCTACGTAATATCGTCCTAGCGCGATTCTCAGTTTTAGAGAAAGGAAAACAGGTAAAGTTTGCGAATTATATGAAAATAATATTCGCAAAACGAATGGATGAAAAATATACAGGAAAAAAAAAATACAGAGATAATAAAAGAGAGAATTTATGTGAAAGAATAGGAAGAAGATGTAGGAAATTAAATGAATATAAACCCTACGTGACAGAGCCTCCCCCCTTTAAGATATGGAAGCACTCCATGTCTACGTTATGGAGTTTAATTTCCTATAACCGTAGCTTCGGGGTGTCTGTCTTCTTCCCTCTCCTCTTCCCCCTCCATCTCTGTCCAATTCCTACTCAAGTCCACTCCTCAAAGTTTCCTTCCCCTGGAATGTCTCATATGCGCGCTTGAAAGAGCGTCGCCGCTTCTGACATTTTTGAAAGATTTCCTGTGATAGCGGTGGAATATCCCTGCCACTATCGTCATCTTCGTCAGTTTTGGCGATCGTCAGGAGATGGTCGGAGGTTGGCACTGGTTTTTCCAAGTATCTCTTTAAGAGATTTAAATGGAAAACCTTCTCCTTTCCTTCAATAGAGATCTGGTAGTTAGCCTTAGAAATCTTTTTCAGGACGGTAAACGGCCCTTGCCATCCGATCTTCAGTTGGTTGTTCTCGGTAGGGAGTAACACCAAAACTTTCTCTCCTGCTTCCAGTTCTCTCTCTTCCGCGACTTTCCTGTATCGGTTAGCGTGCTTGGTGCGTGCTCGCTTAAAGTTAGTCGTTGCTAGGTCCCACCCTAGTTTCAACCTTTCCTTTAAAACCGACACATATTTACTTGCTGAGACAACTGTCTCATCCGCCTTCTCGTCTGTCAGAGACTGAAGTAAGGCTTCAAGCGGGCCCTTAATGGTTCTGCCGAATAAGAGTGTAGCTGGCGGAAATCCTGTGGAAGTATGAGGAGATTCTCTGTAGCCAAATAATGCTGCAGGAATACAGAGATCCCAATCTTCAGGTTTCACTTGTGCCAGCTTACTTAGCATCATGGTGAGGTTTCCATTAGCACGTTCCACGAGCCCATTTCCGGCCGGAGTATATGGCTTAGTGTGGATGTGCTGGGTCCTCAAGATCTTAACGATCTCATCCATCAACAGGTTTCGGTATGGAGATCCATTATCCGTCAACACTTGCTGAGGGAATCCCAACCGAGTGAAAATCTGCACGAGGGCTTCTGCGACATGCTTGGCATCTGCGCATGTTAGCGGGATAGCTTCTGCCCATAAAGTGCATGTATCGACTAAGGTCAGGATAAACCTGTTCCTTCTTTTAGTCCTTTCGAAAGGCCCTAAAATGTCGATCACAACCCGTTCGAATGGTGTTCCCATTATTGGCATTTCACCCATGTGGACTGGGGGTGTCCGTTGCTTGGGTGGCACACGTTGGCACTGGGCACAGGATTTGACATATCTGATAATATCAGTATTTACTCCTGGCCACCAATAATGAGTGGTTATACGTTGGTTTGTGGCGTTCTGTCCCATATGTCCGCTAAAGGGAAGAGAGTGCCCCATTTCTAGGATTTGGCTTCTGTACTGTTTCGGTACTAGGAGCTGGTTGTAACCTTGGTCAGGCTTGCCCGTTCTCCGATAAAGTACGCCATCCTCAGAAAAAATGTCCCCGTGCTGTTTGGGTTCCTTAGCCATGGGCAGTTTCCTAAAGCAGGGTGCCAAAGTAGGGTCCTTGTATTGCGCTTCTTTAAGTTCCATAGGTAACAAATTAGGCGCAGGCTCCCGTTCCTTCTTGGTTTGCCCTCTTGTAGTTACTGCTGCCACAATCGGCTCTTCCGGTTTCCCAATACACACGTATCTCCCGCCAAGTATGACTGGGTAGATGGGATCATCCATAACAGCCGCTTTGATCACACCTCTGACAAAGTCAGAGTGTATCTCCACCAATGCGATGGGAAGCGCTGTAGGTGCATCACTCTTACGAACTCCACAAAGTTTGACGGTCTCTCCTGTCTCTTGACCGGGTTTAACCAGGTTTCTGGCAACAATGCAATCGTAAGAAAGCCCCGTGTCAAATAAGCAAGAAGTTTGAGAACCGTTCAAAGTAACAGTACCTCGCGTTGAGGGTCTATCCCCAACAGGTTGGGAATCACTGTCAATAATTCCGCCTTGCGAGACTGTCAATAAGCATCCGATGCGTTTCGGCTCGGTGTGCTCGGTCTGATCATATGTCCCGTGCTCAGGGGTTCTCCCTTTGCCACCTTGTCCTTTCTGGCTACGCTGCCATGTAGGGCGGTCGGGTTGATCAGACTGTTTGGGGTGGTTGGGGTACTTGTTCTTGTAGAACTTGGATTTTTCAGGAGGGGGGTTTTGAGGTCCAGTTTCTCTGTGGTTGTTTTGGTTAGAAGCCTGAGAAGATTGCTCTAGGTTATGTTTTCGAAAATGCTCCTCTGTCGGTTTCCGCTTTGTGGCCGGTAGTTCAGCCAGCGCATTGTGATAACGCTCAGACTTTTCCAAAATGTCTTCAAGTTTTTCTGCCCCCTGCTCAGCGAGAAATCTCCGGGTATCAGCAGACAAAGTGTTCTTTATTTGTTCAGTTAGAACAAGTTCCTCAAGACCTTCATAGGTAGAGGGGAGCTGCGAAAGCTCAAGGCACTTTGTTAGATATCCCTTAAGACGAGATGAGAACTGGTGAAAAGTTTCAGAATTCTCTTTCCGGCTGTTGCGAAACAGTTGCAAAAACTTGCGAGCGTTCATTTCAAAGCGCTCCAGTAACGCTTTCTTCAACACATCGTAGTCGTCTTGTTGGCTACTTTCCAGCTTAGAATAAACATCATAAGCAGAACCTTTTAGGGCCTGGGAAAGTTTCATATTCCAACGCGACCTCTCTAACCCGTACAGAGTTGCAATTTTCTCAAATTTTTCTAACCATGTGTCAATCTTCTCATTTGGACAAGGAAAAGATTCAAGAGTGAAAGACATAGCATTTAGTTGAAGAGATTGAGTGTTAGCAGGGTCAGTTAAGGAAGAATGAGGAGAAGACTCTCCATTGCTGGAGGTAGAGGCAGTCCCACGCCTTTGGAATTCCCGAGTTTTAAGAGCCAACTCATGCTGTCTCTCCTTCTCTCTTTCCTCTCTCTCCTCCCTCTCCTTTCTCATGCTGTCTCTCTTCTCTTTCTCTCTTTCCTCATGCTGCATCCTGCGAATTTCCATTTCCTCGTTCATTTTCTTCTGCTGTAATAGACGGTCTTCTGCTTCTTTCCTCCTAGCTTCTTCTGCTTTCCTCTCCGCATCATATCTCTCAAGTTCGTCCCTGACAAAAGCTTTCGCTTCCTCTCCTTCCAGTCCCTCCTCTCTCGCTTCGTCCCTGAGAAGTTGTCTAAGCTTTGCCCTCTCGGCCATATTATGTCAGTGACTGAGACACGTGGAGATAGAAAATAGGAAAAAGAATAACCTGGTTCCTACCACTTACGAGAAAAAAAAAACACAAATTCAAAAGATGATATCCTTAACCCTGGGATACCTCCTCCAAAATAAAATCTAACTATCGCTGCTATTATCGGCAATAAAGCACTCAATGCAAAACACGACTACGCCAAATAAATGGTAGTTAAGATTACAACTGAAAAATAAGTTGCTACAGTGGAAAAGCAAAAGAATATTGCAAAAATTAAAGAGAAAAATAATCCCTTAATTTTTAAAAATCCACTATAAGTTCGCCCCTGAAGTCAGATCGGGTAAGGGAGGGAATTAATCTGGACAAAAAGTCCGAAACACACTCCTTAACTTAGTTCAAACGCCGTTCTGCCTCAGTACCCAGTGAATGTTATACACTCACCACTTTACCAGCATTTAGTATTACAATCAGCAGTTAACATATATCCCGACAAAATCAACCTGTAACCAAAATGTATATTATTCAAAGATGCTGTGGAAAAAAAACTTATTAGTTTGTGTGGTCAGCACGCCCGTAAACAGATCGCTAGTCTAGGGGGTAATTTTTTTAAAGATATAACAACTCACAAGACATCACACTCTTACTCTATATCAGAATACAGAATCTTAAGTTCAAAATCCAGATAGACGAGTCCACGTTTGTCGTACTCGTCTTCCTATTCTAAGTTCAAAGACCTACAGCGTCAGACAGACTACACCAATATACATATTACGTATATTTCTATCACTCACAGGCACGCACATACACGTGACGACAGGTAAACACACAGACGTGGGAAAACTATAACAATGATATATATATTATCTAGAACGAGCTGACCAAACACGATTATTAAGTTCAAGAGCGATTTTATTATCAGGAAAAATCGGCTCACAACATCAAAGAAAGTACATCAAGGAAAATACATATACACATAGTCATAAAAAATCAAGGAAATGTTGCAAGGATGATAGCCCCGTTATAGTGTTAACTCTAGGTTTAGCCCGGCCCCCGTTAAGAGAACAGATGATGGCGCCCGAGTCACAGATACATAGGGTTTGAGTCTAAGAGTTTTTCTTTGTTTTATCTCGTAATTATATGCACAGAGTTTGAAAAAAAAATCTGATTTAACCTAAGACAAAAACACAAGAACTCTAGCCTTAGCAACAAATTATGCAGATTGGAAAAAAAAAATTAGGACAGCAACAGGGTGTCAAAGATAAAATAGTGAAAAATATCACTCAAACCAGCGTACACTCATTCATTCCGCCATGGCTTTTCACACTTGTACTCACGACTTTGCTTGCTGCCTCTTGGAACACATTGATTTTAGATTTTCACACAGACTCAAAAAAATGCAGTCTTCTGCCAAGAAGTCCCCAGTTCCAAAAGACGTATTTAACTCGGAGTCTCCGGGAACGACTACTTGGGTATGCAAATTTGTTCAAATGTCTGATTAAGTCACCTAACAATTATTCCAGGCGCGGGAGTTAGCAGAGCACAGTGTCAATAGCGTAGGTTTCTAAAAAATGATGAATGTCAGGTCGGTGCCTTCCCTCAGTATAGGATTCACTTTAGTCACACCACAGATTTGTCCACAAGATATAATCTAGTCGGGAAATGATTGTTAATATTCACGCCACCAGGCAGCAAATTATATAGAGTTTCTAGAAGAAATTAAGTGCTGGCTCCAAGGTCCAGTATTTATCATTACAGTCTTTGAAAACCCGTTATAGGGATATTAGTATTTCTGTCTAACTTGCACCGTCAGATCAGTGTTACTTGAGAAAACCCACGTGGTTCAAAATAAGGACTGTCTATTTCTTCACAAGTATGGAAACTACTACTAGGTGCTGGTAAAGTTAGGGTCACCCCAAAACTTTCACTGTGTGGAGGAAAAATAACACATATAATATAATAAACAGAATCTGTACTGGTTAAACTTACATTTAAACTTGCAAGCAGAGAGCTTTGCTTATCATTTAAACTTCCCGTGACGTAAGTTATATTTAAAAATCAGCATTCCTCATAAATTAGGAATACGTGCGTATCCCGTCATCATTCCTGAGGCTGGATTCTAGAGTTTATACGTTAGTTTTGAAAAATACACTCGACTGAGTATTAGCAGTTAAATTAAATTCATAAATAGCTACAATTGCCGTTATAAGCTAGAAATTAAATTTTTAGTCTGCTTTCCACTGAATGCTTCCCTAGAAAATATAATAGCCTACCACTTTATTTCTCTTCTGCGCTAAAGAAATAGATTTAAATGAATTAAGCGATTTAACACTTTAACACTCACAAAATCTATATATCTATCATATTAATTACCTCAACCACAGAATTACAGGTAGTCGCACAACTTAAGAATAAAAATGCTGAAAATATTTCTGGAAGTCTAGAAGTTCGACAAATTGCCGAAACAAACTGAGATCTTCGCTAACAGCTATTCTGTTTTTCGAGCGACCTATCTACTGTGGAGTCTATGAGCGAGAATGAAATTAAAGTTTCAAACTTGGCCAATATCTTAAAATCAGACAAAGGGCCCAAACTTATTTCGCCAAGCGAAATTATCTCCCCTACTCCCAACATTTACGTCCGCTTAACGCGTGTCGTAACTGTCACCTACTGACCACGATGTACGCGTGTCAGTTTCAAATCCCAGACAGCCTGACTCCATTGTAGGGCAGTTTTCACACTACAGCTGACCATGGCCCAAGTGAGCGCCGTGTCAGTTTGGGATTTTCCAGCCAAATGTCTGGATACTGACCGGTGCAGATGTAAAGTATCACACCTCACCGGGACTAATGCCGAGAAGAAGCTCGCGCGCTCGGTGAGAATGTAGACGATTTGCTACGTCCTATGTTCAGCGAACCGACTTATCACGCCTTCTGACGCCCTGCAGCCCTGACATCTACGTAATATCGTCCTAGCGCGATTCTCAGTTTTAGAGAAAGGAAAAAGGTAAAGTTTGCGAATTATATGAGAATAATATTCGCAAACGAATGGATGAAAAATACACAGGAAAAAAAAAAGTACAGAGATATTAAAAGAGAGAGTTTATGTGAAAGAATAGGAAGAAGATGTAGGAAATTAAATGAATATAAACCCTACGTGACAGATAGTATGGTACTCTCTCTGGTAAATCTCTACACCTCACGTTAGAAAAAAAGCGATTAAGTAAGTAAGTTATTGTTGAATTGGAACGTATGATGTACCAAGCAAGAACACATACGACTAGAAGTCCTGCCTTACTTTCAGCAGAGCAAAGAACTATTTTTAAGCAGATGTTGATGTTGTTGTTGTTACTTAACTAAGGCTGCTGAACTTGCCAACATGAAGAATCCATCATTATCAACATTGTAGAACTATAATTTTCCTGTGACTGTTCTGTCATTTTGAAAGTTTTAGAGTTGGCGTCATGAGCTTCAGTTTCTTCACCGGGCATTCAATCCGGGCATGGCATGCAGTTAAAGGATATTTACATCTAGGTTCATGCTAGAAGGACGACATACGCTGCATTCCTTGCTATCCATGGGGGCTCTCCAAATACGCAAGGATAAAATGCTGTGCTGCTTTTCTGGGCTCTCTCAAGCAATCATCACGTCATACACAGAGCTACTTCCTAATTCCCCTCGGTTGTCAAACATTCATTGTCAGATTCTGCAGCACGGAACCGGCCGTGTAAAAACCGAGTTATGTCGCGGGCCCAGTTGATTCTGTCAAGCTTAGCGTGGAATGCTGCATTCTCAGCATATTTCACCACAGGGAGAATCTTGATGTTGGGCAACCTTTGTGTGGCTACTGGACCCCTACAGCGTTGGCCATGCAACTCGAAGGTTGCTTGTTTCCAGGATGCTGAGGTGCTTCAGTGTCTTGTTAGACTCCAAACCCTGGAGATCCCGCAGATCAGTGTGGAATGCTTTGCATCCTTTTTTTTTAAAGTAGATATAAAGGAAGCAATTACAGATCTTGCAATGACAAAATCACGAAAGGTAGAACTGTCGGCCTTAATGTTCTTGTGTGAGTAACGATTTGTTTTTCTCTCAATTTGCTTGTACTTCATTGAAATAACCGGTAGCGGTAACACAAAATTAATACTATCAAGTACAGAAATAACGAAGCTATGACAGAAAACAGTGCAGACACTAAAACTAACTTTTGTCCCAAGTACACACAAATATTTCCACGAAGGTCACTTATGCAGAAACATGGAGAACAACAAAAACAGCCACCATCAAAAAGCCACAGACGTTCATAAATGTGTTTGTGTAGAATAGAAGGATTAAAATGGTATAATGAGATCACCAATGTAGAACTGATGACAAGAACCAGACAAGTGCCAGTGGAACAAGAGATGAGAAGAAATCGCTGGCGATGGATAGGACACACATTGAGGAAACCTGTTGATAGCATTACAAGGTAGTCCTTGTTCTGAAATCACCTGGGAAAGAGAGGCAGAGGTAGACCAACAAAACGCACACACACCAGTAGAGAAGATAAATGGAGACCAAAGTAAAAATGGCGAGGAAGGTGTAGAAAGAAATTGAGTTGATGGCACGTGACAGGAAGCCTTTGGGGGGGGGGGGGGGGGGGGGGGGGGGGGGGGGGGGGGGGGGGGGGGCGGGGAAGGGGAAGGTGAGGGAGGAGGTGTTTGTTAAAGTTCTATGCTCCATGGGTACTTATTGATTGATTGATTTATTGCAACACACAAATAATGCTATCATGTACAGAAATACCAAAGTTATGACACAGAAAACAATAAACCTAACTTTTCTCCCAAGTACACACATATTCAATCCACGAATGTCACTTATGCCAAAGATAAGAACAATGACCCACTTCTTTGCTCAGACACATACAAAATAAGATAATAGTCTACGTCACAGAATCATACATTATCATTACAACTGTCATCATTTGAGCGGCTGGGACTTCCCCTCTAAAAAACATACTAATCAGATCACGTGTCGTCGCGGCACGAAAAGATTGGCTGTAATGAATCTTCAACATTTTCTGTCTCTTGAAAGATTTGTATTGGTTTTGGTGTTAAAGACTATCTTCGTTGCACACAGACTACTCCATAAGTGTTCCGATCTTCTCCCTTACATCACACAAGGAGGATCTCAGCACAGTGCACGAACTCCGTAGCACCGGCGAGGATCCCAATGAGTGCATACAGGAATCACACATTCTATAAATATTTTTTTTGTGGTGGGTAGGTTTCCTAATTTTTAAATGTTTCCAGGGCAGCGGCCTTATGGCCTACTCTTAACGATTTCCAACTTCTGTGGGATTTTTAACGGGCGCAACTTGCACATGGGACGTATTTTTTCGCCCTTATCCGAGAAGGTTCGGCATCCGACCTCATTACCCAGGAGTTCAGGGGAGGGGGGGGGGGGGTTGTTGTTTAACTATGGCTGCTGAGCTTCTCGCGCTCTTGCAATCAATACCAAATTGAAGACTCCGTGGTTTTATCTATGTTGTAGATCTAGGCTTTTCCTGTGACCTTTTCTGCCATTACGAAACGTGCTGAGTTGACGTCACGTGCTCCATTTTCTCCAAATAACATCGTTAGGAACATCTGATTCTAAAAATAGAATAAAAACATTCATGAATTATCTTTCCTAAACTGGAAGCGAACCCGGTACCTTTAGAATTAGACACCCTTGAAAGATTTGATTTGATTTTTGGTTCATGCACAGAAAACTGGTGTTTGTCCTATACACTGGACACCCGGTTCAACCCAATGTGGGTTATCTTCTTCTTCTTCTTCGTTCGCCCTGAAAAGGACGGTGGTTGCGTTGTGTCTGTTTACGCCTAAGCTGTGATATCTGCACCTTTCGGTCTACACATCCGACTTCTGCACGGCATTTTTTAAGGACCGGGTTTGCCTTCCCATTTCGATCCACGCTCGCTCAGCCAGCCTGCACTGCTGCAGACTGTTTCCAGGACCACCACGTGGAGGTGGAGCACGGTCTTGACCAGCTCTGGTTCACTGGTCCTGACGCAGGCAGTCAAGCTGTGAGTCGCTGACTGCATTCACTATTGCTGCATCTTGGGGTCCCAATGTGGGTTATGATTTGGCTATATACTGTTCTTTATTCTATTTAGCATTTTTACATTGGATGTTTATGTCTGTTTTTGTTTTCTTCCAGGCTGAAATATCTCTGTCGTCTGTTGTGATGTTGCCTAATGTCTGTAGTATTTTTTGGTGTATTCCCTTCCGTGTTCCAAGACCAATCTCTATACCCATGTTGTGGGGGTTTGTAGGTTTTGTTTTACTGTATTTTCCTATCTTGTTTTCTTTTCTTACTGCAAATGCCATTACCTTAAATGTATCTACTGGACATTTAGCGTTCGATTGACATAGTGGTTTGAGGTGCAAAGGTGCCGAGTGCGATTCACGGTATCGACATGCTCCAGTGTACCCAGCTGTAAAAGGTTATCTGATTGTTCTTGAGCTAGGGAAGGAAAAGGCAGCGAGGAAGGGAACTGTCCCCCCCCCCATCTCTCGATGCTGGACCTAGTATAGTGAAGTCTCTAACACTACACTCCCCCACGGCTGTATTTGCTATGGGACAACTTTTTTACCGGACATATTTTGATGTTTTAGTTGTGGTAGTTTTTTACCGGACATATTTTGATGTTTTAGTTCTGGTAGTTTTTTTACCGGAACAATTTTGCGATTTGAGAAAATGTTGCCTTTACAACTCGTAAAATAAAGGCAGAACTTAGTGATTTAAAAAAAAAAAAAATGTTATGTATTTTTTTTTAAAATAATTTATCAAGTTGTTCGAAACTGACCGATTAATTTTCGAAATAAGAATTTCGATTAATCGGTTAAGATTTTAAAAAATCAATCCCAGCCCAGTATTTTTGTCTCATGAAAATTTCCTTCATCAAATGCCAGCTCTGAAATACAGACCTGTTTCATCTTCCAGAACCCCACCGAATACTTTCTTGTCTTCTCCCCACATGCCTTGATGACATCGTCTAGGAGGAGCATGAAAAGATAAGGTGGCAGGATGTCACCTTGTCTAACACCAGTGATGGTCCTGAACTCTTCTGACTGAGCCGATTTTTCCAGGGAAACTGATAAGGGATATGTCTCTATTGTTTCCACATTGGCGGTTGTCACCCTTTTTAAAAATCGGTGTTATGATGGCATTCTCCCAGTCCTGTGTTATGGTCTTGATGCACCAAGTAGGACCCTTGAAAGCAATAGGTCACCAGCTGCTGTTTTTTTTTTTTTGTCTGCATCCATTTTTTTGGATCTACCAGTTTTTTTTTAGTCTACCTCTATTTTTGGGTCAGTTTCTATTTTACGGGTTGCCTCTATTTTTATTGACTGTCTCTAGTTTATTTAAGTCAGTCTCTATTTTTGTGTCTGCCTCTGTTTCTTTATATCTGCCTATATTTTTATTATATGCCTCTAATTATTTATATCTGCCTATGTTTCTTTATATTTGACTCTGTTTCTTTATATTTGCCTCTGTTTCTTTATATCTGCATCTGTTTCTTTATATTTGCCTCTGCTTCTTTATATCTGCCTCTGTTTCTTTATGTCTGTTTCTGTTTCTTGATATCAGCCTGTTTCTTTATATCTGCCTGTTTCTTTATATCTGCCTCTGTTTCTTTATATTTGCCTCTGCTTCTTTATATCTACCTCAGTTTCGTTACATCTACCTGTTTTTATATACCTGCCTGTTTCTTTATATCTGCTTCTTCTTCTTTATATCTGCCTCTGTTTCTTTATATCTGCCTCAGTTTCTTTATATCTGCTTCTATTTTAGTGTCTGCATGTGTTTCTTTTTTATTCTGCCTCTATTTTTTGGTCAGTTTCTATTTCAGGGGTTGCCTCTATATTTTCTTTGTCTGCCTCTATTGTTTGGGTCTGGTTCTATTTTACTTTATAACGTCATCAGACTTAAGGGTCTTTTATATTTGGACTTGCGTCCTAATATAACTGACTAGGTTGAACGGGACACTCTTCGCCAAATTTGTTTTTTTTTTTAAATGAAACGAATGCCTAGCAACGCTGTTAACTCGCCTCCAGGATATGTGGACTCTAATCACTAACTCTCCTTTTAAAGATGTAGAGAATGGATAGAACTGATATTTGAACAACATTACACAAAACTTGACCATGATAACGTGTAAGGGACAAGGCATAAGGATTTATGGTTAGTCTTTAACGCGACGCACTAAAGACGACTTATCAATGCAAACGTACGGTTCCGTGTGATTCAACCACTTCTGATTATAACTTCTTCGTTGTTCTCTATGTTTCAGAGCCATACAATGAGACTAAATGTGTGGGTTGAGAGACTATTATATATGAGGTGGACTCGATATATTTTAATGCCCATTCAAGTCACTATGCAATGAAAGCTCCTCTTATCATCTCATGTTATAATTTTTGATGGAGAAGGTTGGTATGGTCTTATGGTCATTTTCGGGCTCACAGGGGGACTTGTCAAACACATCGTCTCAACTTTACTTTAGGCAGCTTTTTTTTTTTTTTTTTCTTTCTTTATTTTTCCTCGCATGAGGTCGCATTTTTTTCCTCGGATGAGGTCGCATTGTCCCTGCCCAAAACCCAGCCCTGGTCAAGACCACATGTCCCAACACAAGAAGATCCAATGACAACATGTGTCATTGTAGTGGTCTTCTGTGTTCAAACACAAAGGACCTCATGATCCCTACTGGTCCCTGTGTCTAGACACATGATCCTAGCCAAAGGCCGGATAAGGGCGTTGGGTTGCACAGCGTTAATTGCGCTGTAGTTTAGGCAGCTTTTTTTTTTTTTTTTTTTTTAAAACCTTTATTCAGGTCATGATTTCAACATCAATGATATTTACAAGAGTATAAATTTCAAATAATATTTAGATATGAGGTGTAAGCTACCTCCCCTTCCCCCCTCCCTTTATCCCTAGGCAAGCAAACAATATTATAGCAAAACAAAAACAAAAGGACACAGAAAAAATGACAAAGCCATATCAAATCCCAAAAGTCCCCATAATGTCCTAATACAAATCAGTAACAAAAAATGATTTGAATGATGAAACAGAATGTAAATGAGGCCATGAAGGTTCTAATATACATCAACACTCTATCATGAGGTGAAAGACAAAGATATATGTGATAGAGGGTATTTACATTGCGTGGTATTTACAGAAGTATTATTTCCATTCAAAGCTACTTGCTTTGTATTATAAAACAAAGGTCTAAGTTATAATTTAACTCGAAAAGAACATTTTAAAATCTGTTTTACTATGTCATGTGTTATATATTCGTATATTTGTGAAAATATCTGACTGTTATATTTTCTACCGTCATGTACTGCCCTACATCTACAAGTCCACACTAAGTATCTAAATTCTGCTAATAAGGTTAAAAGTTTCAGTTCTGTTTGTCTTGGTAACGGAGGTAAAGTATTTAACATGACCGCTTGGTACATGTTAAGCGATTGCTGTGTTTTGGAAGCTATTAGTGTTCATAGTTTGTTTAGGGTGGGAACCACTGTCTTACATATGTAAAACAAGTGGTCCTCTGTTTCTATAGTGTTGTTACTGCACAGTCTACACTTTGGCGGCGCTTTGCCAGCCTTTTTCGCCGATTGCACGCTCACAATACGTGTTAAACCGTACAGTAATCTATGATGATAGGAAACTCTTTACAGAGCGATACAACAGGAAGCAATCTGATCATCAGAAGAAGTCCCCCCCGTCCGACAAGTGTTTCAGCCCATATACTCCTTTACACTCTAAGGGGGCGGGCCCACTTGGGTCATGACTCCCAAGCGTCTCAGCCTCCTGTTGTCTTGTATCGAAAATGAACCCATTTCACTTATTATGGTAGCAACTTTAATCCACAACTCTGCCAGCCGTGGAGGCAATTGTGAAAGTAACAAAGCAAAGACAAATTATTCCGTTCGTTCCGTCGCACACACTGAGGCACCATATGTAACTTCTTTGGCTTGTGGCTTAACGTCTACTGCGTGAATGTTTGTGAAGCCCTGTGTGTGGTCTGTTATGAAAAGGTTGTACCCTCGTTTTATCCTTATACCTAAATATGGTTCCTGTGCCCCTACTAACAGTTTGTATATGAGTTTGGTGTCCTGTTTTATTAAGTGTTCATTCCCTTTTAAATTTTGTAAACATATTCTATAAAAAGGCGGTGGGGTGCCGAAAAGGTGGGGTTTGTTGTTATCAAGTTTGCAAAATTTCGTTAACCTAGTACCCATATAGTAATGTGCTATTGGGTAAAGGTCTGGGTATTTAATGATCTCCCCTATGTATCTCATCCTTAAGGCTTTAATCTTAGTGCTAATATCTTGTAGGGCTATTCCCCCTTTATTTTTTGGTTGTATTAGTGTTTGGCGTTTAATACTAGCTATGGTACTCCTAAAAATGAAGGGCCTAATTTGCTTGTTTATTTCTATCACAACATTTTTGGGTACCATTTGTATATTAGCTACATATATTATTTTAGGCATAATGAAACAGTTCACTATGATGCTTCTTCCAAAAATGGTAGCTGTCTTATATTATATTTAGGCAGCTTTTTTTTATTTTTTTTATTTTTTTTTTATTTTTCCTCGCTTGAGGTCGCATATTTTTTTCCTCGCATGAGGTCGCATTATCCCCGCCCAAATCCGGCCCAGGTCAAGACCACATGTCCCAACACTAGAAGACCCAATGACAACATGTGTCACTGTAGTGATCTTCTGTGTTCTCACACAAGAGACCTAATGACACATGAATGTCACTGTACCGGTCCCTGTGTCTAGACACATGATCCCAGCCAAAGGCCAGATATTAGGGCGTTGGGTTTCACAGCATTATTTGTGCTGGACTTCTTCCAAAAATGGTAGCTGTCTTATATTTAGGCAGCACTTTGTGCCGGTCAAAAATCCAATATTCTTTGCAACAGGATAGGATGCATTTAAGAGAAACTCGTGTTATATATATTTTCTGACGTGTATTGAGTCTAGATCATATATTTATCCCATATAAAATATAACTGCATATTTTTACAACAGCAACAAACGACTGAAACATATTCTTCAGAATTTGAAATAGATTGTAATTACCTTTCTTTAATTCAAAAGCGCTACAAACAAAATGATATAAAGTAACAATTTAATTTTTTAAACGTTATGACTAGCTTTTCCGCCCATATTACTCCCTTTGTAATAAAAATTACTCCCCTTAGATAAAACGCATAAATGTATCTTAACGTTTAAGTATGAGGGAAATAACAATGCGATGGTAGTGGAATATTGATAAGTGTTCCCAATGTCAATGTCTGGTTGTGTAGCGAATACAGAAAGTTAGTTAAAAGTCAGTGTCTTTACGTGCTTGTTTTATATGTGGGAACTGACTTTTGTTTTCCAAACTTCCTTTCTTTTCCCCCAATGCGTGTGGAATTAATACTTGCCGAGTTTGTATATGTAACCCGCCAAGCACTCCAAGGGAGGTAACTAACAATCATTAATGTGACTGCCATAACAAAAAATAGCCTGTATGTGTTGCATGAAAGTGCTAAACGTCTCTCAACTGGATTAAACTTAATATTGAACCCAAGCTTGCGCCGTCCCCCCCCCCCCTCCTCCTCCAACCCTAATATAAAAATGGCAACCACAGATGAAGTTTGAAAGATGTGTGCAAGAGAGACATGAATAGATAAATGTAGGATTCTGAGAGGACAGAGATGCTCCCTACGATTATGCGAAAACAATCTCCTACAACAACCTGTGGAAATAGACATTTTAGAGATGCCCCCAAAACGAAATGGGTTCAGTTCAAAACGGAGGCCGAATAGCCAAGAGAAGGATGTCACTTGAGAGCCATGACCCAAAGTTGACCTCTGCCATAAAATGTCAAGGTCGATTAAATGATCACAGTATACGATATACTATTTCTACAAAGTGATTGACAAGTCAATTTCTTCTTCTTTTAAAATGTACCTTCTGGATATACATAACATGCTTGTCGAAACAAGGAGTAATAACTGCCATAGGAAATTTGACAAATACGTTGTATATTTTATTGCCATTAACAAAATAATATACAATGTAATGCAGTGCCGTATGTCAAACTTTTTCTACGTTATATTGTAGGTTCCCGGCCCACGCTTCCACCTGGCGTTTTCGACAAAACTACCAATCACAGCAATAGTTTATTCGCTCCTCAAATGCCAGTCAATAAATTGAAAGTACATATTATGATCACCCGTGTGTTACCGGGGCCCGAAAGGGGAGCAAAGAATGGTAACACTGTTCCATTCCATGCAATTCGTAGAAAGCGACTAAGGAGGGTTGGGCATGGGGCTGGTTACCCCATCCTGTATAAAATTTAAACCACAAAAAAACTTCATGGACAAGTCAATTAAGGAAAATAAAATACAGCCAGGGGAAGGTCCTCTCACTGGGAGGAGTATGATGCAACACATAAAACGCCGAAAGGAGTCTGTGTTGCTGACTACCCTTCTTTCTTCTAGGAGAACTTCCAGATTTGGCACTTGGAATGTTCGGACATTAAACGAACAAGGGATAGTGGCACAAGTAGCAGCAGAAATGAGGGAATATTAAATCGAGGTTCTGTGATTGTGTGAAACAAAGTGGAAAGGTGTAGACAAGTAGAAACTCATCACAGGTGATTTGGTGCTGTCCTCAGGACATGAAGTCGAAAGTTCACACCACATTGAAGGGGTAGCTCTTATGTTATCTAAAGAAGCACAGAAAGTACTCATTGAATGGGAAGCCGTTGGACCCAGAATAATAACAGATACTTTTAAAACAGCTAAAAATAAAATAAATGTAAATGTCATCCAATGTTATGTACTAACTAATGACAAAGAAGCGTCTGTGAAAGAAGCATTTTATACTAGACTAAAGGAAATTATGGAAAAAGTAAAAAGAAGAGACATCACAATTTTGATGGGTGACATGAATGCAATGATAGGTACAGTCAACACCGGCTTTGAAGAAGTCACGGGAAACATGAACTTGGAATAATGAATGAAAATGGGGAACTATTCTCAAACTTCTGTGCCTCAAATCAACTGGCTATAGGAGGAAGTATGTTTCCACATAAGAGAATACACAAGGCAACATGGATATCTCCAGACCATAGAACAGAAAATCAGATTGATCATATATGCTTAAACAAGAAGTTTAGATCATCTTTGCAAGATGTAAATGTATATAGAGGAGGAGATGTGGCATCAGATCACCACCTTCTAATAGTCAATGTAAAAATCAAAATCAAGAGATATGCAACAATGCAAAATTATAGACAACAATTTAATGTAGGAATTCTAAGAAATCAAGAAACAAGAGACAATTTTGCGGTCACAATATCCAACAAATTCCAAGTGCGCCAACAGCTGGAAGACGTAGAGAATACAGAACACTAATGGCAGCAAATCAAAACTGTATGCAATGAGACATGTGGAGAAATACTGGGGAAAAAAGGAACGACAACAAAAAGCATGGATAACAACAGAAACCATCAATAAGATAAAAGACAGAAAAAACAAGAAAGTAGATTTAAACACAAGCAAAACCAGAAGTTCCAAAGCCAAGGCTCAAGAAGTGGATACAGAAGTGTGACGTACGTCTAGTTTGACAAGTGAATTTTCCCTGATATGATGGATGATTTAAGGAACCCTTAGCTTTTCATAACATTAGAACCCCTGAACATTTGTTGTAACTTTTCGTTTGCCAGAACGCATTCCACCGGGACTCATGTAGGATACAGCGACGAGATCAAAGAGACAGACCGAGGGATTTTAGGGGAGACTATCGGCGTTATCAAAGACAGTAGTTTTCCCTGATACGAGACGCAATTGCTTGCCGCTAATTTCGCGTCTCGGTGTCAATCGAGGAACCGAGCGAACGGGGGAAAGCGAAACGCGCAGCAGCGAGCGGATACGAAGACCAGGGGGCGGCTTCATCTCTTGATTTGGCGGTCAGATCCCCAAAAGTTCGTGAGATCAAATAAGTTGTCAAGTTTATCATGTCCCACTCAACTTTCATTCCATTTTAGCTAAATAGACCATGAAGAACTAGACACGTTATCACTCGCTGGCCAGACCTTTACAGAAGCACTAGCTTTATTGAAATCTTGTTATAGATTTTCCCCTGGATTTTATATATATTTGCAGTGATTTCTAATTCTGTGCAAAGCGGTAAAATATATATTGTGTAAAGTGATCAGTGGTCTAGTCATTCTATTTCAAGGGATTTTGTGTTAATTTAAATCTATTTAATTAAACCATCTCAAGAGTTCCAGTTTTAAATATAATGATCTATCTATTATATTATTTCAAAAGATAATAGATGCTTAAATTAACTTTTAAAGTCGCGAAGGAATTTATAATTAATAAATTCAGTTAAGTCCTAGTTTTATAGATGTGTGTTTTTAACCACTAGAACTCGCGCAGTGTTTATTAAATACATAATTAAATACGCGAGCATATATATAATAGGCTTAACGGGAAATTCATCGCGCTTTAGAAGGTTATTTGTTTTCGGTATATTACATGTCTTTTTTTTTTTTCTTTCATACAGAGTGATCGTAACCTGTGCGATCCCAGCATTAAGAAAGCAATAAAGAAATCAATCTAAGCAAAGCAAAGCATAAACAGTGTGTAGAGTTCCCCTGACGCAGAACTTGTTGAGACTGTGTAAATTTTTAATCTTTGAGGCGATTCTATGTTTGGAATTCCGCTATCTAACTTATAGCAAAGAAAGCACACCCAAAGACAAATTTAACGCACCATCAAACAACTTAAGTCGTAACGGGAAGAAGAACACTGGCCCGAGCTTTGTTAGTTTACTGACACAGAGAGATAATTCATAATTTCCTGAACAGTGATGTGACTAGTTTTCTCACTGGACTTAAACCATACCTCACGGATAAAGTGTACCAGCACGCGTAAGAATTTTATTATCCGCGGCATAGTCAAATAGACCACACCATCCTCAACCCGGTATCAGAGACCGTGCCCTCCCATAGAAACTGCTATTAAGAAAAGAGACACAACTACAGATTCATTTTCCAGCGATTACGGGATCCTTTTATGTGCTGGTCGCCTACCCGATAATCTGGGGCTAGAACTTGAACAAACACTCATACATTTAGTTGAGGTGTAACTGCTGTTGTGTTATTCTATGGAGTGCAAGATTTTTTCACAATCGGTAAGTGAGAGCAAGATGAGTGAAGGCCTTTGCTAACGCGTGTATGAATGACAGGAAATTAATTCTTTTGTGTGACCATTTTGTTAACTTGCTTACCTGGTAACATATATCTTTTCTGTATACCCTACATTGTTCCTTTAAGTGGGATAGTTGATAATTTGTTAACTCTGTTTAAAACCACCTCCTTTCCATTTGCGTAGTAAAGGGAAGAACAGGTTTTTTTTTTTCTATCACTTATACCTAACTTGGTAACACCTCTTTCAGAGTAATTAACTTTACTGTTAGGTTAACGTACCCGTGTTCCTGATATTATCTATCTCTGGACTGGGTTTGTCTTTGTCTAATGAGCGGGAAGGGCTTAGTCGATACCAATCTTCTTCACCCCCTCCCAAACTTGTTATTTGCATTTGTGTACTTATGATAATTTATGTAATATCTGATATTTTTAGTGATTGATGTTTAAAGTAAATAAAATCACCTAAACTCATTTAGTTCTGTGTGTTGGATATACCCAAAGCCCAACATTTCCCCTATTCGTTTAATATAGTTTGTATCAACGTCGTGTGTGTGTTTGAAAACACCGAATCGGTGTGCGCGAAGATGCGAGTCTGGAAAACTGGCAAATAATTGTTTGACCAGGAGAGTGAAAGAGAAGATTGAGAGACACGATTTGTCGTAAATAAGTCTGTCTTTACTCTCCTCCAGCACGCTGTGAAGTAACTATTAAATCTCTACATTTTCTATCACTGAGCTTTCCATCATCATTTTCCACTCTAAACCGGACCACTATTTCTACGACTCTTTTCTCTCAAAATAAATTTACGACAATATTTGGCCGGCTCGTCTGGGATAATTTTGAGATACATTTGATGCACACATATTTGTGGGCTGGTTCTGGGATCTTGAGCTACATTTGAGGCAATCGCATAGCCGGGTTAAAGATATTTTGAGTCTGATTTAGTTTGGGTCTAACTAGGTAGAGTGTGAATGATTTGTCTTTGTGAATTAGGGAAATAAATAAATAATTACACCCCTAGACAAACGTTCTTTAAGTATTTGGGTAGTCCACACAGCATATTTACAGGTTGTTTTCTCTCCACAGCAGTAGAAAGTACAGATAAACAAATATATTTGCTATTTTATTATCCTCTGGCGGAGATAATTATATTTCTTTCTTTATAAAAGTTGCTGGGATTGCGTGATTGTTTTACAGTCACTAAGGTTTTTGAAGTCAAAAAGAGTTGAGCTTAGCTAAAGACGGATTGTTCTGATTTTTAAAAATTAAGTTAACAACGTCTCATCTCAATAATTGACTTTAGGGACGGAGTTTGTTGTCAGAGATTTAAAATTTAGAGGAAAATTTTTTTTCCTTTTAAATTGTTTTTATTTAAATTTTTCTCTACTGTTAGTAATAGTAGATTCTTTTCCAGTGTAACTTACCATTTAGTGGCATAGTCGCTTGCGTTTAGAGCCTTAATTGCCAGATAATAGCAGCGATAAGTTTGCACAGTACAGGTAGGAGGTAACACAGGTAAATTTATACTTGTGTTTTTTTTTTCTCGTAGCGGTTCAGAGTTCCTCCCTTTTGCGTTGCTTCTTACTAGTTCTCTAGGCATACTTCATCTTATTCTTTAACAATGGCAGAGAGGATAAAGATGAGGTCCATCTTGAGACTGGAAGCGAAAGAGGCAGGATTAGATGCAGAAGCTGCAAACGCGTTTATTAACCAGGAATTGGAAATATATGACGCGGAGCAACAGAGAGCCGAAGCTGAGAGGAAGGCGGAGCAACAGAGAGCAGAAGCTGAGAGGAAGGAAGAGAAAGAAAGAACAGAGAGGAGAGAAGCCCAGGAGAGGGCAGATAAGAAAGAAGCGGAAGAACGTCTTTTGGAACAGAAGAAAATTGAAGCAGAGATGGAAACTCGCAGAGAGAGAGAGAGACAAGGAAAGACAACATGAACTGGCGCTTAAGGCTCTAGAGAGTCGGGGCGCCTCTACTTCGACTAACGGAGAGCCGTCTTCGCCCCAGTCTCAATCAATGGACCTCTCCAGTACTCAATCTGCCCAATTAACTGCTATGTCGTTTTCTTTAGAATCTTTTCCTAGCCCTAACGAAAAAATTGACAGCTACCTAGAAAAAATTCGAGAGACTCGCGAATCTTTATGGGTTAGAGAGTACCCGCTGGGCGCTCAAACTTTCAACGTCACTGAAAGGCAATGCTTATGACGTGTACACAAAGCTGGGACCGAATCAACATGATTACGACATGTTGAAAAAAGGCCTTACTACAGCAGTTTGAGATGACTGCCCGAAAGTTTCTGCAGTTGTTCAGAAACAGCCGAAAAGAGAGCACGGAAACATTTCCCCAGTTCTCTTCACGTCTCACGGGTTATCTGACAAAGTGCATTGAATTATCTGACCTACCTCTTTCATATGAGGGACTCCTCGAACTTGTTCTTGTGGAGCAGATAAAATCCACTTTGTCGAATGAAACACGTAGATTTTGGGCGGAACAGGGGGCAGTCAGGCTTGAAGACATACTCAATAAAGCCGAACGCTATAGCAATGCAATGGCCGAACTTCCCAGCACTAAACGTAAACCCACCGATGAGCCATCTCGAAAACAGAATCTAGAGCAGGCATCCTATTCTTCCACTTCCTCTCAACATTATAACCAACGAGATAACAATACCCAGAAACCTCCCCAGGAAAAATCGAAATTCTACAAACCCGATACCCCCCCAACAACAATTCTGATCAACCCAACAAGCCTACGTGGCAGCGCGGCCACCAAGGTCAAGGAAAAGGGAAGACCCCTACACCAGGAACGTCTGATCAGGGCAAACAAACCGGTGCAAACCGCATTGGATGTTTGCATACAGCCTCGAAAGGTAGAGTCAATGTCAGTGATCTCAACCTGAGGGGGACCGACCCTCAACTCGAGGAACTGTAATTTTGAACGGTACCTCTACTACTTGTCTTTTTGACACTGGATTAAGTTTTGATTGTATTTTTGCTAGGCACCTAGTCAAACCAGGTCAGGAGACAGAGGAAACCGTCAAACTTAGTGGAGTTTTCAGGAGTGATGCACCCAGGACGCTTCCTATCGCACTGGTAGAAATACACTCTGACTTTGTCAGAGGAGTTATTAAAGCGGCCATAATGGATGATCCGATCTACCCAGTTATCCTGGGATGTAGATATGTGTTCATTGGGAGACCTAAGGAGCCGATTGTGGCAGCGGTAACCACAAGAGGGCAAGCCAAGAAGGAGAGGGAGCCTGCGCCAAACTTGTTGCCGAATGAACTGAAGGAGGCGCAACAAAAGGACCCTACTCTGGCGCCCTGCTTTAAAAAAAAACTGCCCATGGCTAAGGACCCCAGACACAACGGAGACATCTTTTCTAAGGATGGTGTATTGTATCGTAGAACGGGCAACCCGGACACGGGGAATAACCAGCTCCTAGTACCGACGCAGTACAGAAACCAGATCTTAGAAATGGGGCACTCTCTTCCCTTTAGCGGACACATGGGACAAAACGCCACTATTCAGCGAATAAAAAAACCACTATTGGTGGCCAGGAATGAACTCTGACATTGTCAGGTACGTGAAATCCTGCGCCCAGTGCCAACGGGTAGCACCCAAGCACTTGACACCCCCCAGTACCTATGGGGCAAATGCCAATAGTAGGGACTCCATTTGAACGGGTTGCTGTCGACATTATTGGTCCTCTGGAAAAGACCAAAAGAAGGAACAGGTTCATCCTGACCTTAGTTGACACTTGCACTATGTGGGCCGAAGCCGTACCGCTACCATGCACTAATTCCAAGCATGTCGCAGAAGCCCTTGTGCAAATTTTTTACACGGTTGGGATTCCCTCAACAAGTTTTGACGGACAATGGATCCCAATTCCGTAGCCTGTTAATGGAGGAGATCTTTAAGATCTTGAGGGCCAAACATATCCACACAAGTCCCTACCATCCGGCCGGAAATGGGCTCGTGGAACGTTTTAACGGTACTCTCACCATGATGTTACGTAAGCTGGGTCAGGAGAAACCGGAAGACTGGGACCAATATATATCGGCTGCCTTATTCGCCTACCGAGAGGTACCCCAAGCGTCTACGGGTTTTGCGCCAGCTACACTTTTATTTGGCAGACCTATTAAGGGGCCACTAGAAGCCTTACTTCGGTCCCTGACAGACCAGAAGGCTGACGAGACAGTCGTCTCTGCAAGCAAGTATGTATCTGAGCTTAAGGAAAGGCTAAAGCTAGGATGGGATCTAGCTACTACCAACCTTAAGAAAGCCCGCGCTAAAATTACTAAAAGATACAACAAAGATGCAAAAGAGAGAGAACTACAACCAGGGGAGAAAGTCCTATTGCTACTTCCAACCGGAAGCAATAAACTTCGCATCGGATGGCAAGGACCGTTTACCGTCCTTAAAAAAGATCTCACGTACCAACTACAAGATCTCCATCAAAGGAAAGGAGAAGGTCTTCCACATAAATCTGCTAAAGAAATATTTGGAAAGACCGGTGCCATCCTCCGAGCATCTCCTGGCTGTCGCCATAGCAACGGAAGACGAGGAAGATGATGATGGTTGCATGGAGTATCCATTGCAACCCACAGAATCCTTTAAAGATGTCAAGTTCGGCGACAATCTCTCACCAGAACAACAAACAGAAACCAGGGCTCTACTAAAACAGTACAGTGCAGTCTTAACGGATGTACCTGGTCGAACAAATCTCATTGAATTTGATATGAAATTAACAAACGACCCCTGTTCAAACCAGAGTTTACCCCATCCCGTACGCTAAAGCTGATGCACTTAGCGGAGAAATAGACAAGCTGCGTCAGGCAGGAATTATCAGTGAGTCTACATCTCCTTACAGCTCGAGCGTAGTGCTGTTGCAGAAGCCCAATAAGGAAGTTCGGCTGTGCATTGATTACAGGTTGCTAAACGCTGTAACGGAATTCCAGCCCGAACCTCTCCAAACTGTTTCTGAGTTGTTCACCAAGCTCAGCAAAGCAAAGATCTTCTCCAAGATTGACCTCAGCAAAGGTTATTATCAAATACCAGTCAAGGAGGAAATTAAATCTTTGTTAGCTTTCAGCACTAGTGAAGGACATTACACATTTAACGTGATGCCGTTCGGTTTGCATAATGCACCAGGAGTGTTCACCAGGATGATGAGGAAGCTTCTACAACCTTTGCAAAGTCCCCATATCCATAATTTCATGGATGACATCTTAATTGCATCGGAAACCTATGAAGAACATATTGCTACGGTTGCTATGCTCCCTCAGGAGACTACAGGAAACGGGTCTCACAGCCAGACCTAGCAAATGTCTCATCGGGTTTGAACAGTTAGACTTCCTGGGGCACACTATTTCTCACGGATGCAGTTGGCCTATTAAGAAGAAGAACGTGGAGAAAATAGTGGCAGCAAAAAAAGACCCGAACGAAGAAAAACGTACGTTCCTCCATATCACTATCTTCATAATATCAGAAGTACATCCAGAACTTCAACGAACTGACGGCACCTCTGACTGACCTCACAAAGAAAGGTTGTCCTGATAAGGTCATATGGGATCAAAAGTGCGAACACGCGTATAGCACTTTGAAAGGACAGTTGTCTGCATACCCCATTTTGAGGTTGCCTGACCTCAAGAAACCTTTTGTACTGAGAGTCGACGCGTCAGGTCAGGGCATCGGGTCAACACTGCTTCAAGCCGATGACAGTGACCTGAACATGCTATTTCCAGTTGCCTATGGCAGTCGGAAATTAAATAAAGCGGAACGGAACTACACCGTAGATGAAAGGGAATGTCTTGCTCTGAGGGCCGGTATCAGAAGCCATCATGAGTTTCTTTATGGTACATCTTTCACGGTGCAAACAGACCACGCTCCGTTAGCATTTCTTGGTGCCAATAAAGAATTTAACGCAAGGATCATGCGTTGGGCGCTTCTTTTAAGCGTTTATTCTTTCAAAGTGGAGTATATTCCGGGAAGACAGAATGTCGGGGCTGATTTCCTGAGTAGAAACTGGTCTACAGAGGAAGAAGAGCAAACTGAAGATACCACTCATCCTAAAATCACCAATCAGGTCACCTCCATTGTCAAAAAATGAAAACATGAAAAATGGTTTCATGTCTAAAAGTGGGGACGATTGTGACGTACGTCTAGTTTGACTAGTGAATTTTCCCTGATATGATGGATGATTTAAGGGACCCTTAGCTTTTCATAACATTAGAACCCCTGAACATTTGTTGTAACTTTTCGTTTGCCAGAACGCATTCCACCGGGACTCATGTAGGATACATCGACGAGATCAAAGAGACAGACCGAGGGATCTTAGGGGAGACTATCGGCGCTATCAAAGACAGTAGTTTTCCCTGATACGAGACGCAGTTGCTTGCCGCTAATTTCGCGTCTCGGTGTCAATCGAGGAACCGAGCGAACGGGGGGGGAAAGCGAAACGGGCAGCAGCGAGCGGATACGAAGACCAGGGGGCGGCTTCTTCTCTTGATTTGGCGGTCAGATCCCCAAAAGTTCGTGAGATCAAATAAGTTGTCAAGTTTATCATGTCCCACTCAACTTTCATTCCATTTTAGCTAAATAGACCATGAAGAACTAGACACGTTATCACTCGCTGGCCAGACCTTTACAGAAGCACTAGCTTTATTGAAATCTTGTTATAGATTTTCCCCTGGATTTTATATATATTTGCAGTGATTTCTAATTCTGTGCAAAGCGGTAAAATATATATTGTGTAAAGTGATCAGTGGTCTAGTGATTCTATTTCAAGGGATTTTGTGTTAATTTAAATCTATTTAATTAAACCATCTCAAGAGTTCCAGTTTTAATTATAATGATCTATCTATTATATTATTTCAAAAGATAATAGATGCTTAAATTAACTTTTAAAGTCGCGAAGGAATTTATAATTAATAAATTCAGTGTAGTCCTAGTTTTATAGATGTGTGTTTTTAACCACTAGAACTCGCGCAGTGTTTATTAAATACATAATTAAATACGCGAGCATATATATAATAGGCTTAACGGGAAATTCATCGCGCTTTAGAAGGTTATGTGTTTTCGGTATATTACATGTCTTTTTTTTTTCTTTCATACAGAGTGATCGTAACCTGTGCGATCCCAGCATTAAGAAAGCAATAAAGAAATCAATCTAAGCAAAGCAAAGCATAAACAGTGTGTAGAGTTCCCCTGACGCAGAACTTGTTGAGACTGTGTAAATTTTTAATCTTTGAGGCGATTCTATGTTTGGAATTCCGCTATCTAACCTATAGCAAAGAAAGCACACCCAAAGACAAAATTTAACAGCACCATCAAACAACTTAAGTCGTAACGGAAGAAGTAACACTGGCCCGAGCTTTGTTAGTTTACTGACACAGAGAGATTTAATTCATAATTTCCTGAACAGTGATGTGACTAGTTTTCTCACATGGACTTAAACCATAACTCACGGATAAAGTGTACCAGCAACGCGTTAAGAATTTTTATTATCCGCGGCATAGGTAAAAAATAGACCACACCATTCTCACCCCGTATCAGAGACCGTGCCTCCTCATAGAAACTTGCTATTAAGAAAAAGAGACACTACTACAGTTTAATTTTCCAGAGGATTACGGGATCCTTTTATGTTGCTGATCGCTCTACACGACAATCTGGGTCTAGAACATGAACAAAACACTTCCATACATTTTAGTTGAGGTTGTAACTGCTGTTTGTTGTTATTTATTCTATGGAGTGCAAGATTTTTTCACAATCGGTATAGTGAGAGCAGATGAGTGAAAGGGCTTTGCTAACGCGTGTATGAATGACAGGAAATTATTCTTTTGTGGTGAACATTTTGTTAACTTGGCTTATGGTAAACATATATCTTTTCGTCTACCCTACATTGTACCTTTAAGTGGGATAGTTGATTAAGATTTGTTACTTGTTTTAAAACCACCTCCTTTCCATTTGAGTAAGTAATGGGTAAGAACAGGCTGGGAAGGAAGAACAGGTTTTTTTTTTTCTATCACTTATACCTAACTTGGGAAACCTCTTTCTGAGTTAATTAACGTTTCTGTTGAGGTTAACGTACCCGTGTTCCTGTTATTTTATCTCTGGACTGGGTTTGTCTTTGTCTAATGAGGGGGAAGGGCTTAGTCGTACCAATCTTTTCACCCCCTCCAAATTGTTATTTGCCTTTGGATGTTACTTATGATAATTTATGTATATTGTTATTTTTTGTGATTGATGATAAAGTAAATAAAATCACTACTCATTTGTTCTGTGTGTTGGATATTACCCAAAGCCCAAAACATTTCCCCTATTCGTTTAATATAGTTTTGTATATCAACGTCGTGTGTTGTTTGAAAACCGAATCGGTGTGTGCGCGCAGATGCGAGTCTGGAAAATGGCAAATAAATTGTTTGACACGGCGAGTGACGAGAAGATTGAGAGACACGATTTGTCAGAAAATAAGTCTGTCTTTTCTCTCTCCAGCACGCAGTGA